>JBAMJV010000275.1:27500-127858 GCA_037951105.1 Echinarachnius parma | reverse complement strand
TGCTGCATATCTTTTGGGAAATTTAAGGGTGACAAAGATCAACTAAATTCTTGTCCCGTCTGTCACACTTTTTATGAACTTTTTATCCTGCATAGACATCAATAATTGAATTTGTCTCATACTCTGTAATAATAACCTTTGACATTGCCCAAAATCATTTCTGCAGATAACTCTTTGTCATTTCTTTGATGGTGTCTATTTATGTTATACAGAGTTCACTGTAAGGCATTTATCATAAAGGAACTGATGTGACATAAAAAGAATTGCAATTTAAGATTTTCCCATTGGGACTCGGACTCGGACTCGGACTCGGATGTCTGGGACTCGGGACTCGGATGTCCGGGACTCGGACTCGGACTCGGTCTCGGACTCGGACAGGGTGGACTCGACTACAGCACTGTCGGTTTTTCATTAACTGAATTTTAGTAACCAAGACCTGCACCATTACATTACAAACTAATAGTAATATAACTCCACCATGCTCGAAAGGAAAACAAAATTACAAACGACTAAGTAAAAAGCCTGTTATCATTCAAAACGAGCCATTCAAACTCAAGAGGGCCCTCTCTAAAAACTCATTTGTTTTAACCATTTCAAATAAAATATTGTGCATGTGATGGTTTGTAAAAATAGTGATTACATAGAGAGAAAATCAACCACTATTAAAAAAACCTCTTTGAACATTTTTGAAAAGAGGAAGCATTTAAAACAAAATTTTAACCGTTGGTTCAAAATTATCTAATAATTGTGGGGCCCCACATTAATTACAAATGGTTACGTTTATGGATATTTCAGCCGTTTCTGAACCGATTTTGATCAAATAAAGTTTATCCTGTCATTAAAATATTATGCGCTTTCAAATTTGACACTCAGTTTTTCGTTATCTCACAACAAAATTATTATGTGTAGCGCCCTCTATACCAAAACTCAACTATCCCTTTAAGTCTTCTTTGTAATTATTTGCGGTTCTCAACTTGATAGAGCCTACATTATGTTTTGCCTGTTATATAGGCCTTACTCAAAATGGGTGCAAGATAGATTTGCGAATTCATGTATGATGCGAAATAGTCTCTTCATAATAACATTTCTATTCAAAGAGTAAAATAAAAATGCAAACATATTTTCATACGAATATCGAAATACAATTTCAAAATCTTGTTTTAATTTTCAAACTACATTTTTATTCACAACAAGAAAATTGCGATAGGGGCACTAGCTTATCCCGAGTAACATTTTGCGAATCACTTAAAGAATATTGTGTCAGTACTGGAATTAATAATTTATGTTTCGAAAACTTTTACAAGAGAAATGCAATAGAACAATCACACCTTCATGTCTGTAAACAACCAATAAACATTATTCATATAATCTCTAATGAATCTGACGATGAAGCACGATCGACTGGTGGTTGGGGATCGGAGGTGATGATGATACAAGTTTATGAAAAGAATGATGATGTTGGTGATATAGATGGTGATGATGATAGGCATCGATTTTGTCTTGCCATTTTTATTTTTATTTTTTGTATATTATTATTATTATTATTATTATTTATTTATTTTTTTTGTCGTTGGGGGGGGGGGGGGGGGGGGGGAGGGTGATTTCGTCATGTCAACCATCTTCGACTAGGAAGCAAAGCTACCAACCCAACGTCGTACCCAGGATTTCATGACGAAGCCTGAGGGGGAGGGTTGTGGCCGGGCACTACATTTTTTTATTACTGAACGGCACATGTCCTAAAGTTAACTGAATCTTTTCTTAGGGCTTTATTGTAGTGCACATTGCAATCAAATGCAGGGAAACCATTATGGGTCTCAATGGGGGTCCCTTGGGCGGAGCCCCCGGAAGCTTTAGGATTGGTGTTATTCAGAACTTAATATTTTGCTTATAATGGGACAATGAAGTAGCTATTTACAGCTCAATTTTAGTGGCATAGCGAATTAGCGGGTATTACAGGGGACCAGGTCAAAATGCCTTTATTGGGGGTCGGAAGATTTTTGATGTGGTTTAAAGAAATCTATTAGATGCTGTCAGTGTAAGTATCAGCTTTCATGGTCGTGTAGATAATCAGTCGGCTTGCGGTGGCACCATGTAATAAGGGAGGTTTGGAGAGTCCTGAGAAGGACTGTTGGTATTCTTTCCGTGGACATGTTGGATTTTTAAAATAACAAATTCAAGGCCTGTTGGAGCCATCTTAAAAGATGAAAAGCGGCCGTTCTAATAAGAAGTACAGTGCCGGTATAGTTATTGTGGAGAGAGGATGGGTGGTAGGAGGGGCTCGCCGTTTTTAACAGTCCTTTCCAGGATTACCACGGTCCTTTTTAGGACTGTCCAAGAAAGAATACCAACAGTCCTTCTCGGGAGTCTCCAGAAATCCTGCTTCATGGTGCAACCACAAGCCGACGAATATGTATCAACTTTCACATTAAAAATTATGAACGAGAGAGTGTGATATCCCTTAATTTTAATGTTCTTTTATATTGTTGGGGGATATGGGGATATGGATGATGATGGTGATGATGATGATGATGATGATGATGATGATGGTGATGATGATCATGTGATGATGACAATGATGATGGGGATGATGATGATGGCGATGATGATGATGGTGATGATAATGGTGTTGATGACAATGATGATGGGGATGATGATGATGGCGATGATAATGATGACAAATCTCATCTTCAGTCTAATTTCCAGGATCGAGTATGGAGCTTCCAGTTCTATCGATCTTTTTTTCCTCCATCATATCACATCAAGGTCACTACCGTAGATGGCGCTATTGAGAAATTTTCTTTCTAAACTTCCTGATAAAAAATTAATAAATTTTGAAAAAATGGCGGAAAACAAAATTATTGGAGACTTTTCGTGTTTTCTTTTTACAAATGAACTTTGTGAACCTATTCAATTCATAATACGCCCATCTACGACGAGAGCTCGGATAAAGCCACTGATTGAGGTGAGTGTTGATATTTAGAATTAGACACGAATTTATTCGAAGTGCACTGCAGTTATTGTCTAAATTAGCAACCGTCTGCACCGTCTACAGTCCCGTTCGTAGGAGATGGTGTGAGTTAATTCCCTCTTCGATTTTGTTAGTTCGACTTTGACTTTGTCACACGAGTTTTACGAGTTCAGAAAATGTTTGTATGACACATGTAGCATTCATCATGTGGACGTACCATACAAGCCCAAGGGCTTGCACATGCTCAAGTTCAGAGGAACGTTTGTAGAGACATTTAACATTTATCATTCAGATTTCAGACATTTGGCAGTTTGGTGGAATCAAAGATTCAAAACAGCCGACCCTCGGGCCTCATGGCTCATGCATGCATGCGCAGCTGAAGTTTTATAATAGACGTAGAGTAGCAACAATCAATGCAGAGAAGACCGGAAAGTCTACAGGAGTCATCCTTCTTTTCCGTACACTGATGTGATGTGATGTGATGTGATTTTTGTTTATGTTATAATTTTTTTATAGTATTACTATTAGTCCTAGTCCTACTTATAAAACTTGTAATTTGTATGACAATCACAATGTTCAATGATGATAATGTCCACAAATGAATGAAAATATGTCTTCGCCCTAGCGTTCCCTGAGTTGAGCTACACCCATTCCCTTCTTCGATTGAATGACAATATAATCTGATAATATTATCGACAATAATATATATTATGAATTATGAATATGATTTGAAGTCCGAAGTCCAAGGCGACGAAGAGTTGACCATTTCTCAAGGACTAATTCGTACAAGATTCAAACGCCCTAAAATTTGATGACACTGTTCATCCAAATTTCATCCCCCCCCCCCCCCCCCCCTCAAAAAAAAGAGTGATTTTAAGCACTATGAGTATGAAAATTGGCTTTTCCTCTGCTGAAATCCATGCGTTTTGGCTCACAGTTGACGTTGTTGTTGACTTTGTACATGTCATGGCTGACATCACTTGTCTCGCTGCTGTTGATTACGTGCAAGTCAATGGCTGAGCAGTTTCCAGGCCCTTGCATAGCAACAACGCAAGCCCCACCTTTGTTTGGTTCTTTATTCTTTTCCTGTTTGTAATAGCGATATTTACTAGAGTCGTGCTCCGAACCTGAGCTATAGTATTATTAACCGAACCATTCATCTTGGTGCAAAGAATTGTCTTTTTTCTCTTTTAAATTTCATGTAATGACTTGATTAAATTTGTGGGGTTGCATTCGTATTCCGAAGATTATAAAGATCGCGCATACTGTGCGCAGTAAGGAAGTAGGTAGACATTCATCATGGGTTCATGTTGTGCATAATCTGCCTCGGGATGGGAGAAAAGGGCACGCGGACACCAACTATTTCATGGTATTTGTTATATTACAAACGTTCTGTTTCATAATAATTTATTTTCACATATTTCACACTAACCACTACAGACACACAAGTCATAGCTACATTACAATAGTGTTATGCGGAGCTACACCTCTCCCACTTGCTGTGCACTATATAGTCCCATTTACCTGCAAATTATGCAAACAAACTTTTTTTTATGTGATCCACAATTCATATAATTTGAAAATAATTACCAACCATGTTGTTTTGAAGACCAGTCTGACGAACAATCAAAGGAAGTACAAAAAGACATGATTTTCAGTGCCTATCAGCCAAGTGTGTGACTGATGAATGAATGTGTGTAGAGCGAAAAATCAGTCTCAATAATAATATATTCCACTTGACAGTCTGTTTAATATACGCTTCATTTAGACTTATAAGTTAGACTCACTTAGATTCAGGTCGACAGAAGTTCTAACCAAGATTTGCATGTTGAATATATTGTTGCCATTGGGCTTGAATTGTCCGCGCGCGACTTGAGTACAGCACCCGATCACGCGTGTGCTTTAACATATTAATATTGCTTCGGCATTCGGCCTTTTAATGATGCTAAATTAAATTTTAAATTAACATCACATTCACTTTTGCTGATTAAAAAATGGTCAAAACTTGAGGTGTACATGTATGCCTCTCTGGAGAGCGCCCTCTCAAGTTAACGGCTGCTTTTTGAATGAAAATAGCACTGCATCCTTGAACTATAACTGATTGTTGTTATTAATTATTTAAGTTGTTATTAATAATATAATCTGTTTCAAGACCCAAACTGTAGGGCAATTCCAAGCAAACATTGACATAAGCACCCATTTTTCAAATTCGTCGAATCATCACATATTTGGTATCAAATTAAAGCTTAAAGATTAAACTATTCAGAAATGCATTTTGTTCAAAATTTTTTGTGGCGTAAACTATTATTTCATAGGAATTAATTAGCATAAATTAATTTTCAATTATTTGCACAAAATATACTTAAATAGGTTTTCATAAAATTTTCTTTCATTGTTGGTAAGAGGGCAATTCCACCATAACGGAATTACATTCAGAAACGTTTTTTGCTCATTATTTCATTCCCTGCGCAATATTCTCATGACTTAAGTAAATTTTGATACTTATATAAGTTGCACGGGTAACCAGGCTACAACATGATAGGGAAATGGTTTTATATCTTCCATGTGTTGTTGCACACTAGACCAATATGTGTGACCGTAACGGAATTACCGGAGAATGGAGTTTTTTTTTTGCTACAAGTTTGCGTTGAGTTTCTCTGAAATATAAGACACTTTGAAACTGATTTTATGTATGTTTTCTATCTTGATAAAGTCAACTTCATTTTGGAAAAAGTACGTGCATAAACAACACAATGATAAGTTCACAAATTCACTTTTTTGAAAAAAGACCACTGTAACGGAATTACACAAATTTGTAACGGAATTACATCTCTGAAAGTTACAAGGAAAACTCAATTATTTTGCACTCAACTTTTCTTACATGCTAATGCAAACATCAAGGCTATCTAGCACTTGAATATAAACCATAATTTGACATATCTGTAAAGCAATTTTTGAACTTGTTATGTGTAAAATAAATGAAAATATGGCCAAAATAGAAATAAGAATGAAATTTGAAAAAAATATTGCTAAACTCCAGCTTTATTTCGGTTTATTTTCAGCTTCATATTACTAGGCAAGAAATTAAAAAGGATTGCATCAATTAAATGAAAGAAAAATCCTAGAAACTATGTCCAATAAAGTGTGTAACGGAATTACACAACTTGAGCAGTGGGATCAACTTTTCCACAAATCGGTACATGAACAACAACAAATTCACATTTTAGCTTCAATACTTTTCAAAAATCAATAATTTGACTATAATAACCATATTTGAAGTAAAAAATAGCAACATTTTTTAATTTTTCCTTTACTTCATGAAAAATGGTTAAATTGTGAAAAAACCCAAAGTAAAAAAAAAAAAAAAGTACCTACATTATGTGACATGCTAAAGATTCTACACATCATCAATATCAAGAAACATTTAAACAATTTAAAATCACAAACAGGTCAAATAATTCAACTTTCAATGCTATAAAGCCTCGTAAACTTCCTGAATATTGGAAATCTGTGTGAATGGAAATGCATTGTGAATGGGCAATTCCACTGTTACAGAATGACATATAAGTGATTTGTAGCTCTGTTTTCTTAATCATATTTAAAATTCCTTTCACTTCCACAGTTTTTACAACTTACTTTAATAACTGGCAGGGGTACTAGAGGTACAAATCTATAACACTGTAGCGTCAGGAGACCAAAATACAATCATAGGAAAGGGGTCTTTTATTCAACACTAACTTTGTAATGAATTTCTGCAAAAGCTACCACAAAAAATTCTTCATTGGTAATAAAAACTTATCATTTAAGTTACAAACTTGAATTTGGTACATCTTTTTTCCAGAAATGATCTATTTTAACCTCTGAAATTACCTTAAGACAAACGAATGTCACTGTAACGGAATTACGCTTGTGAAATCCACCCATGAAAATGCAATTTCTTGGTTACATTTTTCTGCGTACAGTCTATAGTAAAGAATTTGTATGCATTGTTAATTTGTATGCATTGTTAAACAATGTATGAATTGTTAAACTCTTACATAAGGACCAGAACAAATCCTGAATTTATGTGTGTGTGTAACAGAATTACAAACAAATCGAGATTTGTTGAGATTTGTTATATAAACTCTTGTTATATTCTAAAATTATTCTTTTAAAAATCCATCCTAAAGTGATCTTAAAGGGTACCACCACCCAAAAATAATATTCTTACTAAAGAAAGGTAACATCTTTAGTATTCCATTCCATCAACAAGTTCACAAAAATATGTTTCCAGAAAAGAAAAAAAAAAATTGGAAACGCATCACCATTCTAAAGCATGCGTTCATGCGGTCTGAATTACGCAGACTGCTATGTGTGCAGTGAATTGCAATGTATGCAGAGCGAACGAATCGCCCGGGAATCTATTGTTTACAAACGTGCGCGTGTATCGCATTGGCGCACTCGCAAATGGTTGGCCTGTATGGAACCAGGAAATAGCAGTGGTTCCGTAAGTGGTGGAAATTAATTGCTTTGTTTATAAATTACACAACCCTTTGCAAAATGTTGGGTATCTATTTGATATCACAAAACGGTGCCAAAACATATAATAATATGTTGTTCTTTGCCTGGTGGTACCCTTTAATTTACTCTCAAATCAATTTAGAATGCGTTTTCATTCATTTCATGAAATACATGTACGGATATAAACATGTATGATCCAAATACAAAAAGTTGGCATGTAAAATATAAAAATCGAATTGCAAAAAATGAAAGACACCTTTAGGAATTCCCATTTGAAAATGCAAATACTTTGTACATCTTCTTTGATCTGCATACAGAAGCACACTGAACACTCAATGAATTCTGACTTTATGATAATGAATAAAACATATCTTAGCCTGTATTATGTATAGTTTTGAATATCTTGAAGCCTATATTCTGCATTTATGTTTGATTTTATATGCTTCAGTTTAATACAAATTTACATAATTAATGGTGAGTTATGAGCCCTTAACTGATCAATGATATTCAAATCTACATACAAAATTATTAATATTAAATCTCCTTGAAAGTTGAAGGTATGATTTATATCTTAAAATACATCAATGTAAATTAATGTTAGAAAATAAATGAAGAACCAGTGTCATACTAATTACTGGATATTTTAAAATTTTTGTTATTGTTTTCGTTTTTCCCTTTCTAAAGTACAAACATGAATCTGCTGCATCTTCATAATTTCAGTCAAGTGGGTCTTGCTGGAAACTAATTTAATGATAGAACATTATCATCTCTATTATGTTCATGGAGAAATTAGAGTAATTATCTATCGTGTATCAATTTAGTTAAATCACCATTGATGCAATATGAAGCATGTGAGGTAATGAGTCACATAAAGCAACATTGTACAGTACATGTATGTATAATGACTTATTGTCTACATGGCTACAGTTCATGCTATTTAAAGGGTATTTCTACATTCAGAACAAGAAAAAAATTTATTTTCAGCAATATCATTCAATACCTTACAAACCATGTGCATGTAATTCCGTTACGTAACGGAATTACTAATACTGTTACGCCATTTTTGGAAAAAGTAGTGACATTATTTCAGAAAATTATGTTGGAAGTTCTTAGGACTATGGTGAAGGAAGAGAATTCACAATGACATGACTAAAGAACAAGTAATAAGATATTGAGAAAAACTTAAAACGTTTTATCGTAACGGAATTACGATCAAATGTGCATAGATTTAAAAAAATTCTCAAAAAAATATGCAATGAAGTTACTGCCCATGCTTTACAATTTGTGATTGTTACAACATCATATGGAAAATATGAGAAAATGAGCAGAAACAGTCATTGAATTAAAAGATTCACTTTATTTTCACAAAATGAAGCTGATTTATGAATAAAAGGTCATAAATTTCTGTTCAATTCAAGCAGAAATATTTGAAAAACCAATCGAGCTATATACAAACGGTTTTCAGTTTCCTAAAATTCAAGTTTTCCTCTATTGATAACAGTTTGATTTAGGGAAGATTGCTCAACTTTGAGATGTGGTGTTTTTGCCTTCTCTCATACGGAATTGCCCAAGAACATTACTTCAATTTATCAGATAAATATCTATTTCGGCATTTTCGCTCTTTGTTCTGCTTCAGTGACTGTTTCATTTATAGTCATCTATATGTCACGCTGTTACCCTAAAAACGGGTATTTTTAATATTTCTGGAAAAATATGAATGGGAATGAAATTATTTTTTGTTTCTTCTTCATTCACCCATAGGGCTATATTATGGATGCTAAATAGCAGCATTATCTTTTACCACTAATTAATCTAAGCAATATCAATTTGGTCACGCTGTTACTTTTTGGGTAACAGCGTGACGCAACCTACTTTTTTTTTGCAATATCTCAAGAATCGTTGGATGGATTCTGTTCAAACTTTGTACAAGACATGTATTCAGAGGTATGGATTATCTGATACATTTTGGGGCCATGAGGTCAAAGGTCAAAGGTCACAGCTAATTAATATGCAAAAAATATATTATTCTCAAGATATTTCAAGAATCCTTGAAGGATGACATGATAATTAATACTGGTATGCGTTCAGTGAAGTAGATGACCTGATTATAGAATTTGGTCATGGTGTCAAAGGTCAACAGGTCAAATTATTGTAGTTTATTTTTTGTCTCACAAAAAAATGCCAGAATTAATGTTAGAAAGAGTACTGTAGATAAAAGAAAATTCTATGAAAATGTTTGGAGCACAGGTCAAAGGTCACTCGGATAATTACCAATTCAAACACAAAAACTTACTGACATTGAAATCATGTTACATGAAACAAATCACTTGTAGATGCACTGTGCCGACATAAAATTAAACATTTGTATGCTAATTTGAGAAATAAGGTCAAAGGTCAGATGTCAAAGGTCTAATATTTCATTGTTGCAATTAAGTTTATATTTTGGGTTTGATATTTGATGGTTCCTCAAACTAAATTCTGAAAAAGATAAGAATTTCATTTTTGTCCAAAAACATTTTTGATCAATAGAGGGCGCTAGGCTGCAAATTTGTGTCATGCGAACCATCATTTCAGAGCATCTGGGTTATATTACCCATTCATCTTGTTCTGTATAGATTCTGGATGACTACATCAAAATTATATAATCTTATTCATCTCATCAATATCTCCCATATATATATAACATTTACAATTCAGAGGTCACGCTGATACCGTCACGCTGTTACCATGCACAGATACGTTTATGATATCATATTTACTATGAACATTGGATTTTTTCTACATTTTTATTTGGATGTTCTAGCTTGATGTCTAGTACAAAGAATCAATGTGACAAAATTGCAAAATTTTCCTGTAGTTCACAGAGTTTGCTTAGTTTCTTACCATGTAAGAAACCCATGTCTTTTTGCCGTCACGCTGTTACCGCAGATATTGATATTCATAATTCATAATTTAGTGGGAATTTTGATTTTCTTTCCTATTGTAAATAATTGGTAGGATAGTGGTAACAGATGCATATCAAAATTTGGTTCTGGACATTTTTATTTTGTGAGTTATTTAGACTTTCATCGTGAGAAACACCCTCCTACCGTCACGCTGTTACCTTGGAATTGCCCTGTAGTTATCCCTTCAATGTAGCTACATGTACAGTTAGCCCCTTGACCCTACGTAGGGGTGGGGGAGTGTGTTGTTTTGACTCTGTAGTACCTATTGGCTAGATCAGTTTCTGTCTGGCATGATAATACATACTGTACTACACTGGGCCCAAAAAGAAAGTTAAAATTTTTCATATGCTCATATCTTGAAAATCTGCCCATCAAAATTAACCAAAATGACACACAGGATTACTTAAATACCCTACTCCCATGACATGTCAATATCCAAATGGTTACCTAACTGACAGAACTGAAAAATGCACGGGCATGGAACCATTTGCTGTACTTGCATGTCACAGCCTGGAAATTTCTGCAACAGAGTTTAAGGCAGGTGAGGAAGTCAAAACAAATTGAAAAGAAGGTAATGTCAGTTACCCAAACACAGACATCAATAGTGGGTGTGTCCACCATGTGCTTGGAAGCATTCAGTGCATCTCCTGCTACGCATGCTGTCCACCAGGCAGTCATAGAGCAAAGCATGTTTTAATGAGGCTAAAACGCTCGTTTTATTCAGATTCCAACGATCGAACTTTCTCACCCGAATAGTACTCGGCTGGAGATACATCATTTTAAAAATGCGATAACTTCAGTTTGCAATAACCAATTGTACAATGTGATATATGACATTGTAGAAAATATGTCATTCTTTGCTTCCATATAATTATATTTTTAATTCAACAACGACAAAAAGTTGAAAATCAAGTGTAATAACTTGACAAAATTCGTTTTTGAAAGTTCTTTTTCATTCGGCTTGAAAACTTACAAAATGTACTTGCGTCTCCTTCATATTTATACCATATGAAAGGTAATTTAATACACTTTACAAATATGTCAATTTTGAAGCCGTTTATTTCTTAATCGGGTCAGGAGCCAACAAAGACCAGCAAAGGACAAAATAAAATATCATATTGTTGGCTTTCAGCGGCAATCCAGCCCGTTGATTGGTTGAATCAGCATCACGCAGATTCTCCACGTCCCGCGAAGAAGAGAGAGGGGGAGAGAGAATTTCTCTTTCCCCGCACAGCGCGTTGTTCCGAGGGGAGCCTGGTATTGCGTTATTTGAATGAGGCCAATCACTGGCCCGCTTCAAACACACCCCTTCGTGCCATCCAATGGGAATGCTCGTTCGCATTTTAGTTGTTCTTAATTTGTACCTGAGTGGTATTTTCTTGGCTCCTGACCCGATTATCCAACGCAACAAAATAAAACCTACGTATCCTGAAAGAGTATAAAACATGCTTTACAATGATTATAAAATCAATGAGACGCAAGAAGCATAAACTGTTATTTTTCACCTCTGAACTTATTATTTTTTGGTGATATTTGACAACAAATTGCACTGGTAAAATTTGATTTAATACTTGATTAATTATGATAGACATAAAATATGATTCTTCCTCTAACATTTGATACCACATTCATTCATTAAAAACTATGTTAAGGTTCCATAAAGCTCAAAATAATACCCCTCTGCTTTGCTCATTGGTGCGTGCGGTTCGGAAATCTATGAATACGATATGAATAAATACAGTGGAATCGGGCTGAGTTGCATTCTGACTGCAGGGTTCTGATACAGCAATGCTCGAAATTAACTTTTTTTGCTGGTGGCCCGGTCGGGCCAGTAAAATTAGTATTTTTCCAAATTTGGTGGCCCGAAACCAAAATCTACTGGCCCGAAAAAATAAGGAAAAACAAAAGTAAAATGTATACATTAACCATATTCATAGTTTCATGGTACTGGGCAATACTTTTTATCAAACAAACATTGGATTCTTCGTAAACAATATGACAACTCACAACACACTGTTCAAACTTCAAACATGATGTTGAATTTACGGGATTCATAACAAATTTGAAGAAAAAAAATCTTTACAAATTTGTTATGCCTCCGCCAACGAAGTGGCCGGAGGCATTATGTTTTCGGGTTGTCCGTCCGTCCGTCCGTCCGTACGTCCGTCCGTCCGTACGTACGTCCCGTTTTCGTTCTCGCGATATCTCAAGAACCGGTTGACGGATCAATTTCAAACTTGGTATGAGTGTACATATTGGGGTGACAATGATCTGATTAGATTTTGGGGTTCATGAGGTCAAAGGTCAAGGTCACATGACTCAATATATGTTTTAAAATGCCTCGTTCTCGCGATATCTCCAGAACCAGTTGACAGATCAAATTCAAACTTGGTATGAGTGTATATATTGGGGTGACAATGATCTGATTAGATTTTGGGGTTCATGAGGTCAAAGGTCAAGGTCACAGGACTCAATATATGTGCAAAAATGCCTTATTCTCGCGATATCTCTAGAACCGGTTGATGGATCAATTTCAAACTTGGTATGAGTGTACATATTGGGGTGACAATGATCTGATTAGATTTTGGGGTTCATGAGGTGAAAGGTCAAGGTCGCAGGACTCAATATATGTGCAAAAAAGCATCCTTCTCACGATATCTCAAGAACCGTTTGACGGATCAATTTCAAACTTGGAATGAGTTACATACACATCGGGTGGCAATGATTGGATTAGGTTTGGGGGGCCATGAGGTCAAAGGTCAAGGTCACATGACTCAATATATGCAAAAATGGCTTGTAATGACAAAATCTCAAGACCTGAATGTCAGATTTCAATCTAACTTGGTACCTGAATATTCTTGGGAGCCAATGTAGCCATCAAAGTTTGGGGTCTACATAGGTCAAGGTCACAGAACTCAAAATATATATATGAAAAAAACAAAATTTCAGTGCACGTTATTTTGGGCTTGATATTGAAAATTGCGTCATAGCGGAGGCATAATTTTCGACTGCGCGCAGTTGAAGATCCATCTAGTTTTTTTTTAGACACCCTGTAATTTTGTTTAGACACCATGTAGTGAATATTCATGAGCAGCATTTGAATATTCATGATGCTCATTAGATTTTTAAAATACGCAAAATAACTGAAATAACTAACAACGATTTTTAATAACAACTGGTTAGAAAATGAGTACTGCTGCTCAAGAATGTATGAATATTCATTAATAGCAGCAGTGTTACTTGCTCAATTAACTTGCAACTTTTTAACTAACCAATATTTTGCATGTGAGAAAAGGGTACAAGTTGCTGAATGCTCCGTTTAAAATCAAGCTATTGTCATGTCCATACATGACTACAGGGTATTAAAAAAAAAAAAAAAAAATTATTATTATTATTATTATTATTTTTTTTTTTGCTTGCTTGCCCGATCGGGCCACCAAACATTGAAATATAAGCTTTTTACTGGCCCGACAGCAATTTTTGGTGGCCCCGGGCCATCGGGCCTATGCTAATTTCGAGGGTTGGATACAGGCTTGGAGGAGATTGTAGAGCTGCTCTGAGTGTGTGCATTAACCAGCGGATAGTCCCTTACTGTGACATGTGGTCCTGGAACTAATTGTTTCACGTCAGTGCGTTTTTGCTGTTGTGTCAGTTGGGAAACTGCTTGGTTACTGACATGTGTTTAGAGTACTAGAGTATTGAAGTAATCTGGTGTGTCATTTTGGTTCATTTTGATGGACAGGATTTTAAGATACATATGATCATGTGAATAATTATAAGTTTCTTTTTGGGCCCAGTGTAGTATCAGAGCAAGCATTACTCTAGTTAAAGGGGACCACCTGGCAAATAACAACACATTAATATGTTTTGGTACTGTTTTGTGAAATCAAATAGATACCCAACATTTTACAAAGGGTTGTGTAATTCATAAACAAAGCAATTAATTTCCACCACTTACGGAACCACTACTATTTCCTGGTTCCTGGTTTGTGAGTGCGCCAATGCTATTCACGCGTACGTTTGTAGGCAATGTAATCCCGGGCGATTCGCTTGCTGCACACGCAGTACTAGTCTACTCAATTCAGACCGCATGAACGCATGCTTTAGAATGGTGATGCGTTTTCCAATTATAATATATTTTTTTCTTCTGAAAACCTATTTTTGTGAACTTGTTGATGGAATGGAATACTAAAGATGTTACCTTTCTATAATAAGAATATTAGATTTGGGTGGTGGTACCCTTTAACTTGTGTGTAGAAATGTAAAGCAGTACTTAGATGCTTACTTTATTTGCCACAGGTAAGAAGATCAATTCCTTACTGGTAAAATGTTTTTCTAAATGATGATTATGTTTCTACGGAGCCCGGGAAGGGACATGGTAAAAATATTTTTATCTCATTAAAACGAGATAATATCTCATTAAAACGACATATCTATCTCATTAAAACAACATAATATCTCATTAAAACAAGATAATATCTCATTAAAATGACATAATATCTCATTAAAATGACATAATATCTCATTAAAATGACATAATATCTCATTAAAACGAGATAATATCTCATTAAAACGAGATAATATCCCATTAAAACGACATATCTATCTCATCAAAACAACATAATATCTCATTAAAACGAGATAATATCTCATTAAAATGACATAATATCTCATTAAAATGACATAATATCTCATTAAAATGACATAATATCTCATTAAAACGAGATAATATCTCATTAAAATGAGATAATATCTCATTAAAACGAGATAATATTTCATTAAAACGAGATAATATCTCATTAAAATGAGATAATATCTCAATAAATTGCAATAATAATATCATTAAAACGAGATAATATCTCATTAAAACGACATAATATCTCATTAAAACGAGATAATATCTCATTAAAATGACATAATATCTCATTAAAATGACATAATATCTCATTAAAATGACATAATATCTCATTAAAACGAGATAATATCTCATTAAAATGAGATAATATCTCAATAAATTGAAATAATAATCTCATTAAAACGAGATAATATCTCATTAAAACGAGATAATATCTCATTAAAACGAGATAATATCTCATTAAAACAAGATAATATCTCATTAAAATGACATAATATCTCATTAAAATGACATAATATCTCATTAAAACGAGATAATATCTCATTAAAACGAGATAATATCTCATTAAAACGAGATAATATCTCATTAAAACGAGATAATATCTCATTAAAACGAGATAATATTTCATTAAAACAAGATAATATCTCATTAAAATGAGATAATATCTCAATAAATTGAAATAATAATCTCATTAAAACGAGATAATATGTGACCCGTCCTACGTAGAAGAACCAAAAGTCGACAAAGTTGATTTTCTGGATTTGTATTTAGTTCGATTCAGCAATATCTAAGCTTTAATATGATATAAAGTTTGTCTCATAATGATTCTGCAACGCGGAGTTATTGACGCTTTTCTAAGGCAAATATTGAACGGTCTGGAAATAAGATGCCGAGAAAATAGCTCAAGAAACTTTACATCCATTTCGAAAGTGAAATTAGCGTTTTAAGCAGGCCATAAATGAACCGATTGCATGAATAGAATGTCGTAGCAACCTTTATTCAATTTTCTTGAAAACTTGCATATCAGTAAATATGTATGATATACACCTTCCCTCCAGAAACTGTTGAATATTATCCATGCATTGTAGAGATATGAACAGATTTAATTACAATTTAAGTGGGTTTGGAACGATAAACTACACATGATACAATAGCGAGCACTTTCAGGTAACAAAAGGGGCTCGCTCTGGCTCTGGTTATTGTTCGATTAATCAGTATTGACTGGCAGTTTGATTTTAGGAATGCAAACTTGCGTCTGGTGCGTAATGTAAAAACTATTACAAAGAACAGTATGTTGATACGTGAAAAGTAAAACGGGGTATCGAAGCTAGACATTTTGGAGGGGGAGGCCCCAGGTACCAAAGGGGGAGGGGGGGGGGATCCGTTGGTAAAGGGTTTGTTTTCGTTCTTTTGGCGGGGATGCCCGGGGATGTCCCTTAGAAAATTTTGAAACAGGTGTCTAAGTAACGGAGGCGAGCCTCGGTCAACTTCAAAATGAGGTATATAAAAGAGTGGGATTGTGCTTTAGCCAACTTAAAACGAGCTCTAAATATCGTTTTCTGTTTTTTTTTGGTGGTGTGGGGGGGGGGGGGGGGGTATGCCTTATTATAAAATTATTATGAACTACTTAAATATTTAGTACGACAAATTAATTCTACATACGATTAATAATGAATGTTATGTTACAGGGCCCAATTCTTTAATCTATATAATACTCACACTCAACCAGTGGTGTACATAGTGTATGAGGTTGGAGGGGGGGGGGGGGGGATGGGTGTGCAGTTAATTGGATAGGACTTGGGTCGTATTGTCATAAACATACTTTGTCAAACTCAATAGGGCCACTATACAATGGAGGCCATTTGGATTACTAATCTCCGTGCAAGCTGCGGCGCAGTCAATAGGGATTAAAGAATCTCGATGTGCGCTGGCCGCTCTCGACAGCTACCGAGATTCCAACTTAGCACAAAGGGGTTGTTAAGAGGCGGAGCTTAATATCGATCGCTTTTAGTGGCAAATAATTTTGGAACGCAAACTTTTCAAACCTGCAAAAAACATGCTTCAAAACTCTGCTTAATTTTTACCTTTCCACTGGATATTTTTACTGGATATTTTGCGTACCGGTAGAACAGATATCAGGGAAATGCATGAGGCAATAATATTTTTTTTCACTTTTTCATGCAATTTCAAATCAATCGTGATTTCTGAGGTTCGACATCTTGCGACTTTTGGCTCCCCTGCGGATGGCGAGGCACATATCTCATTAAAACGAGATAATATCTCATTAAAACGAGATAATATCTCATTAAAACGAGATAATATATATCTCATTGAAACGACATCATCTTGTCATCGCGACGGCTGCACATCATTATGGTGGCATTATAGGGACACTTTGGCCAAAATTTGGCCAAATATTTTAATGAGATTATTATTTCAATTTATTGAGATATTATCTCATTTTAATGAGATATTATCTCGTTTTTAATGAGATATTATCTCGTTTTAATGAGATATTATCTCGTTTTTAATGAGATATTATCTCGTTTTAATGAGATATTATCTCGTTTTAATGAGATATGTCATTTTAATGAGATATTATGTCATTTTAATGAGATATTATCTCGTTTTAATGAGATATTATCTCGTTTTAATGAGATATTATCTCGTTTTAATGAGATATTATCTCGTTTTAATGAGATATTATCTCGTTTTAATGAGATATTATCTCGTTTTAATGAGATATTATGTCATTTTAATGAGATATTATGTCATTTTAATGAGATATTATGTCATTTTAATGAGATATTATCTCGTTTTAATGAGATATTATGTCGTTTTAATGAGATAGATATGTCGTTTTAATGGGATATTATCTCGTTTTAATGAGATATTATCTCGTTTTAATGAGATATTATCTCGTTTAAATGAGATACTATGTCATTTTAATGAGATATTATGTCATATGTCATTTTAATGAGATATTATGTCATTTTAATGAGATATTACCCCTTTTTAATGACATATTATGTCGTTTTAATGAGATAGATATGTCCGTTTTAATGGGATATTATCTCGTTTTAATGAGATATTATCTCGTTTTAATGAGATACTATGTCATTTTAATGAGATATATGTCATTTTAATGAGATATTATGTCATTTTAATGAGATATTATCTCGTTTTAATGAGATATTATGTCGTTTAATGAGATAGATATGTCGTTTTAATGAGATATTATCTCGTTTTAATGAGATAAAAATATTTTTACCATGTCCCTTCCGGGCTCCGTATGTTTCTCTTGCAACTAATAGGATAAATATTGAACACTTGAACAATTTCTCAAATATCGGAATAAACTGAATGGAGCTTACTATCAGATAATCAGAGCGTGCAAGATAATTATGAAGATTCAATTTCCTTCCATGTAAAATTGTTTGTGAATGATGTTTATGATCCTCTTGGAAAGGAAAACATATATATATTAACACTTGGTCAGCATAAATTAAGAACCCGCAAATGTCATTTTGGCTGCCCAGCGATTTTGTGCTGCCCAGCGATATTAATCACACAAATAACCACGTTTACCATTCCTACTTTGGACTACTAGTACATGTATGTACTGTAGGGGCCCTGCCCCAGCAAAGTATGTTTATTTGAAGATTGCGTGCAGCATTTGAGCATTTTCTTTCAAGTTAGTTTTTCAGACCCATGTTGTTAAATGGATAATTGTTAATATTTGGTTTCAGTTCCTTTGGATGTTGTGGGATTTATTTGAAACTGTCTTCCAAAACTAAGATTATCTTTAAAATAACTTAATGGCATAAATTTGTTTCTAAAGACATCTTCCTTCTTTGACAGATTTAAAGACAATAAAATAAAGGAAAATACCATCGTTTAAAGTGATCCCTGTAAAGTCATATATTGCACAAAATGATTTGAGACTTCAATCCTGTATCAATATCATTGTAAAATACAATTGAGAGATTTGTGAAAGTTTGAAAGAAAACGAACACTGTTTTCCTAGTAAAAAAAAACAAATATTGAGTTCATATCTTATCACCGAATACTGATGGCCTGCCATAGATTTGTCGCAGTAATAATCATCGTTTGACGATATCGCACCCCGTGTATACAGTCGTTACAGAATTCATGGAATTTGCGCGCGCTCGGCTCAACAGTCGGTCGGGAAGGTTTCCCACGCGCGCTGGCCCGGACGTGTTCAGCTACGGCAATTGTACTTTTTATCAAATATTTTTCAATGATAATTATCTTCATATACAAAAGGGACATTTGAAAAAATCTAACCCTATTTTATTCTTCTCTTACCATAAGCTAAACAACACGGCAGAAGAGAAACGAGAAGCTCCAAGTATTTTTTCGTGGAGTTAGCCACTTTACAGGCATCACTTTAACATTTACACTTGCAAAATAAATTTCTCAACTTTGTATGAGGGTGTAACATAGATTTCCTGTTTTTATATATTGAATTTTATTGAACCAAATTTTATAGTATACAAATTTAATCTAATTATGCACATAAATGACCATTAAATCAGGTCTCTGCAACAATGTAACAATTACAGGAAACTGTTTATAATAACTTTTTTTTGTTTACACACTACTTTTACACTCTTGAAATTAAAAATAATTTTTTATATATCACCTTTTTATCACAAATTAGCATCTCAGACTTACATGTACACACATTACGATTTTTAAAATATGCCTTGGCACCCATCTAAAATTGCAGGGAAACATTCAACATTTGTTACTTCATTTGTAAATTTTCAGTATACAGTCTGAAAAAAAAACATCAATACGTGAAAAAACTGAAAATGTTACAAATTGAATCAATTTAAAAATGGTCTTTAAATTTTTACTAAAGTTATCACCTGTTTATCAGCAAATTTGAATATTTAACTGTTACCACACAGAACATGATCATGCATTTAAAGTAGGTCTTGGCAATAAATGTAACATGGAATGAAAACATTATTTTTTGGGCTAAAATATTTAAGTGAGTTTTCTACATCCTCTTTATTTTCATCCAGTACTAATAACCAAACAAATAGATCTAACAAATTAGGAGTCTGATAAAACCTTCAATACTTACAATCACAAATAGTGGCATAGCTACTGGTCAGAGAGGGGGGGGGGGGGGGCATTTGCCCGGGAACTGCCCCCCCTCCCTCCCCCCCCCCCCCCCCCCCCAAAAAAAAAAAATAATAATAATAATAAAAATAAAATAATTATAATAAAAAATTAATTAATTAATTAATAAAATAAAATAAAATAAAATAAAATAAAATAAAATATAATAAACTATAATAAAAAAATAACTTGAGAACAACGATAAGAACATGAGGGGAATTTCTGTGAACAAAAAAGAAGAAGATACAAATAAGCTGTGTTCCTCCCCCACCCCCACCCCCCCACCCCCCCCCCCCCCCCCCCCACCCCAATCAATCAAACCATGCTATGCCTCTGATTACTAACTATCCATTTTACAGTGTTTTTTACAATCACCTTTTTATCACCAAAATTTACACATCTCACACACATGAATTTTAAAGCAGGTCCTGGCAAGTGGCAACAAATTGAAGGAAAGTATTTTAAAAAAATTAAAGATCTTCCTACTTAACATAAACATGTATACCACAAACTAGAAATGAACAATCAGGTTACATACAAATACAGTACACCCTCAAAACTTGCAACTTATGCATCAATTTTAGAATGGTTCATTATGTTTGCTATTATTCACATTTTTAATGACCTTTCTTATCACCAAACTCATATAGATGTACACTATTATGATTTATAAAGCAGTTCTTTGTACATACATGCACAATAAAACATACATTGCAGGAATTTTTTTTTGAAAAGTTCCTTTTTGTATCTTCCCCCATTTTTACATTTGTGACCTTACACCACAAAACGACCGTTATGTCGCTGTGGTAGTTTCTCTTTTATTTGCTAAAATTGTCAAATTTTGTTCAAAATATGAGATGTAGGATTTTGGTATTTCCTGAATAAGCATATCTTAAAGGGATAGTTGAGTTCTGGTAAAGAGAGCACATTTTTGGTCAAACTGAATTTTAGTAACCAAAACCTGCACCATTACATTCCAAACTAATAGTTATAACTCTTCCATGCTAGAAAGGAATTCAAAATTACAAACGACCAAGTAAAAAGCCTCTTATCATTCAAACAGAGCCGTTCAAACTCGAGATGGCGCTCTCTAAAAACTCATTGGTTTAAACCATTTAAAATCAAATATTGTGCATGTGAAGGTTCGTTAAAATAGTGATTAAATAGAGATATAATCAACAACTATTAAAAAACTTATTTTTAAATTTTTTGAAAAGAGGAAGCATTTAAAAAAAATTTTTTACGGTTGGTTCAAAATTTTAGATAAATGTGGGGCCCCACATTTATTACAAATGGTTACGTTTATGGATATTTCAGCCGTTTCTGAACCGATTTTGATCAAATGAAGTTTATTCTGTCATTAAAATATTATGCTCTTTCAAATTTTACACTCAGTTTTTCATTATCTCTCAAAAAAATTATTATAGCGCCCTCTCTACCAAAACTCAACTATACCTTTAATCTAGCTTCTGGGAAATTTTGAGCGTCATTTTCATTTAATTTTTTCATTTAATAAATGTGATCTTTTTACAGCGCTTGAATAGACACTGATCTTTTAAGAGGCCCCTTTCTCCCTTATTTTAAAAATACTTCAGCCATATTCCATATCTTTGGCATTCATTTTAAAAGGGTTTACTTAGTCCAAATATGACAAATTATATACCAAAAGGTAACGGCTTCTTGTATGTTAATGTTATATGAAAATCAGCAAAATCATTTTGTAATTTATGTAAGGCTGAGTCATTACTGATATCTTATAAACCAGGTTCTGATCGTTTTGCAACGGTCGAAACCCGATATTCCGATTTAAAAATTAAAAATAAATATAAATAAATATAAAATCTTCGATTTTGTTTTGTTTTGTTTTGTTTTTGTTTTTCAAAACACCCTGTAGTGTCGTGGGAATCACACTGGCCTAGGCGCGCGCCCATTTGTGTTAACTTCTTGAAGGAAAATTTAGCAACATGTATAATTTTCTCTTATTAAAAAAATGACTATTAAAACGTTAGGTCATGTATGAATGTTCAGTAACACTGCTACTCATGAGTCATGAATATTCATGAAATCATTTTTGACTTTACCACTTTTTATGCCTCCGCCAACGAAGTGGCCGGAGGCATTATGTTTTCGGGTTGTCCGTCCGTCCGTCCGTCCGTCCGTCCGTCCGTCCGTCCGTACGTACGTCCGTACGTACGTCCTTCCGTCCGTACGTACGTCCCGTTTTCGTTCTTGCGATATCTCAAGAACTAGTGGACGGATCAATTTCAAACTTGGTATGAGTGTACATATTGGGGTGACAATTATCTGATTAGATTTTAGGGGTCATGAGGTCAAAGGTCAAGGTCACAGGACTCAATATATATGCAAAAATGCCTCGTTCTCGCGATATCTCAAGAACTGGTTGATGGATCAAATTCAAACTTGGTGTTAGTGTAGATCTTGGGGTGGCAATGATCTGATCAGATTTTGGGGTTCATGAGGTCAAAGGTCAAGGTCACAGGACTCAATGTATGTGCAAAAATGCCTCGTTCTTGCGATATCTCAAGAACCAGTTGACGGATCAATTTCAAACTTGGTATGAGTGTACATATCGGGGTGCCACTGATCTGAGTAGATTTGAGGGGTCATGAGGTCAAAGGTCAAGGTCACAGGACTCAATATGTATGCGAAAATGGCTTGTAATGGCAAAGTTTCAAGAACTGAATGTCAGATTTCAATCAAACTCGGTACCTGAATGTATCATAAAGAGTCAACGTAGCCAAAAAATGTTGGGGTCATGAGGTTGAGGTCAAGGTCACGGGACTCATTATACATGTGCATGCAAAAAAGCTTGTAATGCCAAAATCTCAAGAACTAAATGTCAGATTTCAATCAAACTTGGAACCTGACTGTTTTTTAGGGAGCCATCAAAGATTAGGGTCATATGGTCAAGGTCACAGGACTCAAAATTATATGAAAAATATTTAAAAAAATTAAATCAGTGCATGTTAATTTGGGCTTGATATTAAAATCGCGTGATAGCGGAGGCATAATTTTCGATTGCGCGCAATCGAAGATCCATCTAGTTTTATATGAGAAAATATAATATGAGCTGATAAATGCTACTTTAAGTCCCAGTTTTTTTCTTTCTTTGGAAACAGGCTTTTTTTTTTTTCGGAGCCCGTTTCCGAAAAAACGAAACCGGGACCCGATAGTGACGGTCGGGAACCAATTTGTTCGACCGAACAAACTCGGCCATAATTTCATGTGTACGTATATCACACACTCAAAATTAACACAATTCTTGCAATCTACATGTATATATATACATTTTAGAGCGTCATTTCAAATTGTTGCTATCACCTATTTTTATCACCTTTTTCATTCAATGCAGAATTTCAAAATGTCACACACAGGATATAATTTTTAAAGCAGGTCTTTGCAACAATGTACTAGTATTGTATGTAACATTGCAGGAAAGTGAATACAAAACTTCTTTTGTAAATCTTCCTACTACAATATATACCACACATAGGTGTACTCAGGGGAGGGGTTTGGGGGTTCAAACCCCCCCCCCCTTTACCATAATTTGTGAAGTGAAATGTCTCGAGACGACATTTTAGCAGTCTCAACCATCATAATCAATGGTCTCGGCTCCCGTAGATCTATGCATCTTAAAGGGAATGTTCAGACGAATTCAAGCTTCTAATAATTGAAAGACAGATATTCTAGGTCACTAAACACAATTTTGTATAAAAAAAGTATGATTATGGGTTCTTATAATTGGTTTTGAAATTCTAATAACACAAATTCGCGAGCGAGCTTGTTCTCTCCCACAATGCACCAATTTGTGACGTGGGAGACTCACTATGCGCCTATTTATGTTTTTTCACTGCAGCGATTGATCGGACCAATACAATGCTCAAATCTCAATCATGAATAAGTTTAGTCCACGCTGTGCCACTAACCGTGCCTTTGAGCATTACTGCATTGTTGAACCATTGAAAATACTTGCCTGCCTGATATTGCAACACGTTTGGCTTTCATCGGAATTTGAATAGACACAAAGTTTTGTAAACATGGTTATTAAATTTGCTGGCTCTGCATGACCAGCTATTATGAATGGCACATGTACAAATGTATGCAGCGATCACAATGCAGTGGCACCGGATTCAAGCCTACTCAAGAAATTGAGCAAAGTGAGGCTGCTATGTAAGGGTCTAATGATTGTGTGCGGTACATTTAATTATTTCCTCAAAGTTAATGACATTAGAAAAATCTCTTTGAAATTAACCAAAGCGAGTCAAATCCTGAAAATATTCATGCACATCCCTAGATTGATTTCCAATATACTGTAATCGCCCGGAATGTCCCTTTAAGCAGTGGTACCAAACACTAACACTGAACAATTAGGTTGGACATAAACCCTTAAAACTTACAATATTGATTTTTAGAAGCGTGTCTAATATTTACGATAATGTACAGATCACCTTTTTTTAATATCACCTTTTTAAAAATATGATCACTTTTTTTAATATCACCTTTTTAAATATCACCTGTCTTATCTCACACACATGATATAAAGCAGGTCTTTGCAATAATGTAACATTGCATGAAAGCGTTTTGAAAACTATTTTCTTTTGTTCATATCTTTCTAAATACATTTTACAGTGTAGGCCTACACACTAAAATTAATTAAATATTCAGGTTGTACACAAACCTGCACTATGTCTATGTCGGTGAAGTGCAAACATTTATACAATCATTTACATGTAAGTACCAGACACGGTGGCCCAAACATTTTATTTCATGAGTAAACTTTTTACTATTCAAAATATCACTCTTTCCTGATCAAACCTGTGATTATAGATGAAGCATGACATGGAAGAAAACAAGATTTTTCTAATTTTGTAAATGACGGTTGAAAATCTGCTTGCCTGATCGAGCACCAAAATATGACCTTTATACATTTTTGCTGGCCCGAAGTGCAATTTCACTGGCCCTGGCCAGCAGCCAGTGCGAGTGTCGAGCCCTGCCCTAACCATTGGGAGATCAAAGCAGTGAAAAAAATACATGGGGCTTGGGGCTTAATTCTTGTCTTCTCTGAAAACTAAAAAACAATAGACGGTGGGAGGGAATACATGTATTTCCTTATAGAATGCATATATGTTTTTTTTATTGGAGAACTATTGAAATGATTGCCGGCTGGATAATGGGCCAATCAGATACATGTACAGGACAAAAGACCATTCTGAAGTGCATAATTTTTTCTTAAAGTCCACAGTATTTGGTGATTTTTGTCAACTCCACTGAGTGAATAATAAAAGTATGTCATTTTCAGGTTTTTTTTATTGTGTTTCTTCATTGTATTAATGACTACATCGACTGAAGAGATTTAAAGACAGTGCTTGCATTTATAAGAGGTTGCCTGAATCTCCTCTTCAGTGAGTCCGAACAGCTCAGAACATTGAATATGCAACCAGCGAGAACAGAAATCACACCCAATCCACTTCTCATTGCCCAGGTCTTCTTCCCGCTCACATGCTGTGCAGACGTTTTCATTGATGCACTCTTCTTTTTTCACTCTGACTTCTGTTTGAGGGCAGATCTCAAGCTTTAGCTTGATCCTAATCCTCATACCAACCTTCTCCTTCTTGTGGCATTTTTCAATGATCCACTTTTCCCTCAGTCGTTCTGCTGCCTTTCTCTTTTGCTCCCTCTCTTCCCTCATCTTCTGTTTCAGCAACTCTTGTTTCTCCTTCTGTTTCTCCCTTTCAAGTCGTTTCTCCTCTCGCTTTTCTCTCTTCCGCCTCTTCCTCTCCTCCTCTATTCTCTGCTCCTCCTCCTTCTCCCTGAGGTGAGATAGGAATGCCACCCCAGAGATTGCTTCAGGGAGCTGCTTCCGCTTCTTCCCCTTCAGAGAGACATTGACCTTGGGTAAGTGTAGGAATTCGTCTAGGACAGGTGACACAAAGTCCTGATCAGTAGGCCCCTCTTGATGTAGCTGAGTTGTATGAGCTTCACATTCCCCTGGCATGGCTCCAGAGGTCGATGGAACGTCTACCCTTAACAAGAAAATTTGCGGCGACAAAGGTGGCACTCCTGTCCGGTTGGCGATGTCATCACATGGGTGCTGACGTTGAGCATCACATGGATGCTGGCGTTGAGCATCGCATGGATGCTGAAGATGAGGAGTTTTCTGAAAGTTGTACATGGAAGCAGGTATGAGCTTTTCCTTGTTGAAGCCTCTGGTGTATGGAAAGATACCTGCTGCCCTGAAGCCACTGCTGGCCAATGAAGGCTTGGCTGCCACCTTATCCCATGCTCCTCTGAAGATAGATGCAAAGGTCTTCTTGGTGACGTAGTCTCCAGGGTTATCAAGACGGTACCTTCTCTCAGCAGAGTACCATGCAGCCTTCAGAGCACGGAACAAGGACAGATCGCATGGCTGCAAGACATGCGTGGCATTCGGGGGAAAGCGGTAGAGGATGATCCCATGTGTGCTGCAGAATTCAGACACCTCAGGTGATTGATGGGTGGAGTGTCCATCAACGAGAAGAAGCACTGGCAGACGGACACCAGACTGGATCAGGTCAGGATAGAACATATCAACAATGAAGCGGTAGAATGCCTTTGAATCCATCCATCCATTTTTGGTCCATGCATAAAGTGCCCCCTCTGGTCCTCCATCTGTCTGACGGCCCTTTTTGGCCGAGTTTTCACCAGAACCAGGCAGAACCAAAACTGGTGGCAGGAATGTCCCAGCTGCACTGACGGTTGCCAGCACCGTAATTTGGGATCTGTCAGAGTTCTTGATCTCGTGCACCACCTTTGCCCCTCTCTCTGCCAGCACCCTGTTCCTACACTGTCCACCCAAAGCAAAACCACTTTCATCACAGTTAAATAGGCGCTCAGGTTCGTAAAGAATACTGCATGCCTCGTTAGCTAGTAGGTAATCTTCAAGGTCATCAAACCACTTGTCTATTCTTGCCGGGGTGACTATGGCCCTCTCCTTCCCAATCGGCTGGGGACGCCTCATAGTGAGACGAGGGTTCCTTGCCTGAAACCCGTCAAACCATCTGTCACCGGGTCTGTTGTCTCGAAATGGGTTGCTTCGGCCATCCTTGTCCAAGATGTGTTTTACTATCTGCATAGTGTAAAAACAAAATTAAAGTATTTAGGTCCTGTTAGGACAAGTAGAATTAATGAGTATTTTATCAAGATGACAGAATTCTTTCATTCAAATGGCACTGTAAGAGTGTTGCTTGCATTTGTATAATGCTCAAAATCTTCAAAATAAAAGACAGCTACTTGGCTACATTATACAAAAAGTTGAATAAGAGGACATCTTTTAAAATTACTCGTTGATGCACCAGTGAATCTTGATGGAATCTTGCATATATCCCACCTCTCCCCTTTCATCGATGCTTGTGCATTCAGTTCACTTTTGTTCATAAACACTCCCAAAAGAACTACAATATTAATATCTTTTGGACTTTACTTTTTATAATAATACAATAATACATACTGTACATATGCTCCATTCATATATAGCGCCTTATATGGATTGATCATTATTTCAAAGCACTTTACAATTATATTATTATTTTATCAAAACAACATCGAGTCATAAGTCAGCTAATTACAGAAGCACAGAACAGATCGTACATTCTTGATTTCATCCTTTGTCCGTCCAAGCCCAATCCTGGCCATGTGGATGGCCCAGTCGACGATCCTCTCCTCCTCGGCCCTGGTCAGGTAGGGGTTGCGCCCCTGTCGACTGAAAATGGGGGTCCTCCCGTGGAACTTGTCCTGGAGGGTGGAGTTTGGGATGTCGTATTCCCGCGCCGCCGCCCTGAGACTCAGCTCGCCAAGTCTCACCCGCTTGAGTGCTTCGTCAATGTCCACTTCACTCCATGCCTTGAAGACTGGCATGTAGCGCGGCATGTTGATAGGCTGCAGAAAGTAGAGAGAGAGAAGTTATTCAAATTTCATGACCAAAAGATAATATTTATTCAAAACATTATGAACAAGGTTTAAGGGAAATGTCCAGGTTTCACGTTGAATGGTCAATCCACGTCAAATCAACCAATTTTCAGACATTTTGTCACCCGACCCCCTTCGATTTTGCTAAAATTTGCACCAATTGTTCCCCCAAGTGTCTGACGGAAAACCCCAACATTTTTGGCCCCGAAGTCATTCGGTTGCTAAGTTACGGCCGCGCCTAGCAACCAATGCGCGGTCAAACCGTTTCTTCTTTAAATTTTGGCCATTTTTGATTATCTGCTGTAGCTAAAATTGAAAAGCCAGAGCTCTCATTGTCTGGAAATTGGAAAAACTTTGTCATCTCTACAAGATGTATTCATTATGTCGCGGGTCGAGTTTTCGTTTTCGCGTACGAGGTCACCGAAAATTGGTTTAAGCGAAAAATTAAATTTTTTAAAAGCATGTTTGGATTATTACTAGATATTTTGCTCTAATCTTTTAAAGTATTAAAGACCTTCACTTCCTTTACAGATTAAAAAAAAATGAGCGTGATTGGTCAAGTCGTTTTCGAGTAAAGCGCCCTCAAAGTTTGGATTTTTCAAAAATGCACCAAGTTCAAGGTCAAAGGTCACCCTTAGTCCAATCGGGATCTTCACCAATTTTTGTGTACTTACAGATATTTACCTATATTTTCAGGGGTTACCAAAGAAATTTTGCTACCGGAACGTTTAATGGCTTAATTACGCTAACGAAAATGGTTGTAAACAACCCAAAATGCTCAAAATTGCCATATAATTGGCTTTAGGGCATATTTCGAATCTCTCTCACACGCAATATAAAAGTTTATAAATACTGTTCTTCAGGGAATTGGCAGACATTTACCTATATTTTCATGGGTTAGCAAAAAAAATTGCTACCGGAACGTTTAAAGCCTTATTTACACTGACGAAAATGGTCGTAAACAACCCAAAATGCTCTAAATTGCCATATAATTGGCTTTAGGGCATATTTTGAATCTCTCTCACACGCAATAGAAAAGTTTGTAAATACTGTTCTTCAGGGAGTTGGCAGACATTCACCTATATTTTCATGGGTTAGAAAAAAAAATTGCTACCGGAACGTTTAAAGCCTTATTTACACTGACGAAAATGGTCGTAAACAACCCAAAATGCTCTAAAATGGTCGTAAACACACTAAAACGTGTTAAATAGCCATATTACGTGCTTGAGGGCATATTTTGAATCCTTCTCACACGCAATACAAAAGTTTATAAATACTGTTCTTCAAGGAATTAGCAGACATTCCCCTATATTTTCATGGGTTAGCAAAAAAAAATTGCTACCGGAACGTTTAACGGCTTATTTACAGTGACGAAAATGGTTGTAAACACACTGTAACGTGTTAAATCGCCATATTACGGGCTTTAGGGCATAGTTTGAATCCTTCTCACACGCAATACAAAAGTTTATAAATACTGTTCTTCAGGGAATTGGCAGACATTCACCTATATTTTCATGGGTTAGCAAAAAAAAAGTGCTACCGGAACGTTTAACGGCTTATTTACACTGACGAAAATGGTCGTAAACACACTGAAACGTGTTACATCGCCATATTACGTGCTTTGGGGCATATTTTGAATCCTTCTCACACACAATACAAAAGTTTATAAATACTGTTCTTCAGGGAATTGGCAGACATTCACCTATATTTTCATGGGTTAGCAAAAAAAAATTGCTACCGGAACGTTTAACGGCTTATTTACACTGACGAAAATGGTTGTGGCAATTTAACACGTTTCAGTGTGTTTACGACCATTTTCGTCAGTGTAAATAAGCCGTTAAACGTTCCGGTAGCAATTTTTTTTTGCTAACCCATGAAAATATAGGTGAATGTCTGCCAATTCCCTGAAGAACAGTATTTATAAACTTTTGTATTGCGTGTGAGAAGGATTCAAAATATGCCCCAAAGCACGTAAATATGGCGATTTAACACGTTTCAGTGTGTTTACGACCATTTTCGTCAGTGTAAATAAGCCGTTAAACGTTCCGGTAGCAATTTTTGTTTGCTAACCCATGAAAATATAGGTGAATGTCTGCCAATTCCCTGAAGAACAGTATTTATAAACTTTTATATTGCGTGTGAGAGAGATTTGAAATATGCCCTAAAGCCAATTATATGGCAATTTTGAGCATTTTGGGTTGTTTACGACCATTTTCGTTAGCGTAATTAAGCCATTAAACGTTCCGGTAGCAAAATTTCTTTGGTAACCCCTGAAAATATAGGTAAATATCTGTAAGTACACAAAAATTGGTGAAGATCCCGATTGGACTAAGGGTGACCTTTGACCTTGAACTTGGTGCATTTTTGAAAAATCCAAATTTTGAGGGCGCTTTACTCGAAAACGACTTGACCAATCACGCTCATTTTTTTAAAAATCTGTAAAGGAAGTGAAGGTCTTTAATACTATAAAAGATTAGAGCAAAATATCTAGTAATTTTTAAGCTATGGGCATCCAAACATGCTTTTAAAAAATTTAATTTTTCGCTTAAAGCCATTTTCGGTGACCTCGTACGCGAAAACGAAAACTCGACCCGCGACATAATGAATACATCTTGTAGAGATGACAAAGTTCTTCCAATTTCCAGACAATGAGAGCTCTGGCTTTTCAATTTTAGCTACAGCAGATAATCAAAAATGGCCAAAATTTTAAAGATTAAGAAGAAACGGTTTGACCGCACATTGGTTGCTAGGCGCGGCCGTAACTTAGCAACCGAATGACTTCGGGGCAAAAAATTTCGGGGTTTTCCGTCAGACACTTGGGGGAACAATTGGTGCGAATTTTAGCAAAATCGAAGGGGGTCGGGTGACACCCACCGGCCACCGGTTGATTTGACGTGGATTGACCAAATGCAGCAAAGAAAAATCGACCTGAACCAGCTTGGCACTGGCTTGATATTCTCCTCTCCCGACTGATTCTAAATCTTGTTATTAACCTTGTTAGTGCCAGATTTAATTGCAGAAATCCACTTGACCTGATACTTTAGGCAAGTTAACATAAATAGCTTTAATAATCTCACCATTCATCTACAATGTATGTTTACAGTTCCAGTCATTTCAAATTTATGTACTTGGCTACCGGTCAGAAGCTATGAAACTAGACGCATCTTGTTTACAAACATTGATAAAAATCAACTTTAGAAAAAAAGCAAACATAATTATTCGTCTCATCACAAGAGTCACAAATGACAAAAATTCTTTCACCTACCTGGTTAATTTGAACTTTTCATGAAGAAGTATTTGACAGAAAAATAGTGTGGCTGGCTCATAACAGACGAAGCGACGCATCTTTCAACATGGAATATAGCATTCTTTATGCTCCCTTTCCTGGTGGCATCGGCTGACAGAAAGTGTAGTACTATGAAACTACTTTAAGAATGCCTGTTATTGTGGAGTATCGTTGGCATACTATAGCTCACTCATTTATCACATAAAGAGATACATTTCACATTACCAGAGAGATGGCACACATTACGTTCTGTTTTGAGTGCTACGAGTTATAAACATTTGGAGGTACTTGAAAACGAAAGTGATTCCTTTGCACTTGAAACTTCATAAGGACATTTCCTTCTTGTGAACAATCACTGAGGATTATGTACGCATGTATGTATGCATTTTGATGACGTGTCTTTACTTTTGTATTTAATACCTGTTCAGTTTTTGGTCTTTTTTATTGTTCTTTTTTATTCTTTTATTGGGTGTGTTAAAATTAAAGGAATGATCATTATAAAATCTTCCTATTTCATAGACTTTTTGTATTAAAATACTTTAATATCCAACACGATTGTGTTTAGCACAGGTCCTTTATGATGTACATGTACATTCCAAAATTGCAAAGAATTGAAATGAAACTTGTATTTAAAATAATAATAATGATAACAAAATTAATTTTTTGAAATGAATATAAATTTGTTTTGTTTCTGATTTATGTTTTAGAATGGAGGAGGATGTGTGACGAACAGACTTGATCCAACCGTGAAGGACTTCATAAAGTAAGAACTGTAAACTTCAGTGCTGTTATTCCGTTATTCAGTTCATTTTTAATAAATGTTGTCTCTAAACCCTTTAAAACATTTTTTGTTTGCACCCTTTAATGATGGTCAGGAAACGAAAAAAACATAATGAATGTGGAGCCCTGATTACAATAATGTTTATATTTAAAATATTACAAAATTAAATTTATAAACAAACTCAAAAACTACCTTTAATTTGTTGATAATTCTTCAATTCAGTCACATCTTTATATTAAACATGTACAGTATGTTAACAATATTATCATATTAAGTATAAAATATTATATGCACCAGGAATACAATTTTTAAAATGTTTAAATGTTTTAAGGTCATTTAAATTAAGCATCTTGACTTAGTAATAGTCACATTAAATTTGGAACCTTTAAAAAGAATTTATGTCATATTATGCTTAATACTACTGATTTATTGGCTCTGTGTAACAATGTTAGTGGGGCAGGGAATAATTTTCCTGGTATCGCATCGCAATTTGCTATGCATTTTTGCATGACTGCTATACAAAATATCTTTTGTGTAGCAGTTTTCTTCCATAGAAGTGTACAGAATTTCATTTTAAATATTTATCCATCGGCTGAAATTGCTAATCAAATTTCAGGAGGAAAATTATTCCCTGTGGGGTAAATGTCAAGAGGAAAACATTTCTGTGGCAAAAATGTCAACTGGTGGTAAAAATGTCAAGACCACCGCCCCATTTCATAAAACACTTGCAATTGTTGTAAGTGTCAAATTATTGTAAAGTTTAAGTCAACAGCCAATCAGCATAGAGCATTTCAGCTGTTGTCATGGTAGTTACAATAATTGGACACAAGTTTACAACAATTGCAATTCAAGTTTTATGACATGGGGCACAGACATATTGTGGTGGTCCGAAATCAGAAACTTGTAAGTTGTAACCCCAAACAAAACAAAAATAATGCAGATCTTTAAACATATTTGGACAGAAAATTATACTTGAAAAAGTTGAATGAAAAAGAAATAAATTAGTAATTATACACATACATTACTTATGTTAAATGGAAGATGTTCTGTAGTACCCAGTCTTCATCTTTCATTCATCTTTATTGAAATGAAAAGTGAAAATAAGATACATAGTTTCCAATTAATATCAATTTGAATATGCAATCTATCAAAGCTTGTCTTTCCCAGGGTCCAAAATTCTGAGGTACCTGAATTTCAAAGCGTTCTTCCTTGAAAATGGCAAGCCACTTATCACTTGGCCGGGGAATTCTAACAATAATTAAGTGGCACTTGAGTCTGCTTGGACTATATAGTCTTGATTTATGAAGCGTCGTTTTGCTGCGTCTGTCATTAATAGTATAATTATGGGAGAAAATGTTAGCGTGTGAATTGTGAAGTGCTTTATATTCCTTGCCACAAAGATATCATATTTCTAAAATTTTAGAAATTTGTTTTGATGGTTTTACATGTATTCATGATGTAGCCTTGTAAAATCACATTGCCCAAGCTGTAAATGGGACAATTCCAACAGACGGGACATCCACTCATGACTTTTTAACAGTTTTGATTGATTTGTATGCAAATGGTTTAACATATTTATGATATTAAATTGCAATCATACTTTAAAAATAAATGAGTTTTTATTTTGTGTGACCTACTGACCTCTGACCAAGTTGTTAGTGGGTCGTTAAAGTCAGCGTGACAGATGGGACACACTTTTACCAAGCTTTTTTCACAACCTCACTTCATTTAAAATCCCAGCTCACTGGATGATATTAACAGCTCTGATTAACAATAAAAATAATAATAATAATATTGTACACCTCTATTGTGCAGAAACTATAAAAATACTCTACTGCACATTACATAACATGAGACTTAGTTTTAAATATTTCTATACTTGAAGACTGTCTTATACCAAAAGGTAAATAATTCCACAGTTTGGGGACAGGGTAAGCAAATGCTTGATCGCCCATAGTCGACTTTGAGATTCCAGTTGGGTATATTAACAGTGTATGATCTTGAGAACTCCTAAAACTATATGTGAAGATTGTTGCTCTGATTTCATGTAAGTAAATATTAAGTTAGTTCCAAACCATGAATAGCTTTATAAAATATTTCATTAAAATAATTTTAAATGCAATCCTTAGCCTAACTGGTAACCAGTCCTGCAACAATGGTGTACTATGGAAAAAATCTAGGAGAGTTACAAATCAATCTTGCACATATGTATGCATTTTGTACTCGTTGTAATTTATTAAACTGAGTAGTTAATCTTTTGTAGTTACAAAAGCATGAATTATCTTCTCTGTGCATTCACAGGTTAAATATTTACGGATATGACTAATGTTATATTAATAATAGAAAGTATTCTTACACACTTGACTTCAGAGATATGGGTTTCAAATGTCAAATGCGAAATCAAAACGGACGCCTAAATTTCTAGCAGAAGTTGATGGTGTAATCTGAGAATCAACAACTTGTATGCCTTCACTTTGCAATTTCACAAGGAATAATTGATTATAATGATGGAAAGAAAAAGCAATAAAATATATTATCTACATGTGTGATCATCTTAAAGGGGACCACCAAGCAAAGGACAACACATTATTATATGTTTTGGTACCGTTTTGTGATATCAAATAGATACCCAACAGTTTGCAAAGGGTTGTGTAATTCATAAACAAAGCAATTAATTTCCACCACTTACGGAACCACTGCTATTTCCTGGTTCCATACGGGCCAAGCATTTGCAAGTGCGCCAATGCTTTCACGCGTACGTCAATAGATTCCCGGATGATTCTGCACAGTGCGCTCTGGCTCTGCAACGCATATAGTCTACGCAATTCAGTTGGCATGAATGCATGGTTGAGAATGGTGATGCGTTTTCCAATTATATATTTTTTTCTGAAAACATATTTTTGTGAACTTGTTGAAGGAATGGAATACTAAAGATGGTACCTTTCTATAATAAGAATATTATTTGTGGGTGGTGGTACCCTTTAAGAAAAAAGGTAATTAAAGGGTTCCACCACCCACAAATAATATTCTTATAAGGCACTGGTTTTTTTAAAGATGGGCAATTCCGTATGAGAGAAGGCAAAAACACCACATCTCAAAGTTGAGCAATCTTCCCTAAATCAAACTGTTATCAATAGAGGAAAACTTGAATTTTAGGAAACTGAAAACCGATTGTATATAACTCTATTGGTTTTTCAAATATTTCTGCTTGAATTGAACAGAAATTTATGACCTTTTATTCATAAATCAGCTTCATTTTATGAAAATAAAGTGAATCTTTTAATTCAATGACTGTTTCTGCTCATTTTCTCATATTTTCCATACAATGTTGTAACAATCACAAATTGTAAAACATGGGCAGTAACTTCATTGCATATTTTTTTGAGAATTTTAAAAAATCTATGCACATTTGATCGTAATTCTGTTACGATAAAACGTTTTAAGTTTTTCACAATATCTTATTACTTGTTCTTTGGTCATGTCATTGTGAATTCTCTTCCTTCACCATAGTCCTAAGAACTTCCAACATAATTTTCTGAAATAATGTCACTACTTTTTCCAAAAATGGCGTAACAGTATTAGTAATTCCGTTACGTAATGGAATTACACGCACATGGTTTGTTAGGTATTGAATGATATTGCTGAAAATAATTGTTTTTCTTGTTCTGAATGTAGAAATACCCTTTAAATAGCATGAACTGTAGCCACGTAGACAATAAGTCATTATACATGTACTGTACAATGTTACTTTATGTGACTCATTACCTCACACACTGGTTCTACATTTATTTTCTCACATTAATTTACATTGATGTATTTTAAGATATAAATCATACCTTCAACTTTCAAGGAGATTTAATATTAATAATTTTGTATGTAGATTTGATTATCATTGATCAGTTAAGGGCTCATAACTCACCATTAATTATGTAAATTTGTATTAAACTGAAGCATAATATAAAATCAAACATAAATACAGAATAGGCTTCAAGATATTCAAAACTATATACATAATACAGACTAAGATATGTTTTATTCATTATCATAAAGTGAGAATTCATTGAGTGTTCAGTGTGCTTCTGTATGCAGATCAAAGAAGATGTACAAAGTATTTTCATTTTCAAATGGGAATTCCTATAGGTGTCTTTCATTTTTTGCAATTCGATATCTATATTTTATATGCCAACTTTTTGTATTTGGATCATACATGTTTATATCCGATATATCATATACATGTATTTCATGGAATGAATGAAAACGCATTCCAAATTAATTTGAGAGTAAATTAAGATCACTTTAAGGATGAATTTTTAAAAGAATAATTTCAGAATATAACAAGAGTTTATATAACAAATCTCGATTTGTTTGTAATTCTGTTACGCACACACATAAATTCAGGATTTGGTCTGGTCCTTATGTAAGAGTTTAACAATTATTGTTTAACAATGCATACAAATTACAATGCATACAAATTCTTTACTATAGACTATAAGCAGAAAAATGTAACCAAGAAATTGCATTTTCATGGGTGGATTCATGGGTGGATTTCACAGGCGTAATTCCGTTACAGTGACATTCATTTGTCTTAAGGTAATTTCAGAGGTTAAAATAGATCATTTCTGGAAAAAAAGATGTACCAAATTCAAGTTTGTAACTTACATGATAAGTTTTTATTACCAATGAAGAATTTTTTGTGGTAGCTTTTGCAGAAAATCATTACAAAGTTAGTGTTGAATAAAAGACCACTTTCCGTTATGATTGTATTTTGGTCTCCTGACGCTACAGTGTTATAGATTTGTACCTCTAGTACCCCTGCCAGTTATTAAAGTTGTAAAAACTGTGGAAGTGAAAGGAATTTTAAATATGATTAAGAAAAGAGAGCTAACAATCACTTATTTGTCATTTTGTAACAGTGGAATTGCCCATTCACAATGCATTTCCATTCACACAGATTTCCAATATTCAGGAAGTTTACGAGGCTTTATAGCATTGAAAGTAAGGCTGAGTCATGTCGGTAATTGTCGGAACCGGGTCCCGATAAACTTTTACCGGTCGGGAACCGGTATCCCGATAAATTTTTACCGTCGAAACTCGACCGGTAAAATCACGCAATCGTGCACGCATCGGCAAAAATGCACTGTTTGGGGCTTATATTGCTCTTTTTATTATGCAAATAACATTATAAATACCGAGGCTTTTATGGATTTACATATCAATCTTTACGGGAAAATAGTTAGACTATCCAGAATTAACTCAGTTTCGCATGAAAAGTACTTTTTTTCGAAGTAAATTGGACCTAGAAATCGATCGTTTGTTCACCATTGCCCATCGCAACACGGTTCACAGAAACTTAGCCCGCTAGTCGGGCGGGGGAAACATCACATGTACGATCGCTTGTGACTGTGAGCCACTGCCCTCAAAAAGTGGCTATAAATTAGCCTTTTCGCAATCAACACCATTTTGATATTCTACTTACATGATTTTATGGCGTTTGATAGCTGAACAGAAACAAAAATGAGCCCCAAAACAATGAGTTTATAAATAAATAAGTTATAACGTATGGCGGATGTATTAACATAGTTCCACCGGCCGCGGATGAATCTCGGGTAAGAAAAAAAGACCTGTATCTTGCACACAAAGTATACGAGCGAATAGGAGCGATGTAGTCGTTTTTTATCGATATTTTGCGTAATTGTTTTCATTGTTTTGGGGCTCATTTTTGTTTCTGTTCAGCTATCAAACGCCATGAAATCATGTAAGTAGAATATCAAAACATTTTAAAATGGTGCAAATTACCAAAAAACGAATTTTTAGCCACTTTTTGAATGCACTGGCTCATCAGCTGGATCATACAAAGATCCATCAGACAACTCCCCTGGAGTATCGGACTAACATTGTGTGCACATCCGCCGACAATATCGTTCAAATGACTAGCAATTTTGCGCTTCCTGTTCAATTTCTGACTGTCAAACGAAGTAATGAACCAAGAATTTCTCGAAAATAACCACTCTTTAAAGTAAATGATATCAATTGCCCCGTTTTTATTTGAATTCCGCTACATTATTGTGATAATCTTAATTTCTTTTTTAACATTTTATTTTTTAAATTTTTTTTTCGGGGCACCGTTTCCCGATATACCGAACCGGGTCCCGATTGAAACGGTCGGTAACCGGTGTGATCGACCGAACCGACTCAGCCTTAATTGAAAGTTGAATGATTTGACCTGTTTGTGATTTTAAATTGTTTAAATGTTTCTTGATATTGATGATGTGCAGTTCTTTAGCATGTCACATAATGTAGGTACTTTTTTTTTTCTTTTTTTTTTCACAATTTATTAATTTTTCTTGAAGTAAAGGAAAAATGATAAAATGTTGCTATTTTTTTCTTCAAATATGGTTATTATTGTCACATTATTGATTTTTGAAAAGTATTGAAGCTAAAATGTGAATTCTTTGTTGTTCATGTACCGATTTGTGGAAAATTTGATTTCACTGCTTATTATTATTCCAAATGCTCTAAAGAATATATGTAGTGAAAACCAATGTTTAATTATGAAGAATATATGATTTATGGGTAAAAATATGAATTTTATGACCTTATTTGCATAAATTACCATAAATATGCAAATTAATGAATTTAAAAAAAAAAAAAATTACCGTTGTATTCCATACACTTCAACGGTTCGCTCATTGATTATAAATTGAGTCGAATTTGGTATGATTGTGAAGGTAATCTTGTACTTAACAAGCCTCGAGAAATTCAGATTTGTTGAATTTTTAAAAATATTTTTAAATCGAAATTGAAAATGAGAAAAATTCACCCTCCAAACCAGGCCCAAATTCACCCCGATCTCGCCGCTTAGGTCGATGACGTGTGACGAGGGGGTGAATTCGCTGCTATATCGCGGTATACATCAGTTTGCGTGCATTATTTTGTTTACAACGTCCATCGCTCGCTCGTTTTGCAACATCGGAAATGAAGAAACAAAAATCTAGAATTGCCCAATGTTAGTGTAAAAGTAGATATTTTACCGTATGAGTGGTTATTTTCCCAAAATTAGAGATTTGTTTGACAAATTGAGAGACGCAAATTGAACGTGCCTCGAAAAAAGAAATGCCCGTCAGTTGAATGATACGAACACGCACTAGAGTTTCAGCGGCACCGCTCCGCGAGACAGGCTGTGCTCTATAGCTATACCTAGCTAGCTGCACGCCAACTGCCATGACTGCCTTGTAAGTAATTGCACTTTTAAAATGCTCCGAAAAGGAACGAAAATGCAAGATTATTACGATCACACCTATTCTAGACTCTTATTTTACTTACATCTCTTATTTTACTTACATGTTTGTATGGCTTTTAAAACAAAATACGAGAACAATTACCTGCAAAAACAGCTGATAATAGTGCACTTTACGCGAGCTGAATTGAAGCGAGCTACATGTACATACACTGCACTAGCCGCTATTATATTGCATGCATTGTCCACCGCATACGCGCACGGTCGAGGCTCACCACGTATCATGCATGCATGCTGCCGGCGAGTATGATTCAACTCGCAGACTAGGTGATTTATTAAATACCTATTTTTACTTTATCAGACACATTAATGAATAAAAGAATAACTTTACAACGAATATAAACTGTTGTTTTATTAGTTCAAACAGTTTAAACCACCATAATTGTATAGAAAATAGTTTAAATAACCACGGAATCCCCGGTATAAAGGGGTATAAATCCGGTATATAATGTGGTAGAAACCGAGGCTTCTGATTGGATAACCCCTCGCTCTACGTCAGTACAACACACCCAGCTATCGGACCCCGCTCGTAGCTGTATTGTGGTTTTGAAGCAGCGTTTAGTATTTTCATTTTGGTTTTAATTTTCGGATGTGCGAGTACTTGGAAAGTGATATTTTCATTTTCTGTATGATTTGAACTTTTTGGAAAGATGAAACTTGGCTTATGTTGCTTTTTCTTTGAATAAACACTTTAACTTATCATGCGTGCACATTTTCACGGCGATCAGCCGCTCCGCGGCCGAGATCTTAGGGGGGGGGCCATAATGGCCCCCCCCCCCGGCCTGCTGAAGACCTCAAATAGCCCGGCCTTTTTAGGGTTAAGTTCTATTCCATGATGCCATTTATAGATTCTTCTATCATTTTCCCAGGTTGCCTTGCTGGGCAAGTATTGAAGGCTTTTTGTACACTTTTGAAGAAAAACAATTTGATAAAAAGTACTTATTTTGGTTGCATGCTCAGGCATTACAAAGTAGTATGATTAGTTTTCAAGTTATGATCTAGATATCATATTTCTGGAAACCTATTTTGTTTACTTTTTGCAGAATGGACCAATGAATTTAATATCCCTTTTATATTGGAGATTAATTTTGGGGTGATGTTTCCCTTAAAAGGGATCTAGTTACTTAACATTGTCAAAATCTACAAAATTCACTTAGAACTCCAGTGGTTCTCACATACCTCATTTTAATTGTATTAACAATACAAGCATTGAAGAGGTTTCGGATTTTAAAATTTCTCTTTTGTTATATAAAGGTATGTATGATTGAAGTGTTCGAATTTATAATTATCTATGGGAAAATTTAAACTGTGTGCAAATGCAATGCAATGAGTTAGTGAATATAATTTTGCATTTTATACACATTTTATCAACCTTTCATCATTTTTTGCAATGTATGTTTAAAAAGTTACTAGATCCCTTTAAGTGATGAATCTATATTCAATATCTGATAAAATTAGGTACAATTTTAAGTCATCTAGATCATGCAATAACAGTATACCTTGTAAAGTTCTGCTTTCACAAAGCAATATTTTGTCATGACAAATTTGTCATAATTACTGTTTTTTATGGTGGCATTATAAGGACATTTTGGTCTAATTTTGTCAAAACGTTGCCAAATTTTAGCTAAATAAATGTATATAATTTGGCTAGATTTGGGGGAAAATTTCGCCAAATTTTGGGCAAAAGGTAATAAGTAGGGCTGAGTCAAACCGGATATATTGATATCCGGATATGAGCCGAGTAAAAACGGATGGATATCGGATTTATCCGAAATGTAAAAAAAAAAAAAAAAAAAACATGGAGCTTTGATTCTTGATACTTCAACCATCAAAGCTCCATGTTTGTTTGTTTTTTTTTTTTTTTATATTTCGGATAAATCTGATTTTTTTTGTTTTGTTGTTGTTGTTTGTATACCCGTATCCGAGAATTTGAATTCGGTATCCGACCTTCACGGTCGGATACTGAACGGCTATCCGTTTGGACTCAGCACTAGTAATAAGTACTGTTTTGGTTCCGTTGTGTGATTATCAAATAGCTACCCAACATTTTGCAAAGGGGGGTGTACATGTAATTCATAGACAATGCAATTAATTACCACCACTTACGGAACCATACCCAGATAACAATGCTACGTTGGCCCATCGTTGGCCCAATGTAGGCGGTCATGTTGGGCCAACGTCAAAACGTCACGTTTTGCCCACGTCATTCTTGCCGCTGGGCCCTCGTCGGCCCAACCCCCATAAGCCAACGTCAATTGCCAATGTTGCGCCAACGTTTGCCCAACCTTTTATTTTGCTATTTCTGACGTCAAGCCAACATTGAGCCGACTAAACCCCAACGTTCATACGACTATATAAGTGAACGTTGGCCCTACGTTGGCTTGCCTACCGTCGTAATGCGGTTGTTTGTCAAACGTTAGTACGACGTCAACTAGCCAACCAATATCCAACGTAGTAGGCGAAACGTTGGCCCAACGTTTGCTTTTCGACCATATAAATATGATTGTTCGTCTAACTATCACCCAACGTTGTTTCAACGTACATTTGCCGACCAGTTTGCCAACAGTCAACAGCCAACGTCGGCTTAATGTTGTTTTAACGTCAGCTCGCCGACTGCAAAAATATGGTTGTGAATTTACCGTAGGCCAACGTTGGCTAAACGTTGTTTTTCCAACCGCGACGGTGCCGACTATAGACTACGTTCCGCCAACGTCGCATTGTTATCTGGGATATTTATGTGGGAGTGGTGCATATTTAGTGCGTCAATTATTTGCTTTCTTCGTGAAAAATATATCAAATCATAACACGCTTTCCCAGATGCAGTTAATCTTAAGCCCGAATTTCCTATCTAGGTATGCACCAGATTGCACAATTTCAAATCCATAAATGCACAATCTTTCTTACCGTGGGAGGGGGATAACCCCTCCCAAACCCTCCCCCTCCCTCCCTGCCCCAGCCCTCAGGCGCTTCGCTCCATCGGGACTCATTATTGGCAGTGTGTTGTTGGATCATACATAATGTTGCATAATTATGGTTTATGTTGTGTTGTATGTGTGTGTTTTGGGGTACATATTTATTAGTGTGTCAATTATTTGTTTTCTACGTGAAAAATATATTAAAACTTTCTGGTCGATCAAATCATATCACGCTTTCAACGTACATTTGCCGACCAGTTTGCCAACAGTCAACAGCCAACGTCGGCTTAATGTTGTTTTAACGTCAGCTCGCCGACTGCAAAAATATGGTTGTGAATTTACCGTAGGCCAACGTTGGCTAAACGTTGTTTTTCCAACCGCGACGGTGCCGACTATAGACTACGTTCCGCCAACGTCGCATTGTTATCTGGGTGTATGGCCACAAGGTTCTGTACGCTCTAAACATTTGCGGGTGCGCCAATTCTATTCACGCATACGTTTGGAGACAATATAATCATGGACGATGCATTCATCCTAGACAAAAGGTAGTCTTTCATGCAAACCCATGAACACATGTTGTAGTATGGTGACATGCTTTTTTCCAATTATAATTTTTCTGGAAACATATTTTTCTGAAATCGGCCTTATGGCACGATAGGGATTAAGTGAGTGTTGTATAATACACACCCCTCCAATATTGCTGAGCAATCTGTAAACAAATTCCCCCCCCCCCCCCCCCCCCCCCAATAGGGCAAACTGATTTGAGGGTCATGAAGGTCAAAGATCAAAGTTTACAGGGCTCAATATTCAGTGCAAGTTAATTTGATTTTTTTTGTGCAATATGCCATCAATTAGCATTAAATAAAAGGTTAAAGGGTACCACCAGACAGAGATTTAGCTCTCTTACATCAAAGACATATCCCAAATGAACATCAAAACAAGTCTGTGATCCTGAAAGTATTTCTACATCGCCAGGGAATCATTTTTAATATCACCCGTCAGCGCAGTTCCGATAACGATATCACTTTAATAACGATCCTCTTATCGACCGCAACTGCGATATATCGCAGCAAGCAGAGAAAATCTCGAAAATCTCTTGTGTGCAGCGGATAAAATATCAACTTAGCGTTCAGAAACAGCATCTATCGCGTATACACGTAGCGCTATACAAGCACTGTACTATATTGCATGCATGCAGAGTAACCTACATGCATTATGCATGGTGCGGTGGCTATATAGCGCCTGGGCATTATGTGTACATCAAAGTGCGAGCGCGTGCGGGCGTATGCATGCATGCCTGAAACGATACGAACTATCGCATGGGCTATGCGATAAATCGCACATGTACCATAATGAAATAACGTACGCGTATTGATTGAGCGGTCGTGCAAACAAAAGTCGCGCGTGCGAATCACTAAATAGCTGTGGTTCCGTAGGTCGTAGTAATTAATTGCATTGTTCTCAAATTACAGAAACATATCGGACCCCATGAGAGTATGATTGATATTCAATTATAGTACCAAAACAACTAACCATTGGTTTTATAATACCCGGTGGTCCCCTTTAATAAATAGCATTGCCAATAGAACCTGAAAATACTCGGGATTGGATCTATGGAGAATGCATGTTATATATGTGACAGGCTATAGCAAAACCTGGCACTTGTCTGTAAAAATAAAAATGTAGATTTTCACACCATTAGAAAGGCCTCATCACAAGCTTTCATTTGATGCTTTGTTCTAACAAATTGGTAAATAATTGGCGAAGATATGATTGTTTGAATATTACAATCATAGGTCTTTTACACACATTGTATGAACTTAAAATGCCCATTTTTCAAAACATGAATTACTGACAAGTGTCAGGTTTTGCTATAGCGGGTCAAATATATAGCAAAATCAATCAGTTCTGAATGGGTTAATCATTTATTTATTTGTTATATTTCTATAAAACAGGATATTACCTGAGGAAGACCAGTGTTCATCAGATGACTACATCTCACCCAAGTACATTGACGACTGTATAATTGCAAATACTCTACTGGAGAAAAGCAACTACAGGTAAGATTATGATTGTTGTTTTTTTTTGTGACGATAAATATAAAATCAATCTTAAAGACCAGGGTAGTGTTTACCAGGCAGGGGCTTGTTTCATGAAAGGGTCTTAGCCTGTACAGTGTATGTTTCAGGGGCGGAGCTAGGGTTCAATTAATGTATCTCCACGCTCAGACCCAATATATAAAGCTTTTGAATAATTATTTCCAACGGCTATATCCACGCTCTGTGCAAAACGCAGAGATAATTGCACCCTACATGTAGCTCCGTGCCTGAAAACGTACATAGCTAAGACCCTTTCATGAATCAAGCTATTAACTATTAACCCTGCACATCACAACCAAAAGGCCCGGTCACATATAACTGGATAGGGTAAACGGATGCCCGACAAATAGAAAATTTGTGAAATCAACTTTTCAGGTGGTGAAAGTCGTCTCCATTGCCGCATGCACAAACATTCTGCCGGATAGACCAACCTACATCGACTGACAACTGAGGAACTGACAAGAAACACATGCAACAAAGACGAACGGATTGAAAATTGTACTCTCCATCCTGCATCCTACATCCGTTTACGCTATCCGGTGATATGTGACTGGGCCTTAAAGAGTAAATACTGCAAGAATCTTCAGAATTGGAGGAGGCGGTTATTGAGAACTGTACGTGATAACCTACCCAGGTGCTTGTACAGTATACTCACTACCCAGGTGCTTGTACAGTATATACTCAACGAAACAAACAAACAACAAACAAGACTTAGAATTGAACAAAACTAGTGTGCATATTGGTAATATGGGCCCAGTTTCCATTTTTCCTCTTTTGATGTTGTAGATAATTTGAAATTAACTGCTACAAATGAAAGATGCTAAGTTACAGATACATGTGGTTTAATTTCACTCGTAGAATAGTTATTCCTTTTGCATAATTTTATTAGTTTTCCCTCTTTTTTTTTTTACTTGTAGAGTTGTTCCTTCAAAAAAGGGTAATGCTGGATCATCAGTTGTCTCGGTGGACAAACCTGTCAAAGGGTAAGTGAAAAACAAGAATGATGATGATGATGATGATGTTATTGTTGATGATGATGATTATGATGATGATGTGGTTTTTGATGATGATGATGATGATGGTGATGATGATGATGTGGTTGTTGATGATGATGATGATGATGATGATGGTGATGATGAGGTTGTTGAGGATAATGATGTGGACATTGATGTTTATTTTTATGTTGATGTTGATGATGATGATTATGATGATGATGGTGATGATGATGATGATGATGATGATGATGATGATGATGATGATGATGATGGTGATGATGTGGTTGTTGATGATGATGATGATGATGATGATGGTGGTGGTGATGATGATGGTGATGATGAGGTTGTTGATGATGATGATGATGATAATGATGATGATGATGATGATGTGGTTGTTGTTGATGATGATGATGATGATGATGATGAGGTTGTTGAGGATAATGATTGTGATGATGATGATGATTTTGATGTTAACATTGACGTTTTATGTTTATGTTGTTGATGATGGTGATGATGATGATGATAACAAGTTATAGAATTGTGTTTTGTTTGTTTTGTTTTTTGCATTTCATGCTATAACCCAGGATTTCCCCCACTCTTAATTATAAACTATGCAAAACTTCATTACTAGGATTTCAATTTCACCTCGTTTGTCTTTGAGGCTTGGTACTGTGAAACCTCCTTTTTATAATGAGCTTGAAACCATCGAAATTACCTTCTCATAGCAGGTATCTTGCAAGGGTAAAAAACCAAAGAATAAGAGTTGTACAGGTCGGTAAAAATTGATCTTTTAATGAAGCAGGTTTTGTTATATATAATATAAGAGCTCTTTATAACGAGAGTTCACTGCACTACAATAAACAGAATCAAACTTATTCTCACTTTGTAGCCGTTCCTTCTACACACCGGATGAAGATGAAGCCATTCTCAGATACGTTGTATTGGTAAACTGATATATTTCTATAAAGAAGGTTTTGTTATATCAGAGTTCTTTATAACAAGAGTTCACTGTACTACATACCAGGGGTGTCGATCCGTTTTTGAGATTGGGGGGGCGAAATTTGAAATTTTTTCAAGAGTGACCACTGAGAGAGCTAAAAGCCCCACATTGGCATGCCCGGAATTTTTATGATCGATGCGCTCATTGAAAGTGTCTTGATGGCTCGAAGACCTGACTTTGGGGGGCACTCACATTTGGGGACAATAATGGGGGTCCAGGGGGCGGAGCCCCCGGAAGCTTTTAGATTTCAGACATTTGCTCCTAGCATGGGTGTTAAAATTGTATAAAATAGTGAACCTACTCATAACGTATTTTTAAAGGGCATAGCGAGGAAAAGACTGAGCCTTGCATGAGATGGATCCACGTGATCATGTATACTATAGAGCCATCGATATAGTCTAGGGCATTGGGCTCCCATGAAACTAAGCAAGTGCGTCAACAATTTTCAAAAGTGTAGGGGAGACATTGCGAGGAAGCAAAGCGACCGAGCGTGGGAGGGGGTGTCCCCCTCCCACAGTAGGGAGCTTTTGTATTTTTGGGCGTGAAATTGTGCGATTTGGTGCACACCCGAGACAGAAATTTTACGTTATATGAAGTATATAGGTATGGAACCAAACATACATAATGACAAAGGGAGGGGGACAATCTGCTCCTTTTTCAAATGTGGGGGGACATGATATTCCAATTTGATTTGCGTTCAGCGCATATGTACCGAGATTATTTTATTTTCTGTGACGGTATGCTATCTATAGATGAGGAATTAATAAACTTCGTTTGAGGTGTGCGTTTGAGAAATTACGCTGCCCAACACATTTCAAAAGGTGAGTTCCCGCAACCCAAATGAAACTTGCAATATGAGAAACTGTATGCGCGCGAAGCGCGCGGCAAAAAAGAGATTTACAGTCCTTTTCAAACTAACAAACGGCTATTTTGAAGATTAATTATTGATGAATGTGTCTTTCCCCTCTTTGGCATTATATCACTCGATTTTTTTCTTCCTCATTTTCGGAATTATTGGGGGGGCGAAATGATATGTTCGCCCCCCCAATATTTTCATTGGGGGGGCGACCGCCCCCCCTGCCCCCCCAGGATCGACACCCCTGCTACATACAATAAACAGAGTCAAACTTATCCTCACTTTTTAGCCGTTCCTTCTACACACCGGATGAAGATGAAGCCATTCTCAGATACGTTGTATTGGTAAACTGATATATTTTTATAAAGAAGGTTTTGTTATATCAGAGTTCTTTATAATGAGAGTTCACTGTACTACAATTTATAAACAGAATTAAACTTATTCTCACTTATTAGCCGTTCCTTCTACACTCCGGATGAAGATGAAGCCATTCTCAGATACGTTGCCAAGCATCGGTTCGATGCCCGTGGTGGAAACAAAATGTGGGTCAAAATGGAAGATATGAAGGTGAGCATGGTAACATTTGTTTTCATTTTTATTATACAACTGGAGATGAATAGATGATGGGAGAATATTAGCTGTCTGTTATGGGAATTATTTGAAAAATATTCCTGTTCGATATGCTGATTTATTGAATAAATCTTTGCCCCTTATTCTAATTCGTCAGCCAAGCCTTTGCACCTTATTCTAATTCGTTGACTAAGTCTTTGCCCCTTATTCTAATTCGTCAGCCAAGTCTTTGCCACCTATCCTAATTCGTTGACTAAGTCTTTACCCCGTATTCTAATTTGTCGGCTAAGTCTTTGCCCCTTATCCTAATTCGTCAGCCAAGTCTTTGCCCCTTATTCTAATTTGTCGGCCAAGTCTTTGCCCCTTATTCTAATTCGTTGACTAAGTCTTTGCCCCATATTCTAATTCGTTAGCCAAGTCTTTACCCCTTATTCTAATTTGTCGGCCAAGTCTTTACCCCTTATTCTAATTTGTCGGCCAAGTCTTTGCCCCATATTCTAATTCGTTAGCCAAGTCTTTACCCCTTATTCTAATTTGTCGGCCAAGTCTTTGCCCCTTATTCTAATTCGTTAGCCAAGTCTTTGCCCCTTATTCTAATTTGTCGGCTAAGTCTTTGCCCCTTATTCTAATTCGTCAGCAGCCAAGTCTTTGCCCCTTATTTTAATTCATCAGCCAAGTCATTGCCCCTTATTCTAATTGATTGTCCAAGTCTCTGCCCCTTGTTCTTATTGGTCGACTAGATCACCAGTCACCCCTGGCAGTCCATGAGAGATCGCTTCAAGACGTACCTGGAGGACAGGCTGTATAGATACATCAAGGAGTGGGAGGAGGAGGTCCACAAGAGGCACGAAGCGGATAAAGCCAGGAAGAAGCAGGAAGCGGACAAAGGCAAGGGAAAAACACAAGGTGAGGGTCCATCAGACTACTGTAAACCTTGTTATTTTTCGCGCGATTAATATTTCGCGCTGAGCCACACAGAAACACATTCGCGGCTATTTTATGTCGCGGCTGAGCAAGTGTTCACACACATTGCAAATCGCGCATTTATAATTCGCAGGTTTTAATATTCGCGGATGCCGACTTCAGCACAAAATTCGCGAAAATAAATGCACTGCAAACATTACCACGTTCACAGTAGTTATGATATAAATTTGCCAACCCTCCCTGATTTTCAGGCTCCCTACAAATGTTTCTTTATTAATACATGTATGTGACAACACAAAAATTGAATTGATGCCCTTATTTTTTGAAAGAATATTCCCATTATGCTGTATATGAAATTGAGAGAAGCCTCCCTGATTACTGAATGAATCCTCTATAAAAAGTTGAATGGTAATATAAGGTTGGCATCTCTGTAAATATACGCTGGAATTCACAAAGATGGTTTAAATTGATTTAATTTGAAACTTTGATTTATAATAGACACAGTTTTATGCAGCCCTGCAAAATAAGAAATAGCATTTCGACTTTTAAAAAAAATAATAATAATTTGTCGCAAATTTTTAATATTTAATTAATTCTAATTAATTCATTATTAATTTTGTCATTTATTTACACAAGATGAAAAGTTTACAAATGGCTTCCATAAATCTGGAAAGGAAGATGCGACACATAACTTTGACAATTTATGTAGACAAAGAAATTGTAATTATGACAGTATGATAAAAACTTATGTCATGAATTCAAATTATATTTTGTTGTTATACAATGTAAAAAGATATATATATATATATCTATTTATATCCCTTCTATGAATATTCATGAGTATTCTAGAAACGTGATTGGTCAATTGGGGCTCTCACAATAAAAATCGGAGAATAGTTTTCACTATTTTTGCCCATAGCATGAAAATGACGTCATAGATGCCGGGTGATCATATTGCTCATAGAGATGCGCGTTATAAGCTTCTCTGCGATCAGAGAATAGTTGTCACTATTTTTGACCATAGCATGAAAATGACGTCATAGACGCCGGGTGATCATATTGCTCATAGAGATGCATGTTATAAGCTTCTCTGCGAGCGGAGGTCTTGTTTTAGCTTGCGAAAGATGCTCGACGAGATTTCCCAACGAGTAATTTAAAAAGAAATACAGAATATTTTCATCCGTGAATATCAATAAGTTCCAAAGAATATTCTAGAGATGCATTTCATGTATAACATGGTGGTATTCGAAGGGATATAAAACAAATATACCAAGCTGGTAGTTCAAAAGTATAGTGGAAATTATATCTTCGGAGGGACTGGCAATAGTAACTCTGCCAGTCCCTCCTCGGATATAATTTCCCACTATACTTTCTTACAGCTTGGTATATTTGTATAATATATATTCTTTCAAATAATGATCATTGTAGAAATAAATGGGGACAACTTTTCATTTTCTTTTTCCAGAGTCTAGAAAACCTGACGTGAGAGGATCCAGCGAAGAGAACGGCATCGACGAAGATGACGAAGATGATGAAATATCATTTGTCCACAGAGGAGCAACGGATGAAGAGCTAGAGGCAGACAGACTGGAAGAAGAGGACCAGGGGGAGGATAGAGAGAATGGAGGGGAAGATGAGGGTAGACAGAAGAAGGAAGAGATGAAGGATAGACGAAGGAAGAGGAAGGAGGGTGAGAAGGAGGATGATCAAGGACAGGAGAATGGAGTGGAGGATATTGCCATGGAAACTGACAGCAATGCCTCTTCTCTAGATGCGATCCTTATTACTGCTGCCAGTACAAACCCAGCCAAAGGTGAGAGGATAGCAAGGTGTTTCACTAAAACTAAAGTCAATTATAGCATTGATTTTTATGCCTCCGCCAACGAAGTGGCCGGAGGCATTATGTTTTCGGGTTGTCCGTCCGTCCGTCCGTCCGTCCGTCCGTCCGTCCGTCCGTCCGTACGTCCGTCCGTACGTCCCGTTTTCGTTCTCGCGATATCTCAAGAACCAGTTGACGGATCAATTTCAAACTTGGTATGAGTGTACATATTGGGGTGACAATGATCTGATTAGATTTTAGGGGTCATGAGGTCAAAGGTCAAGGTCACAGGACTCAATATATATGCAAAAATGCCTCGTTCTCGCGATATCTCAAGAACTGGTTGACGGATCAAATTCAAACTTGGTATTAGTGTAGATATTGGGGTGGCAATGATCTGATTAGATTTTAGGGGTCATGAGGTCAAAGGTCAAGGTCACAGGACTCGATATATATGCAAAAATGCCTCGTTCTCGCGATATCTCAAGAACTGGTTGACGGATCAAATTCAAACTTGGTATTAGTGTAGATATTGGGGTGGCAATAATCTGATCAGATTTTGGGGTTCATGAGGTTAAAGGTCAAGGTCACAGGACTCAATATATATGCAAAAATGCCTCGTTCTCGCGATATCTCAAGAACTGGTTGACGGATCAAATTCAAACTTGGTATTAGTGTAGATATTGGGGTGGCAATGATCTGATTACATTTTTGGGTTCATGAGGACAAAGGTCAAGGTCACAGGAATCAATGTATGTGCAAAAATGCCTCGTTCTTGCGATATCTCAAGAACCGGTTGACGGATCAATTACATACTAGGTATGAGTGTACATATCGGGGTGCCACTGATCTGATTAGATTTAGGGGGTCATGAGGTCAAAGGTCAAGGTCACATGACTCAATATGTATGCGAAAATGGCTTGTAATTGCAAAATTTCAAGAACTGAATGTCAGATTTCAATCAAACTCGGTACCTGTATCATAAAGAGTCAACGTAGCCATAAAATGTTGGGGTCATGAGGTTGAGGTCAAGGTCACGGGACTCATTATACATGCAAAAAAGCTTGTAATACCAAAATCTCAAGAACTAAATGTCAGATTTCAATCAAACTTGGTACCTGACTGTTTTTTAGGGAGCCATCAAAGATTGGGATCATATGGTCAAGGTCACAGGACTCAAAATATAAGAAAAATTAAATCAGTGCATGTTAATTTGGGCATATTAAAATCGCGTGATAGCGGAGGCATAATTTTCGATTGCGCGTAATCGAAGATCCATCTAGTTTAGTGATAATTTTAGTGAAACACCCCCTTGGCCCACTTACTCATGGACTCCTGCTATCTTGGTTTCATGGAAATATAATGATATGTGAATTAAATATGAAAGGGATAGGTATCAGCAAGTTTAATTGTCAACTATAGTTATCTGGGTAAAAGTTGTTTTAAATTACCTACTATTAAAAGTTCAACCTAGTTTGCAACTTAAAGTACCACTTGTGGTATACTTAGCCCTACCATTTGCAATAGACTTGGTTGACAGGTTTTATTAATATGATCCAATGCAAGGTAACGTAGACCCATGAAAGAGACCAAGACCATGATGGTCTCGTTTTAAGTCCAAGATCGCCAGATACTGTAATAAAATTGTTCACTGAATATTTTTTTCTTATTCCTTTTTTATATTGATATCCCTGGTTTTGCTTTTGAGGAAAAAAGATTTACTAACTTTTATGATGTGTGCTTGGTTTTGTTTAATTCCTCAAAAAATTTGAAGTATGTCTAAAAAAAAATTGAGAATTCATTACTCTTACAAGATTTATTACCTCCACTGCCTCCCTGCTCGCACTTAGAGTGGAGACTAATACCTTGAGATGAGGAGGAGGAGGAGAGTTGGATGAAGGATGTTGACTTGGAAACAGCAAGCAATGCCTCCTCCCTTAACGTGATCATAATTTCTGCTGCTGGTGATTAGAATAGTGAAGAAGTTAAGATGACTGTTTCCCAGTTTGAATATTAACATAGAGCTGATTTTAGCTAAAGATATCCAGATAGCTCTTTCTGAAATAAGGCCATGGATAGAAGAAAGAAAAATGGTGAGGCAAATTTTTCATTTGCCTTTATTTTGAGTAATTATTTAAAAGGAGTTAATTATAAAAATAATAATTAGTTTTGTTTGTCCAGGTTTTGCATTGTTATGTGATGTTTCTATTCTTTTTTTTTTTTTTTTTTTTTTTTTGGTGCTTATTTAGGAAATAAATCCCCTGGAAGCAGAAGTGCTGCAAGAAGGACCACTATCATAGAGGACTCATTGGACCCAAGTGAGCAAACACAGGAAACGGGTGATGAAATCCCAGAAGCTACAAGTAAACCTGCGCATAACCTCAGGAATAGAAGGACAGAAAACAAAAGCACCAACAAGAACAAGACAGATAACCAAAGCACCAACAAGAACAAGACAGTTGAGGTTGCGTCACAGGGGGATGAGGTTAACCTGAGAAGCAGAACAATAAATAAAGTTAGCAACAGCCCAAAACACATCCAGAACGATGATGGTGCTTACAATAGGGAAGAGGTCAGTCTAAGGCGCAGGATCGCAACTAAAAGCCGCGTGAACAGTAGAACAAAGGAGAAGGGGGACGAAGTCCATCTGCGAAACAGGACAATAAATAAAAGTAACAGCAACAACAGTGCTGGCAAGGCTGATAAAGGTGCCCGAAAGGATCGAGGGAATACTGCAAAGGATGATGGGAATGCTGCAAAGGATGGTGGGAATGAAAGAAGCAGGAGGAAACTCTTTACGAGGGGCGCTGTCGCCACTGGCGGCAGACCATTGACGCGCAGCAAGGCGCAGGACGGGGAAGATTCTGCGGAGACTATCTCGTACAAGGATCTTCTGGGGAAAATTCCTTCCGACGATAATCCAAGTCGAGCGGAAGAAAGTTTGGAGCAGCAGATGGAAATAGATGAGGAGGAGGAGGAGGGGGAGGAGGGTGCGGAGCAGAGAGGAGGAGAAGGTGATGGAGGGAACGTGGGACGGCTGAGACGGAGGCGTGGTGGAAGAGCAGAGGCAGAAGACGGATGGATGTCCAAGGATAAGCAAAGAGTCGCAGAACCTGAAGACGACTCTGACCCTGATGCCACACAGATTGACACTGACGGTGCCAAATCAGATGGAGCTGTGGGATCACCGGCAAGCAAGAAACCTAGAAGGTATAGTTAGAAATCAGGGGGGGAAATCAATTTAGAAAAGTGATTTAGCCACTGAAGTGCCCCATCCTCCCCCCCCCCCCCCCAAAAAAAAAAAAATAATAATAATAATAATAATAATAATAATAATAATAATGAGAATAATAAATAAATAATTAAATAAATATATAATAAATAAGTAAACAAAAATATTACATTATAAAGGAACCCCTGTCAATTTGTATACAGTTCAATGCAAATTATATTTGACAGTGCTATTTTTTACATTGAAGTGGTTGACAATAGTCCCCGAATTAAAAATTGTATTGCATTTTTCTGTTATAAAGTATTTCCTTTTCGGAAAGATCCAGTTAAAACACTTAAAATACTGAAAACTGCCCCCATGTTTTGTTGTTGTTCTTTTTGCTGATATACATGTTTGAGAATTCTAATTTTACACCAGATATATATAATTCACATAAGTAAACAAAAATATTACATTATAAAGGAACCCCTGTCAATTTGTATACAGTTCAATGCAAATTATATTTGACAGTGCTATTTTTTACATTGAAGTGGTTGACAATAGTCCCCGAATTAAAAATTGTATTGCATTTTTCTGTTATAAAGTATTTCCTTTTCGGAAAGATCCAGTTAAAACACTTAAAATACTGAAAACTGCCCCCATGTTTTGTTGTTGTTCTTTTTGCTGATATACATGTTTGAGAATTCTAATTTTACACCAGATATATATAATTCACATAAAAATCTCATTTTGACCCAGGGGTGTTTCACAAAGATTATAAGTTGGACTTCAAAATTATGGAAAGCCATTAGTTTCTTGGGAAAAAAGTTGACAAAACTCTTTTAAAAGGCATAAAATGTTGATACAAATCATTAATATTTTCTATGAACAAGAAGATTCCATGTTCTTGATGTAAAATGTATGACACGTCTAAAATACTTCAATTTTTGCTTTTGAATAAACTATTTTATTCCATGGCTTACCATAGTTTTAAGTCCAACTTAGAATCTTTGTGAAACACCCCTAGGACTGGTAACAAAGGATCTCCTGACCCCGTCTTAGTTCGGCTCACGCCCAGTAGGAAGAGAGGGAAGACCCCACTGAAAGCAACCCCTGCAAAATCATCTACATCAAGCACGGGTAAAGAACAGCTATCTAAAAATCAAAAATGTTGATTCTGCAATAACTAGGCCATATTCATGTCAGAAAAACAATGCTTTAAAAAAAATATAATTAGTCATTACATATACTTTATTATAAATTTGTATTACCTGTACTTTAATATTGTTTTGCTTCATATCGACAATAGTAGTCTGATAAATAACTCAATTGAAATTTAACCCTTTTCACATTTTTATTAAATTTCATGTGCCGGAATTGTAAGACAGTATGTTCTCCACATTGGAAAGGACCTGCGAGTTCAAGCAAAATATCGGCATCAGATGGTTCCTCATCTGCCAATAATTGGCATTGGCAAAATTTCTGCACACAAATATGTGAAATCTTCAACCAGGTATCGACAAAGGGCAATCGGTTTGACGAAAACATGGCTAATGAAATTACAACCTGCGGAGCGTTTTTGTGTTTTGTTTAGTGCTTCAAATTGTCTAAAAAGATACAATTTCTGTTGAAATGAAAGAAAGTTGTTTTCTGATAATTTGAATCAAAGGAAAGTGTGAGCTCTCCATCAAATAAGTCTTTGTTTCCTGACAATTTGTATCCCAACTGTTAGAATCATCGGAGAGTGCGAGCTCTCCATCGAAAGCAGGGCCCTCTGGTCTCGGCAAGAGGATTACCAGGGCAACCAGGCAGCTGAAGCTGGATGAAGTTGTGTCGAAGACATCAAAACCGAGTGAGAGGACTGGTGGGCAGTTGCCTGAGGTACCTGGGTGCAGCAGCAGCACTGGAGGGGAGGAGGCCGATACAGAGGCATCGCCAGCTAGACAGACTGCGAGGTAATGGTATTAGACGTTTAGGTTAGACTCTAAGAAAGTGGGATAAAATATAAATCAAATCAAATCAAATCAAATCAAAGGATTAGTAGAGAATGCAGCATTAGTTGGATGAATGAGTATCAGAAACATTGAAGCAGATTGAGAGGACAGCTAGGCAGATGCCTGAGATGCCTGGGTGCAGCTGCAGCACTGGAGGAGAAGAGGCTGATACAGAGGCATCGCCAGCTAGACAAACTGCGAGGTAATGGTATTAGACGTTTAGGTTAGACTTTAAGAAAGAGGGATATACATGTAATATAAATCAAATCAAATCAAATCAAAGGATTAGTGGATAATGCAGCATTAGCTGGATGAATTAGTTTCAGAAACATTGATGAACGTGTGAGAGGAATGCTGGGAAATTGCCTGAGGTGCCTGGGTGCAGCTGCAGCACTGGAGAGGAGGAGGCCGATACAGAGGCATCGCCAGCCAAACAGACTGCGAGGTAATGGTATTAAACATTTAGGTTAGACTCTAAGAAAGTGGGATAAAATATAAATCAAATCAAATCAAATCAAATCAAATTAAATGATCAGTGCAAAATGCAGCATTAGTTGGATGAAGTTGTCGAAGACATCAAAACAGTGATAGGACAGCTGGGCAATTGCCTGAGGTACCTGGGTGCAGCAGCACAGGAGGGGAGGAGTCGGATACAGAGGCATCGCCAGCCAAATAGACAAGGTAATGATTTTAAACCTCTATCTTAGACATTGAGGAAGGGGGAGAGATAAATAAATCAAATCAAAGGATCAGTAGAGAATGTAGCATTAGCTGGATGAAGTTGTCTTGAAGACTTCGGAACCGAGTGAGAGGACTGGTGGGCAGTTGCCTGAGGTAGCTGGGTGCAGCAGCACTGGAGGGGAGGAGGCCGATACAGAGGCATCACCAGCCAAACAGACAAGGTAATGGTATTAAACCTTTAGGTTAGACTCTAAGAAAGGGGGATAGAATATAAATCAAATCAAAGGATCAGTGTAACAGTTGTATTAAACATGCCCTGAACGAGTCATAGGACCACATAGCTCTGTACACTGGAAGGATATAAAAACAGAAGAATTTAATAAATGAGATTTGATCTGCACTTCTTCATCTCTGAAATACAATTCAAGATTTGTAAAACTTGTTGGTACGAAAAGTACTGAAAGAAGTCAAAGAACCTTATTTACGAACTGTGGTGAAAAGTCATGAAATTCCTTGCTGTAAAAGTCATGGAAAGTCATGGAATTTGCTTTGAAGATAAGTGTATGAACCCTGGCATAACTATATCTATTTTATTCATTCAATTACAAAGGAAAACAAGGAAGAAGAGAGCCCTGTCGATTCCCGAGTCGGAAACTGAGAGTACATCGACTGATGTCCTGCCCATGTCAAGGACAAGACACCGAGGGACACAAGATGATCCTGTGGACATAACCTCAAGTAAGAACCAGTCTCAAGTTACACCTTACAGGCCACTGGCTTGAATACTCCCTAGGGAGTGGAAAATGTGCACTTTGTTTACAGGAATGATTGCAGTGTGTATCCGTTGAAGGGGGTTATAATAATAATGTAATGCACTATTATTATTTTGGCTGGTATTCCTTTTACTACCTTTCATAACCTGTTCAGGACTGGTCCTGAAAATACTTGGGGCTGGAGTATATGGAGAATATACTGTATATGTTACATTAGAAATTAAATAAATTAACAAACTTGTACATGTTTTTCTTTGTTTTGGGGCAAACAAAATCTAGTTTCTCCTCACTAACACATAGTAAGTCTTGGTTTTACTTCTTCTGACAGGGCCACCATTTAAACAGTTTAATTTGTTAGTCGTGCTGTACATGTAAGAAAATTTGCCTGATTGTTGCTGATATCCTCAACATGAAACTCTGAGTTACATATTAACTCACCCCGTAATTTTCTTCATGCTTTACTTATGATGTTTAGTTGTACGTTATTTGTATACATGTACATTTATATCTATTACCTTCTCTTTGATAGTTCCTGAAACCCAAGAATTTGAAGTCGCCTTGGAGAGAGGAGACGAGAGTAATACATGTAAGTTGCTTCAAGTAAATCACTTCAATATCTCAATTTATATATTAATAATAATATAAATAATAATAATAATCCTTTCTTATAAAGCGCAGTCTAAACAAAAACATGAACGCGTCGCTAATACTTCAATGTACTTCCACGCAAAATTTTGTAGGAATCGGACAGTCGGTCTTCAAGATCTTGGGGGGGGGGGATAAAATTTACCCCCCCCCCCCCCATTAAAAACCCGGTCCGAAATAGCCCAGTTGAAATAGGGTTAAACAATTTAATTTGTTAGTCCCGCTGCACAGGTATGTACATTTGCCTGATTATTGCTGATAACATGAAACTCTGAGTTACAGATTAAAGGTAAAGGCCAGTTTTGGAAACGCCCCCCTCTCAAAAAAATGAAATGGGAGCTCCTATTACCAATAATGTGAAAGAATATAATTGTACTAATATAGGATTATCCAAATTTGGCCAAGAAACCGCCTACTAATTGATATATTTGCAAAATTATAACTTGATCTGCTGCAGATAGAGTTCGCCAACTCGGAATCGCTCATTCGCTACGTGTATTACTACCACGAGGTGTACACGAGGTGTCGCGCTATACGATAGCTTGTCGATATCTCCCCCAGCGCTAGCGGCGTGGACAGGTCCGAACTGGCGGTGGATTTATAAATTTCACAGGCGGATATTGGATTTCTTCCGATATTTCTGTATTTAACGATGCTTAGGTTCCGATTTTACCACACAAGCCCTATTTCAATACCTATTCAACAATAATGATCAATATAGATGTATTCGGCTTCTTTCCCAAAACTGTAATTCATCTTTAACTCACCCTGTAATTTTGTTTATTTTTTACTTATGATGTTTAGTTGTAGGTTATTTGTATACATGTACATTTATATTTATTACCGGCTTCTCTTTTGTAGTTCCTGAAACCCAAGCATTTGAAGTCGCCTTGGAGAGAGGAGACGAGAGTGGTAAGTTGCTTCAAGTAAATCACTTCAATAACTCAATTTATATATTAATAATAATAATAATAATAATAATAATCCTTTCTTATAAAGCGCAGTCTTACAATGAAGTCTCAATGCGCATCCACATATAAGAGAAAAGGAGAGAAAGATAGAAGAGTATTTGAGCAAAAATCAAATGATTAAAACTTACAATTCATTAAAAAAACAGAAGGGGTTTCAAACTAGCTCAAAATTGTTGCTCTGTATCAGATTGTTTAACATTAAAAGGAAGTTGGATAAATTAAAGCCTCAACCAACCTTATTTCTGTACTGGCCAGCTATCATCCACTCCTGTGGACTTTGTCGAGCCAAGTGACTACTTTTACTCAGTTGTATGCTGCACCTATGGAGAAGCAATTTTGATTATTTGAGCTTTAAAGGGGTAGTTCAGTTTTGGTATAGAAGGCACTGCACAAAATAATTTTTTTGTGAGATAATGAAAAACTGAGTGTAAAATTTGAAAGAGCATACAATTTTAATGGCAGAATAAACTTTATTTGATCAAAATCGGTTCAGAAACGTCTGAAATATCAATAAATATATCCGATCGGAATAAATCTGGGCCCCAGATTTATTTTTAAAATTTCAAAAGAGGTTTTTAAATAGTTGTTCATGATCTCTCTATTAAATCATTATTTTAACGAAACCTCACATGCATGATTTTGTATGAAAAATCGTTTAAACCAATGCGCTCTATACTAGGAGGAAATAAGTGACTAGCAATGACAGGAGTTATGCTCTCATCACATCCAGTCAAAAGGCTGGTTGACGCTTTAATTTGAGTAAGATTACGCCAACTGATGAGTTTTTTTTAGTAATTGGATTTGTGCTATGAAAAGCACATTTAATTGATATCTGCAATAGGGAAGACATCTTATTTTAACCATCCTGGAGCTTTAATTGTGCATTAAATAATTCATGTGTTGAGTGTGAGCCAAAAGTATTTAGAATGAAGCAAAAATACATACATTGGCAGCTTATTTAATGTTTAAATTTAATTATTAAATGTTTGAATGTCCTTGTTTTGTTTTTTTTATTCACAGAAGATGTTGGAGAAGGTGACCCTAAAAGGCAGGCTAAAGAGATCATTGAGGTGAAACATCGGATATTTTCATTCTGTTTGTTAACGGTTAACCCATTACCTATCCTGTATTAGCTCTATGGGAATGGTACACTCTTGTAAAGCATGGGATAATGCAAATTCAGGTTTTTGATTTGAAAGTGTTTAAATGGAACCCAGACAAACCGTTGCTTGCACTATAAAAGAATAAATAGGAGGAATAATCCCTACACGTTTGAGCACAATCGGTTATGAAATACGAAGACTATGGCTCTTTGGAGATTTATACAATTCTATTTTTGTCGAGCCCACCGAGGTGGAGGGAGACTAAGGGATACAAATTGCCTCCGTCTGTCCTCCGTCCGTCCGTCGTCCCTACAAAAATTTAAATAACTTTCCAACCCTGCATCTGTTTATAACCAAACTTGATTGGTAGGTGCCCTATATTGGCCTCCATGATATTCTGGGGTCAAAGGTCACATAAGTTGGTCAAAGGTCAAATGTGAAAGTTTACCTGCAAGAGTCTATTAGGGTTGATAACTTTCCAACCCTGCATCTGTTTGTAACCAAACTTGATTGGTAGATGCCCTATATTGGCCTCCGTGATATTATGGGGTCAAAGGTCAAATGAAGTCAAATGTGAAAGTTTACCATGCAAAAATAGCTCATAATTGTGATATAAACCGAACACAAAAGTAACTTCACCCCTAAGCAGTTGCCCATAGTTTCATAACCAAGAATCGTTTAAAGATTTCGTCTTGCCAATATATCCATATGGTCGTTAGGAAAACAATGTGTAAAAATAAGAGGTAACCATTAATCCACATTTGAGTGAGCACACATTACAGAAAAAATAGTCATATTTCAAAATTTGCAAAAGTATTATCATTACAAATTATTGAAAGTTGGAAAATTAAAAAATGCACTGTTTTACAATTGCAATTAATGCATTTTACCACATGTGCCATCAAAAAATCAAAATGAATGGAATATCAAACAGCATTGTTTCATAAACCATGATCAATGCATTCCGCCACATGTGCGGATTCACAACAATGTACAGGCACGCGCAATACCTTGTGACTTTTGAATTGGGCCATTTTGTCTTTAATCTGTGCTCATTCAGCCATAAAGTAATGAATATCTCTGATTTTTGCACATATTGAATATAACAACTGTGCCAATATTGTGGTAAGATGACATCTTGAAACAATAATCGGTTATGAAATTATGGGCAATTGCTTAGGGGTGAAGTTACTTTTTGTGTTCGGTTTATATCAGATCTGGTAGACAGATTACTATTAAAATTGAGTTGAAGAATGAATTCAGTGCATGTTAATTTGGGCTTGATATACATCATGCAATGGTGGAGGCATCATTTTCGACTTGCTGCAGTCGAAGATCCATCTAGTTGGTCAAGAGTTTGTATTGGCTGATTGCCTTCTTAGCAATCGCTAAGGGCACACATTTCCTGCAACTTCATACTTCGTTACTCTATTTGATTTAGATTTTATTCATAATCTAACTCTTGGAATCTTATAATCTAACCCAGGAATTGATGCAAAGATACAAGCTGCCAAGGTTCCGGGTGTGTGCTGCCCTCTACATGAACAGCGGGTCTGTTGCCGAGACACAGAGCTTCCTCTCTGCACAAGGTACATGTATGTATCAACTATTTATCCATTCATACATACATTACAATACTTTTATGTGTAGCAGGCTGTGCATAGACAATGCATGGGTGGCAGGAATCAGAGACTTGACAACACATGCATTGTCCAATATTGTACTTTGTGCTACAAGCAATTCATGAAAGTCATGTTTCGGTGGTCCAATCGGGCAACTAGATTTTTAAAATGGGGATAATAGAATAATCTGTGACAATTATAGAATGATCACATTGTTTATAAAATTACCAAAATTTTGCACTGCATGCCACTCACTTTTTGACTAAAGATTCTTCGGCATTTAAAGGGATAGTTGAGTTCTGGTAAGGAGAGTACAGTTTTAGTGAAACTGAATTTTAGTAACCAAAACCTGCATCATTACATTACAAACTAATAGTTATAACTAGAAAGGAACACAAAATTACAAATGACGTAGTAAAGATCATGTTATCATTTAAAAAGAGCCGTTAAAACGTAAGAGGGCGCTCTCTAAACACTCATCGGTTTCAACCATTTTGAATAAAATATTGTGCATGTGATGCTTTGTTGAAATAGTGATTAGATAGAGAAATAACCAACAACTATTTAAATACCTATTTGTAACTTTTTTGAAAAGAGGAAGCATTTTTTTGAATTTTTAACGGCTGGTTCAAAATTCTCTAATAAACCCGGGGCCCCGGGTTTATTACAAATTGTTATATTTATGGATATTTCAGCCGTTTCTGAACCGATTTTGATCAAACAAAGATGATTTTATTGTTTAAATATTATGCTCTTTCAAATTTTACACTCAGTTTTTCATTACCTCACAAACCAATTAAGTAGTCTAGCGCCCTCTCTACCAAAACTCAACTTTCCCTTTAATAATTTCATATCTTGTTGAGCATTTACGGCCTACTCAGCTAACCCTAGTTGGCGACTAAAAGCATCTGTTCCTGGCCCTCCCATCTCAAATTACAAATACTTATTAAATCTGGTAGCCATGCAGTTATCCTCGTATCCTACACAATTTTCATATTAATTTGTTTGTATTTCAAACATAGGGAAACTGACCAGAAATATATAATATGTGACCTTACACCACAAAACGACCGTTATGTCGCTCAGATAGTTTCTCTGTTATTAGCTAAAATGATCTAATTTGGTTTAAAATATGAGATTTAGGATTTTGGTATTTCCTGAATTAGCATATCTTAATCTAGCTTCTGTAACATTTTGAGCGTCGGAAATCATGTTTAAATATTATTTTTTCATCCAATAAATGTGATCTTATTACAGCGCTTTAATGGAAACTGATCTTTTAAATGGCCCGTTTCTACCTTATTTTAAAACTGCTTCAGCCATATTCCAAATCTTTGGTGTTCATTTTGAGAGGGTTTGCTTAGTCCAAATATGACGAATGATATACCATTTTAAAGGTAATGAAAAGCAGCAAAATCAGTTTTCCCGACTTATTGGTCATTTTGTGGTGTAAGGTCACATATAAGTTAAAATGAGCTAATAAACAGGGCAAGGGATTCAATGCCCTATTCCCTTTGCTCATTTTGAATAATCATATTCTGACATTCTTCTCCAATTGTGAATACAGGTCATCATTGGACGTCATCCGAGGATGAGAAGATACAGAGCTCCAGCTCAGGAGACATGGGGGAATCAAGACGCACACATGGGGAGAAAGAAGTCGGTGATCGCTTGAGATGGCTCCAAACATAGCGCTGGTGTGGTTATCATTGTTAGAGAATAGGGGCAGATATGGTTATAGGGCTATAGGGGCTATGGTTATCATTGCTATGGTTACCATGGTAACAGAATAGGGGCAGCTATGGTTTAATATCATTGTTACTGAAAAGGGGCATGGATGATGCTCTTGTTGATGTTGAGATGATTTAAAGGGATTTAGTAACATTGTCAAAATCCATGAAACTGAGTAAGCTCTCTGGCGGTTCTCACATAGTGTGTTGTATCTGTATTACCAATAGAAGCATGGAACAGGTTTTGATTTTCAGAATTCCTCTTTCTTTATATAGATATGTATAATTGAAGGCTTGCATTTTAAAAGCCTCTAGTGGGGATTTCAGTTAAGTACAAAGTCATTGCAGTGAGGTTAGTGAATATCATTAAGGATTTTCGCTCATTTCTTGGTCATATGAAACTCATTTACCATTGAATTTTCACACCTTATTCTGTAGGCATATCTGATCGCAGAAATACACATTTTATCAAACAATTTTGGCGCATGTCATCAAAGGTACTAGAGCCCCTTCAAGCTGCAACTCAGCAGTAGCAAGGGAATCGAGACAATCTGTACAAATATATTTTCATCATGTGCTTCAACCCCATCATCGAGTTCCTACAGTCCCGGAAGGAGCAGTATGGTTTTGACCTCAATGGTAAAAAGATCATTACAACGCCATTTGCTGATGACTTTAACTTAATTACAGCAAACAAGAGGCATCATCAAAAACTCATCCAAGAAATTAATGGACTGTTAAAAAGTATGAACCTTTGTCTGAAACCGAGCAAATGTCGATCCTTGTCCTTTTTAACAGGGAAACCATCACAAATCGACTTTAAAGTGGACAATGATACTATTCAATCGGTCCAACATGAGGGATCCGTCAAGTTTCTCGGTTCTTTGGTCACATTCAGACAAAAGCCAGGGGAAGTTTATGATTATTTGAAAGACAAACTATATTTTGTCTTGGAGAATATTGATAAGGTGAATATAAGGGATGAATATAAATTAAGAATGTGCACAGATTACTCATTGCCCTCCCTTCGATACGCCCTAACGGTAAACGACCTACATGCTACTCATTTAAAATCATTAGATATATTGTTGGATAAGTACTTGAAAAAGTGGTCAAGAATTCCTAAGCGAGGTGCAAATATTGCCCTTCTTCATGCTCATAAGGGATTAAATATACCAAATATTTCTGAGCTCTATAGAACTTGTCATTCTCTTGCCTATGGGAGATCCAAGATGAAAGGGGATGAGCTAGTTAACCATGCATTGGATAGTCGTTTGACTAGGGAGGGGAACTGGAACCGAAAGTCATCAACTACTAGTGATGCACATGCAGTGTACGAAAAGAGTAAACAAAATTCATGGAAGGAGACGAAAAAGTCCATTAAAAAGACGCTCATTGAGGAAAATCATGAAAAATGGAAATCGGTCATAGAACCACTGTTGGTACAGGGAGAATTTTTGAAGATTCTGTACAATGAAGATAATGACCTGACTTGGAAATCTATTAAATATAATTTGCCTCAAGGAGTTATGAAATTTGCTGTAAATGCCAGTCTCCCCTCAAACAAAAATCTCTATCGCTGGGGCAAGAGATTGAGCGATAAATGTAGCCTATGTAATGTCACTGGCACTCTTCATCACGTGCTGAATAATTGTCAGCATATGCTTGACCGTTATGCATGGAGGCACAACAACATCCTCCAAGCCATACTGCTACGCATAAAAGCAAACATGGTAGGCAAAAACTATCAGGTTTATGCTGATCTGGAGGGTGAGAATGTTAATGGCGGTACCATACCCCCCTCTGTACTTCCAACAGAGCAAAGACCTGATATTTGCTACTTTGATCAGAAAAAAAAACAAGTGGTAGTAATTGAACTCACTGTCCCTTTTGAGACCAATATATGTGATGCACACAATAGGAAGGAAGACCGTTATGCAGGTCTTATCCATGATCTACAAACAGTTGGGTGGCGACCAAGACTGGTCTGCCTTGAAATTGGCTCAAGAGGGTTGATCACCCCCGAAAATAAATCTACATTAAAACTGATCATGGGACTGTGTAACATTAAAGTCAAGTACTCTGAACTCAGAGATGTTGTTGTCAAATCAGCACTTATGGGATCATACGTAATTTTTTATAGTAGGAAGGAACTAGGGTGGCATACACCCCAATACATGAATGTGTGAAGATGTATAATTTGCAGAGGAGGGCTAAAGTGTACCTTTTGATTGTGGTTATTGATTGTAGACATTTTTCTTTTAGTTATTCTTTCTATATTTATATTATTGAAGCTTTGTTGCAAATGCCTTAGATTAGTGAAATTTGATATATTGAATATTAAGACGGGACCTTATATTTAACTTCACATTCTAGTTATCATTTTATTTTGATAATTGTGTATTGAATATTGATACTGATATTTTTTTTTTTGTTAAAGTAGTTCACTCACACTATTCATAAACTTGGGATTAATTCATTATGGTTAATTTAAGTAATAAAGTTTATTTTGTAATTAAATTTGGATAGTTTTATAAGTATGAATAAATATGATGATATAATATGAATTAAATACAATCCTTTAATTTTGGGGATATTGGAAAAATGTAAGTGCATCAATTTTGAATAGTAATTTATTAGAAGGCTTTTGTATATTATATACTCACAAATTGAGATTGAAATGGCCTTAGTACGTTTATGACATTTGTTTTCCCCTTTCTGTTATTCTAGACATAATAAAGTTCATCTTGTGTAAAGTGCATTTTGTAATTAAATTTGGACAGTCTTTATAAGGATAAATAAATATGATTATACATGTATGAATAAAACACAATCCTTTCAATGTCGAGGGTATTGGAAATATAAGCGTATCAATTTCAAAATAGTAGTTTACTAGAAGGCTTTTGTATATAATCATGAATTGAGATGACAATGATATGTATGTCTATGACGTTTGCTTTCCTTCTTCCGTCATTTTCCCCGCTTTCTGTTGCTACTTTTCCTTCTCCTACCTACATCCTTTATTTTCGAGCCCTGCCATTGGCATTTAGTATTTTATACTTTCCATGCCAAGGACCTGGGCGCTCTAAACTTACTTTACCTGCTATATTATATATTTAATTCATGTTATACATATAATGTAGATTTTCCATCTTTATTGTGCTTATTACGTTCTATGTATTGTATATTTCGATGTATATGAATGCTTTTTGGCCAATAAAGACGAATACAACAAAAAATCTTAATTCATTTATAAGTGGAGTATGATAGAATACTTTAATAGAAGAAATGAATGGTTTTACTTGAAGGGAACACAAGTTTCTGTTCATTCAATCAATATTCAAAACTTGCCCATCATGCATTTTGGGGTCATAATTGTAAAATATGTAGATACTCATATTGTTATTTTAACAAAACAGTTCTTACATGTAAATATTTTTGTATGCCTGTTAAATTCCTTCATTCAAATTTAAATATGTTTCAATTTATAGTGTGAATATATTTTGGTTCTATGATGTTCTTCCAGGATGAAATTCGAAACCTGGTTAAGTTGATTATTTAAAACAAATTGATCGACTCTCTTATCATGTTTTTCATTGTTAGATTTAAAATCTAATATGTGATGGTTACTGAAAAAAATGATTTGAGATGGCAAAGCTATATGTTGGAAAATTGATAATCATCATGTTGTGAATGTTATTTGCAACTTTTCTCTATTTTCTTAAGACATTTATATGTGTGTTACAGATGCAGGACGATATATTTGATTGAATCAATCAATAAAGAATGTTTTGCTAAGCTACAATGATGATTGTTGTACAAGTTTTTGACAAATTTAAAGAACTGTTGGATATTAACCCTTTGCACAAAATGAACAATCTCTCAACCCCATTGCCTTCAGGAACCTGGTGTGTCCTGTATCAACTCTATAGTGATTGCATAATCTAGTAGGGAACAGGTTAAAGGAACTACAGCGTCTAGATGGCCTAATTTTCACATTTCGGCTCTCTATATGTAATTTTTCCCGAAGAAAAAGAATTTGGCAGTCATTTCTCATGAAATCAACCAATTTTGGGGTAATTAGTAAATATCTAATTGTCCTGGGAACGCCCCTTTTAAATCGCCAAAATGTGACGTCATCTAAAGAACGGACTAATGAACTAAATTCTGTAGATGACGCGTCATGACGTAAGCCAATGAATTGTCAATCACATGTCGATCACGCTGCCGATTCCGGACCCTAAATGTGGGTGGGGCGTAAACTTGCTGCTGAGTGAGATTTGGCATCAGAAAACTAGTCTTAAATCACTACTGTGTTTATTTACTGGATTTTTGTTCGGCAAACCTATGGTTCAAGTCATCAACTATGGAATAAGTGTCAAAGTACGTTGTATTCTTTAGGTCCTTTAATACAATTTGTTCTGGTATTATTTTCAAATGATGGTTATTGTGCCCTTCTGATTGCTCCTGTAAAATGGCCTTTAGAGACTAGCCGTTCCGGAAGTTGTGTTAGACACTTGATACATAGTGTATGTCTAAAGTCCTCTGCAGACAGAGCCGACTCGACCTGATCCGACTGGTTTTCATTCGGATCGGCTCAGTTTTCAGTGCCTCGCCACACACATTTTGCCAGTCGAGAGACAGTCTGATGCCAGTTAGGGCCGATTCAACATGATGGATCCGACCGACCGGGCCCAACTCTAGTCTGATTGAAACCAGTCGGATCGGGTCGAGTCGGCTCTGTCTGCAGAGGGCTTTAGTCACTGTGAACAATATGTACTTGTCTTATATATGAATTTGAGTGGGGATCAAAACAATTTTTGTCAAAGGGAATTGGAGTGGGGATCAAACTTTGCTGATATTTTTGAAGTATCCAATATTTATCCTGCATTCTATGAAGGGCAAACAGCACCATCACTATGAGTTTCGGAAAGTATGTGTATTGCCCAAACTAATTAAATGAATATACCTTACTGAAATAGTATATTCAACGATCTGAAACTGAATATTGTTGAACGCAGAAATGTACATGTAACCTGAAACTTCCAGTAGAAAATGACCACACCGCTAATGTTGCGCCGACATTTTACAATCTGTATGCTGGGATGAGCCTGTATGTTAAGTCGCAATCCTGAATACGCACTTGATAATTTCGTGAGGTTTTCTACATTCCTTCCATGTGCATTTGGATTTTGAAATGTATTGTGTATATGACTATATGGTAATATCATCTTGCACATCTGGCCTCATATTCATAAAAGCCCAACAGCTTAGTTCCTGGCTAAGTCTATTTCAATGGATACAGTTTAGTGAGCAACAAATAGTTTTCCTAGTTCCCAACTAAGGTTAGCTGAGTAAGCATTAGGTACCCATTAAGTTAACACAATTTAGTAACTAAAAGGTCTAACCCTTGTGCTTAATTCTTAGCCACATCATCTAATTAGACTTGGCATGCAACTAAGCTAGCTAGTTTTGTTTATGAATATGGGCCCTGATTGCTTAAGTTCATATCATGGCAGTTTTTTTTATCAACTCTTTACACACACAGATGGGTTGTGATGAAATATTTCACATTTTCAGGGGTACAAGCAAACTGTTTCCAGTTTTATAGTTTTGATGAAGATCAAAATGTGCCACCATTAATATAAATTTTGGTTCAAAAGATTACCGATGCAGCATGAACAAGTTGATACCTTGGCTGCATTGTAATTAATTAATAAATAATGTAATTATTTGTGTGTATTGCCTACATGCCTTTGATTGCCAAAGAGTATATAGAGTAGGAATGTTAAAAGTACTATCATACTTATATATATTTCTATTCTATGTTGTTGCATTTTGTATATATATCATTTTGGTGTTGATATACATCAAGCATAATCAAACATTTCTTCCGTTTTTTTTTTCTTCTTCAAGTTGAAGAAGAAAAAAACGGAAGACATGTTTGAACACCTTTTTATATTATTGTTGCTGCTTATGAAGATCATATACTCTGAACCATGTAACCCATTCAGGACTAGTCCTAATAATGTTTTTGCTGGGTGTTTATGGAAAATACATGTTATAACAAAAGCAAAGAGTATTGATAGGGTTAATTATTCTCAGCTGTGTTTGATCATTGTTTGAAAGGAAATGAAATAAAAACAATTCTTTTTAATAGAAAGAAAGATTGCATGAATAACAGTGTGATAAGATTTGTTAATTTAGTATTGTTTTTTTATATTTTGTTATTTAAGCTGGTTGAGTTTATACAAGAAGAGAAAACACATTTAAACATGTGTGCGTGAGTTTGTGTGTGTGTGTGTGTGACGTTTTATGGCACTGGCCCCTCATAACTCTGAGATGTGTACATGTGCTTGTATGAACTTGTATGTGTTTTGATAAGATGCGTTAATCCTGAACCCTGTTTGCTTTAAAAAAAAAATTGTATCAACTAACTGACTAACTAACTCCAAAGAGACATTGTATTTGAGTTGTGGCTTGTCTTTACATTTTATTAACTAAGTGAAACAAATGAGTATTTTACAATTTTACATTTTGTATCTACAGGGTGGTGTTGCATTAAATAGTTCTGATTAATCGCACGTTATAAAATGCGCCTATAAAGGCTACATGAACAAATCTGATTGGCTCAAATTCACATACTATTTTCTGACTTGTGATTAATTGCAAATTTGCGAAACACCCCCAGGTCTCAATTCACCATCATTCTCCCAAGCATGATTATACAAGAACATAAGCAATCTAATCACTAATAATCAATAGTTTAAAAGTGACTTCAAACATAGGGAGAACTGACCAAAGATACAGCATAGCATAATTACATTGATACATCATAATTTTAGTGTCAGGGTAATAATGCCATTGTAAAGTGCTGAGAGATTGACATTAATCAAACAAAGCACTGTATACATAGAAATGTTATCATGTCATGGACTATCCAAAGTGAGAACAAATGAGAAAAGAAACAAATTATTACATGTATAAGTAAAGAAAATACAAACATAGGGGAAAATGACCAGAAATTTAACAAAAAAAACATTATGTTATGTACACAGCGAGCAAAAAAAAAGGAAGTGAAGAATATGACTATTTTCTTTAAATTGACTTTTGGAGTGATTTTTTTCAGAGAAATAAACAAGAAATTTATATTAAAGTTACCGTAATAAAAGTATATTCTTTTCTACAAGGGAGGGCACATAGGTGAAAGCGGCAGCTTGGGCTAGTATGCTCCCCTGGGAGTTGAGATGGTGCTCATGATTGTTATGTGATTTTGAAATGTACTGATGATAAAGGGTAATAAATAATGCGCCTCTGAATAGGGCACCTTTATACATGGTGCTCTATAAACGCTATATATTATCATTAGGAGTTGAAGTATTTGATGTTCCCATTGGTGCCTGATGGAGTTATATACAACATTGTGTAACCGTTATGATTAGAAAGAAAAAAAACTTGTGCATGGTCTGGCGACCACTAAAGGAAAACAAGAAATGTGTCCATTGTAGACAGGTGACCTCTATTCCATAACGTTTTTTCCCCTCTGCAGTGGATCAGGTTTGGTGCACACTTTAGGCAGGTTGGCTTCGTGGAGGTGTCTCTACACATTGGCTGTGTGTGCGCTTGATTTTTACAATTTTGTGGGGGAAAAAAGAGTCAATTATCGCGTTTGTGAACATAAAATATTCAAGGATTTCAAAAAAAGATTTTTATCAGTGGTGGATCTACGGGGGGGGGGGGGGGGATTAGGGGGTTTAACCCCCACCCCCCCCCCCCCCCCCCCCTTGGGCTGCCAAGTGAAAATGTGAAGTGGAAAACATCACTGCTTACGGGGGTTCAAAATAGCAACAACAAAAATGAAATATAATATATATGCTACTTGCATCCTCTTCCCCCTCTCTGCCGTCGATCCCTCGATCCTCTCTCCTTCACATGTTCTTCCCCTTTCCACTTCTTCTCAGGCTTCTTCTCCACTTTTCATTTTCATTTTCCCAACCTAATCCCCTAGTTTACCCAGGGAAATGTGAGGCTACTATTTTGCCGGCTTCTCATTTCCATGCTCGTTTATGTGCCCTTCCACCCCCCCCCCCCCCCCCCCCCTTCCTGGCCCACCGCCTCTACTCATCTTGGAGAAAAATCGGAGAAAAATCGGGGAAAATTGGTGAGATCATCGTTTTCAGAGCCCCCCTCGTCAAAACATGACTATTAATGAAATGCACGTGAAAGTACTGAAGCGTAAAGAATGTGACATGATTCGTCGGAAGTTCGTAATAGCCACGCCCCTTTATCTATTCCCACGTGTCCGTGTGTGTGTGTGTATGCATGCATGTACACACTACACACACCTTTCCGGTGCAGTTGCACGGGAATGATAAGGGGTGTCTCTCGCAGCCTATTCTTGCCCCGCAACTTCGGGCCAAGGTTCAATTGAGAACTCGCACTGGTACACTGCATATATATGCACTGCAGTGCTGACTAACCTTGGTCCATTTTAATTTTGCATGTAACAACATATTACGTAAAAGCACGCGCTACGTAGTAGGAGGAAGTGGTCAATTTTGCCTTCAGTGCCTTGAGTGATTATTTTTTGAAGAATCGTCGATTTCCTTGACGAGTGGTCAAACTTTCTGACCTTAGAACCTGTGGATTTTGATATCGTAATCAAGTCAACGAGGCGTGGAATAGTGGCTTTTGCCTTTGTCTGTGACAACAACTTGAGACCCCAACTCAACGTTGACGACAACGTCTGTAACTAGCCTAACTAAAGCGTAGAACGAGTTGCACTCTGTCGCACTATAGGCTAGCACAGCCACAGGGGGAGGATCCAAATAGACTCAATGCACACATTTTAGTACAGTTCAATCAATGTACTTATTTGTATCGAGGGCCAGGGTAAGTCTCTTTTATATTTGGTAATTAGAGCTATAATCATTCATCCATTGAGTGATTGATTGAGAATGATTGGTTGATTGTCCATCGATTGATTGATTGATTGATTAATTGGTTGTTTTGTCCATTGATTGATTCATTGATTTATGCATGCATCTAAATTGACTTTGATAGATATTTCGTTACATTCATTTATTCATAAATCATGACATACTGATACATGTCATCCATCATCTAACCAGGCGCTGTGCTGGTGCAACACCGATGTTCATATTTACTATCCATCTGTCCATCATTCATTCATTCTAACATTTATTTATCCAGTTATTTGTTTAATTGTGTTTGTCTAAATCTATTATTTACTCTTTCAAAGACAAAGTTTCAGCTAGCCCTGGCATGCAAGCATCTGCTTCGATCTACATCATGTATTTAAGCATAATTCATTGCCAATTATTGATCTAGTTTAAATTGACTCAGTCTCAGATCCATATTTAAATTGTGGCTAGCCTATGTTTGTTGTTAAGAATAAGAGAAAAGGGCTTAAACACATCTACAAAGTACATGGTCCACTCGGGCCACGGACCATTTACACGCAATATAGGCTAATACACGGGAGATTAGCATACTGCCCATTCGTACACTGTACCGATCATCAGTTGAACGCTATGTGTTAGGACGCATCGGCAAGGAAAACGGACGGGAATTAATCTTTTTTTTCTACATTTTGCGGTCTTCAAAACAACAGAGTCGGTAATTATTATCAAAGTATATGAATTGTGGATCACATAAACAAAAGTTTTTTTGCATTTGCTGGTAAATTGAGGGAGAAATCCGCCGACAAAAATTGTTTTCGTTTTGGATAATGCAGCAGGCGGAAGAGGTTGATCTCCACACAATGCTATTGTAATGTACCTAGGTGTGGGCTTAAACTAATTAAAACAACTGTTTGTTGAATGTAAGATAATCTTCGTCGAATCAAAATTGTTGTCATCGTCATCAAATTGATCATAATTTCTTTGAACATTATAACCGTGCATCATCCACACCATCATGCATCTCGTCAGATCATCATCATCCATCATCATCATCATCATCATCATCATCATCATCATCATCATCATCATCATCATCCATCATCCACCATCATCCATCATCATCATCATCATCATCATCATCATCATCATCATCATCATCATCCATCATCCATCATCCATCATCCATCATCCATCATCCATCATCCATCATCCATCATCCATCATCCATCATCATCCATCATCCATCATCCATCATCCTCCATCCATCATCCATCATCCATCATCATCATCATCATCATCATCATCATCATCATCATCATCATCATCCATCATCCATCATCCATCATCCATCATCCATCATCATCCATCATTATCATCATCATCATCATTGATCATCATCTTCATCATCATCAACTTTGACTTGTATATTCAATTTGAGAAATTGTAAAGCATCCATGCTGGGGCTATAGTGCAAGCTGTGTATGTAGCCTAATTATTGCAGATTAAGTTTGCATCAAATAAAACTTTATCCTTTATGTTTATTTCAGGAAGTTTTGATCCAGAGCTGAAAACATTCCCTGTGAATTGTCATCATGAGTACATACACGCAGTTCTACAACCATGATGATTCAGAGGAAGAGTTTGACCTGGGGTTGACCGGTAGTGCCATCATCGGGGCCCAAGAATTAGTGACCTCCGTCACCTCGGGCCAAGGACCAGGCTCCAGCTTAGGTCCAGGTCCAGACTCCGGTCCAGGGTCTGATGTCCTAGTCCATGGTATTGAGAATCCTGCCTTACATTTTCAGCACTTGGCTAGCAATGGACACACAGTGCATGCACAGGAGGAAAAACAGGTTTGTGGTAATTAAATTAACCGTCCAAGACAGTGAAACAATTACAAGGGGGCTCAGAAATGCCAAAAAGAAACCCCCAAAACCATAAAAAGAGCCCCCATAAATTTGCATAGAGTTCAATGCAAAACTAATTTATAAGTGATTTCATGCAGGCAAGTTCAAAAAGTATAGCCCCCCAAAATACATCAATTTTTTCCTTGCTTCAAGACAGTTGATTTTAGTGTTCTTCATAGTCAAGACCACTGCCACATTTTCAGACCTATATTGTCCACTAATTAAATGTTGTTCTAATTAAATTCATTGATTGATTTTTTTTCTTGATTTTTTTTTGTATTTCTTTAATTTCTTTATTTCTTTATTTTTTTTTTTTTATTTTTTTTTTTTTTGGGGGGGTTGGCATTTTGGGGGTTATGCCCCCTTAGCCCTGCTATATTTTATCACTGACTTTATTGTTTAGTAAACAAAAAATAACTATAGTATAATGGGATACACCTCCATAATAGTTCAAGTGACACAGGAAATGAAATTCCACCTCTCTGAACTGTTAGTCTAAGTAACACAACCTTCTTTTGCTAACCATAAGTTGCATAGCTTTAGTGGATTAAGTGCAAACCCTGTTAACACCCCTTCCCTGTTTTTTTTTTTCACCATTAGACTACTCAAATTGGTTGCTCGGGAAATGTACAGTATTTGAACGATAGATGCTTTAATTTTTTATTTTCACTTGTATTATGTATTTTTTGTTGTAGGGCCTGCGTGTTTTAACCACTGACAGAGCAACCTTACTGAAATAAAACAAATAAATATTAACCCATTCAGGACTGACTGATTTTGCTATAACATTCATTCTCCATAGACTCCTACCCGAATATTTCCGGGACCAGTCCTGAATGGGTTAATGAATAAATGAATAAATAATAAACTTACATTTTCCCAGCTCCAGCCTAACTCTAACTCTAATTCTACATAACAACTCCTAACCCTTATCTGAACAAGCGTAAATTACTTAATATTTAACACTGACATTCTGATGCTTACCAAAGTGTTGGAATGGGCTCCAACCCCCCCCCCCCCCCCCCCCACCTCCTCCCCTTTAAAATGTGTGTGCCGCCACTGATTGTTTCGCCCCGCCCCAGCAGACATGACGCTTTCCAAGATTTGGAATGGCTGCCTAGCTCCCCCCCCACAATGCACCCCCTCCCCTTGAAACGTTTGTGCCCCCACTGCTTGTCTTGTCCTGTCCCCCCCCCCCCCCCCCCCCCCCACCAATGGGTAACCTGACTATGCCACAAGTAAATGCAGTCAGCAAATGACTGTTTCTGGTGTCGGGTGATTAAATTTAATTTTCAGTCTCACATTTCATTAAGGTTATTAATTACCCTCTAATACTCGTCTTTAACACTTCCATTAACGTTGGTACATTACAAACGCTGTTAACCCAATCAAGACAAATTGATTTTGGTATAACATGTATTCGCCATAGACCATCAGCCCGAGTATTTTGGGGACCAGTCCTGAATGGGTTCCTATTTTGTCCTTATCAAAGGCTGGCAGAGATCCGACTGAAAGGGTTAATGAATTCAGAAATTTTGTTTCTAATCTTCGTAAACAGTACACGAAGATCACTCCCTGCTATTCTGTATCCATTTACATAAATTTCAGTCACTCCTATAGTAAGATCGCTAAGAGAAACACAACAAATCAGCCATAGAGAAACAGTGTTGTGTAGTATAGTTGCAGGCAGCAGGCTGTGTAGAACTAGATGTTACATTTTGAAGTCTGGGTAGGCTAAAGCGTAGCTCGCTTTGCAAATTTTCATTTATTTTGGAAGAATTGATTAAGAGATCTGCTAAATCACAACAAGTGGATTCTTTCACTGGAGAGATGTTGCTGGCAAGTAATTCATAAATGCATTCATGACAATTTAGTTGATATTGATCAAAAGAAATAATATGTTATTGAATTTAGTTTAATTAAATTAGTAATTATTAGTTTAATGTAGTTGTAGCTAGATACCCATCTTGGATAGAGAGTTATGGATCAAAATTTATGATAGGAATACATGTAAACGTACCCTGACGAAGACCTATGGGCGAAAATTCAGAGAACTATGTTTTCTTACGGTGTTTTATTTAAATTTTTGTCTCTAAACATTATTATTGTTGTGTCTAATTTACTTTACAAACAAAATCATATATTTTTTGTTTTGCAAAGTTCTATAGAAGTGTTTTTGTTCGATTTGGTGCTTATTATAGGATTTAGACTTGCCTTGTCTCAATCACTTGTCTGGATACTTTGTACAATGTGTTTGTCTGATAGAAACATTGATGTCTGCTGTCAGTAAGTCTGTGTCTCTGGAGATTATGACAAGCTAAGCCTTGTCTACAGTTTTGTCTGGCAAGCAATACATCGTTGGGTGAGCTGAGTAATCCATTATATGTTAATAATTTGTGAAATTGATAATGCACACTTTCATTCAGGTATATCGAAGCTTCCTCTATGTGATGCTTATTTTTCTGATAATTCATGTCTAACTTGTATGGTATTCAATAAATGGGGAGGTACGTGACAACTGCATGGATATGGCTTTCAAACTTTAAACATGATTTTTTTTTTTTTTGGGGGGGGGGGGTGGGGGTGGGGGTGGGGGGAGTACAAAAAGTGGCTTCACGACTTTCTCTTTCTCAACCAATGACAGGTACTTATATGTATTTTTAAAAACTATGTCCTGCATACTATTTAAATACCGTAAACCGGGGTGACTTTGGCACCCGGGTTGACTTTGGCCACTTTTTGAGACGACTGTATTTTCATCAAGCCTCACTATTTCGAACAAATATCTTATTGTTTCAAATATATTCATATAGGGTAATGAATAAAAACAGAAATTAGTTTGAAAGAGTGAGACTTGATGAAAATACAGCCTTCTCAAAAAGTGGCCAAAGTCACCCTGGGGGCCAAAGTCACCCCGGTTTACGGTACTGTATTGTGCAAAAACCAAATTTATAGGCAGAGATGTAATGTGCAAACTTGCATCTAGTTGATCTTTCATCTAGATTGGCAGGAACAGGAAGAAACTGTATAATTTATAACTAAGTGTGACCGGCTGTAGAAAAACCCTGCATTTGTCGGTAATTCATGTTTTGAAGAAATGGGCATTTTCAATTCACATAATGTGTGTAAATGACTTATGATTGTAAAATTGAAATAATCATGCCTTCGCCAATTATTGACCAATTAGTTAGAACAAAACATCAAATGAAAGCTTGTGATGATGCCTTTCTATGATATGAAAATCTACATTTTGATTTTTGCAGGGTTTTGCTACGTATAGCCGGTCACAAATGTTGTGGGCTTGCACATGCAGACCACTCCAGTCAGGGTTTATTGTTGAAAGTAAAAGCTTTAATATCTATAGAAGGTAGACTTTGCACTATGAAATAATTGCAAAATTATATAGGATTATGTTTAAAAGTAGTTGTTCCCTGTGAAGAGAAGTTTTTGCCTTATTTTACCATGCTTACTTTCATTATTTTCTTTTGATTACAAATATAAGACTCCATAATTTGATAATTTCAGGTTTGTACTTTTATAAGGCGAAATGAGTTCAGAAAATGTATCAAATTCTCATCTATATCAAGCAACAATGTGGGAATTAACATAGATCTTGCTTTGTTCGTTTACTTAATTGTAACACAAATTTCTGTTTGTTACGTGAAAAATGGAAATAAATTGAAATCAATGTAGTGGATCAAAGGATCAGGCCCCATTTGGCTCCCACATTAATTAACGCTTGCAAATGAAAGGGAGACAATGTACCTTGTATGTTTAGTACTTACTAGCACTGGGAAAATATTCTGGCACCAAGTTGCCATTTCCTGATAATACAGATGTTAGTAAACAGAGTATTCTGTTATGTTGATCGATCTCCTTATCACATTCTTAATGAAACCCAAGTAAAATGTTACTTTCAACGACTTAAAGAGATTATGAGGAATAATCTCCGAAATTTTGAGCACAATCGGTCAAGAAATAAGAAATCTATGGCTTTTTGAAAATATCCATTTATTTCAATGAGTGACTCCAATTGGCAACGCACTCTGGCAAAGTTGTGGACAACTCCCCATACGTTTTGTACACAAAATTTCAATTTTGTTCAATTTTCTCAAAATATATGTTTACCCTTCGTTTGAGTTCAACATATGTTTACCCTTCGTTTGAGTTCAACATATGTTTTGTAGAATACATGTATATACACAACATATCGTGAGTTTGGGGAATGGATGTGTGTGACTATGAAGAAAAATAGAAAAATAGAAAAATTTGTGTACAAAACATATGGGGAGTTGTCCACACACTTATCAGAATGCGTTGCCAATTTGAGTTCCCCATATGAATAAATGGGCATCTTAAAAGAGCCATAGTTTTCTTGTTTATGGCCCGATTATGCTCTAACTGTCAGAGATTATTCCTCTTAATCTCTTCAAGACTACGAAAGCAACATTGTGCTTGAGTTTCATTGCCCTTTAACTCGTTTGTGTTCCCTACTAGATTTTGCAAACCCCAAAGAGTTAATACAGGGCCCACCAGGCACCAGGGCCGGTATTCAATTCAATACTTAGATTAAGTAAGAAATTTACTTGGCATTTTCTAGCTAGGCTAAACTCATATTAAAATCATCGTTTAGACTTATAGTTCAGTAAAAACAAAATGTAAATTGAAATATTTGAAGGCAAATTATGACATCAACATTTGTGTAAGATTTTCATTTGCTGAATTGATAAAATCTCAATTTTGGCTACATTTTGACTTGAGTATGGAATTGAATACCAGCCCAGGTTCCCGGAGGCAGTGGGATAATTATTCCATCAGATATTTAATAATTAACTGTGAAACCTAATCCTATAAAATTAATCTTGAGTACCCTGGTTTTATATATTAAATTATATCTAAAAATTTCCTGAAGTTTGTGATTGTGTCACTTGGTGATTTCAATTTGTATTACTTTGTTTTAAATTGTAGAGATAAAAAATATATACATAAAATGTACAATGATCAATGTTTTTTTTTCTTTCAACGATAGAACACAGACAATGCAGCTCAGGAAACGGCAGGGGAGGTGGTGGTACATAAGATGACGTTGGGTGACGTCGACTTTGTGAAGGTCCCCATCGTAGAAACAACCGGCAACATCCAGACTCAACAGCCCGGAGACAAACCGTTGCCTGACACCAAACGAGCGTGAGATTCTTTTTTATTAAAACTAAACTGAAATTATGGTCCCGACATCAAAACGGCAGAAAACTTGCCTATTTGATTGACTTATTTAATTTCTATGGAGAATCAAAATATGAAAAGAGTTTTTTCTTTAAAAAAAAGCATTAAATTTATTTTGATTTCTGCTTTGGAAGATATGTGCACAAACATTTGGGTCCATCAAGATTCACAGTGAACACAGGAAGTCGCCATGCATTTTTTTTTGTCCGGTAGCAGAATCGTGCCGAACCATAGCAATTAAATTAGTCACATCTAAATTGTTATTTTGCATGGACCTTGCATGGTTTGTACATGAAAATATTCATCATGACCAATAAAGATGAAGTATATTTCAAGTTGTTGTTGAAAAGTGGTTAAAATAACTTATTAATCATGTATTAGTCATTGTATATTTATATACTAGTATCTTGGATCAGTTTTACTTTGAATGTTATTTTTACATATTTGTACTTTAAAGTGACTTAAATGTATTTGTCTGCTGTCTTGTTATTCATTATGTTTTTAATAAACTGAAATTAAATGATCTAAATTGAATTAACAACAAGTATCATGTAGCCCGAATGACGAGATATATGCTGTCAATGGAACATACATGTATGAAGGTTGCATGATTACAAGCTGGTTCGGGGTGCAGCGCCCTATCAAAACCTCAGTTAGTATTTTTAGCTTAATTTGCTCATTAATGGAAAGTATTTTGGGGAAAGTTATTAACAGTCTCCGTGACTGTTTTTTCCCCGCTCCTTCTTAATTCTTTGAATATGGTTTTTATACCCTCGATGTTCATGAGTCATACACATGTGAATATAAGAAATGGAAGGGTTTGGGGTGGGATGGGGAGGGGGTTGGGTAGTGTGCACAGTGAAAAAACTACATGGGGGCTCAGGGTAATTTAGCCCTCAAAATGCCCAAAAGAGCCCCCAAAATCATAAAAGAGTCATGTTAAATTTGCATTTAGATTTCAATGCAAAACATATCTTAAAGGGGACCACCAGGCAAAGGACAACACATTATTATATATTTCGGTACCGTTTTGTGATATCAAATAGATACTCAACATTTTGCAAAGTGTTGTGTAATTCATAAACAAAGCAATTAATTTCCACCACTTACGGAACCACTGATATTTCCTGGTTCCACACGGACCAAGCATTTGCGAGTGCGCCAATGCTTTCACGCGTACGTCAATAGAATCCCGGATGATTCGTTCGCTCTGCACAGAGCGCTCTGGCTCTGCACAGAGCGCATTGACATATAGTCTACGCAATTCAGACCGCATGAACGCATGGTTGAGAATGGTGATGCGTTTTCCAATTATATTTTTTTTTCTGAAAACATATTTTTGTGAACTTGCTGAAGGAATGGAATACTAAAGAGGTTAACTTTCTTTAATAAGAATATTATGTTTGGGTGGTGGTACCCTTTAAGTGTTATTTTCAATGTAGACAAGGTTTTCAAATTAGCTCCTGACAAATAAATTTTAATTTTCCCCTGGGGTAGTGGCATAGTTATTGATAACCAGACCAGGGAAGAGGGGATGGGAGGGGGGGGTTACAACATATATCCTTCAAGTGGGGGCAGCGCTGTGAACATTGGTGTAGATACATCCAGGTTTATTTGGTAAGAGTTTGGTTTGAGGGGCTACATGTATAAGAGCAATTTTCTAGCTTATTTCTAGCCCCCTAGCTAATTTGATACCAAGAATTTCCTGTATTTTAAATTAAGCCTGTTATGAATTTATTTATTTTTGTGGGGTTGTCAATTGTCATTCCTCCTTAATTTCCCCCTTGCTACTTCACTGGGGGATGAAGAAGTGCCATTTTAAAACTAAATTGGAACATGAAGGAAATTAATGCTTTGAAGTTTCATATTTATATTTGTGATGATCGTTGATCAGCGAATATATATATATAGTCATCAATTTTACTTTTAGCCTGTGGGAGTGATGGGTGAAGAATTTTGCCAACATGGGAGCTTATGACAAACTAACATGCATTTAAAAGTTAGTGTAGTTGAAAACTTGCAATGAATTATTCAACCTTTATTATGTTTTTACATGTACTACATGATAGTAGTACGTGAACAAACATGTGACAATTATTACTAAATTAGAATGGCGATTTATTTATAAGTAATTATCAATTTATATATATTTTTATTCAGATCTGCCTGATTAGATGGGGATATTTGTTATGTTTTCACATTTTAGTGAAAATAAATTTATCACTAATGACTATGTTGCTTGCAAGAGAGCTTACCTTACATAGTGCTCAACAACTATTAAAATGAAACATTGAAATCTATTTATTTTTGTAACAAAAGAATTACCGGTAGACAAAATAGTAACTTGAAATTTCCATTACATGTATGTTCACAAAATTCAATGTATTACGAAATTGATATGTTACAGAACTCAGTGCAGTGTAAAATAAGATATTCATAGATCTTAGTATGTAAGTAGTTATTGCGCACCGGTATGTCCCAAGTTAATTAGTTTCTGCTTAATTGAGGAAGTCTCTTATTTAAAACTGCACAGTACAGGCATACTCAACATGTAGTATAAAACAAAGCTTCCTTTCCCATTACCACCCTATAGATCAGTTTCCAACAACACTTGCCTGCATTTAAAGGGATATTAAAGTTCTTTTTTAGAAGGCACATCCAAAATATGTATGTTTTTGTTTGTGAGGGACATGTACCTAGAGGAAACAGTTCTAGTGAAGGAGTTATATAAGAGCACATATTATGTTTAAAACAATAAAGCATTTGTTTGATCAGAATCCGTTCAAAAACAGCCGACGTATCCGTGCAGTTATCATGGTTTCTTTTTATAATAATATTAATATGTAAATAATATATTGATCAATATTCAATATGTTTTCTTTTCTGATTTACCGGTTTGTAAAGTAAATAAAGATTCTACATTGTACCATGGTATGATTTTACAAATATTTTCCATTTACCATATACATTGTATATTTATAAACAAATTAATTTGCAAAATTTTGTTTTTAAATAAATATTTTTTTTTTTTTCAACAGGAGAGCTCAACTTAAAGTCAGAAAGTTGGTTGAACATCTTGCAATTAGGTGAGAATGTACATTGGATAAGTTGGTAATTACAAGTTGATATCATATAGTAATTCTACTTAAAATGTAAAATGGGGTCAGTCAAGCATGAAATTACAGTGTAAGTGGGATAAGTTGGTAAGTTGGTAAGTTGGATCTGCAGTATGCATGCTCAAAATATACCAAACATTTATCTTTGAAATACATATCAGCTAGAAATTCTTGAATACGTGGGTGTATTATGTTGGGTGCATTATGTATTAGATACAGTCAAACTGTCTGTAGCAGCTAGCCAACAGTCTATAGCAGCCAACCTGCCTATAGATAGCAGCTACCAAAAGTGATCCCCTGCAGAAAAAATGGTATGGGACCTGTCTACAGTGGCCACTTCACATTGTTTCCATGTGTTGGTCACTATGCACAGGTTTGACTTTACAGTCTTTCACAACAAAAATTATTTACTACAGATATACCTAAAATTATGTGATACAACCTTTCAAAGTACATGTGTATATTATACCTTCTTTCCTAGGAATAGTTTGATATATATACAAATGTAACGATGCTAAAAATAAGCATCTAGGCCCACTGGCCCATGCAGGGCCAAAAAAACTAGCCTCAGACCACAAAGTTTCTTTGATGCTTATAATTATATATTTCCACTAGCTGTCCAAAATGGCCCGGGAACCAAATATTATTTTAACGTTTCCTTTGTTTGAGGCCACCAGGTTCAGGTTGAGGACCACCTGAATTTGACAAAACTTGTTTTTACTTGCCCTATACAGGCTAAAAATAGTTATTTTCGAGCATCGGATATATAGTATGTACATGACTATATAGTGGGCTTCAAGGAGCTGCTGTAGATATACAAATCTTGTTGGAGGAATATCCTTCTAAATCTAATCTGCATTTGTCCTATATCATGTGGCGATCTCTCTTCTAGATTAACTGGAGTCATTCTCGTGTTCGTCGACATCTGCATCGTGATCGCCGACATCATCCTGGACCCCGAGCAGGACTCGGTGGGGCTTGAGATCTACGACATCTTCTCCCTGTGTATCTGGTTTTATTTCTTCATTGAAATCTGCCTTAGGATATTTGGAAAAGGGTGAGCAAATTATTGTTTGACTTCAAAGTTAGGAGATTTTTGTTAATTAAGAGATAATCTAAAAAATGGCTATAACATTGACTTACCAGACTTGAAAGATATGTAAAACTCATCTGTAATGTGTGTATAATTATGTTTATTCTATGAACAGGGTAGTTATGTTTGTTAAAGCGATCTGCTCCTACGATGAGACTTAAAGCTTGTGACAAGATGCAACTGAGATTGCACTAGACAAGCTTAAGCTCTGCGACCAGTCTTGTGCATGCGTCCACATTTTTTAACACGTGATCAAAACTGAAACTGCACTGATCTCTGCGCTTGAATCAGTTTTAGTGCATGATGGGACCAAGACCTCTCACACGATTCAACTGTTTTGTTGTTGCATTAATTGCTAGTGATCAGACTTTGCATCACGTTTCATGCAGTGGAACAGCAAAGTTTTTTTCGTGGGAACCTGGATTTAAAGGGTCATATGGAGATGATAATATAAAACAGTATGATGAGTCAAAATAGTAGTAAAGCAGTAGTAAAGCAGCAGCAACAGTAGTAGCAGTGTAGCAGTAGTAATATTAAAAGTAAATGTATAATTTCCATATATGTACATTTGTACCTAATTAGAAACAGTCGAGCGTTCTTGCTTTTTACTTATACCTGTATTAACATTTGATGAAGAAATCCTTTTTATATATTCAAATTGTTATTTATCTTACAATAAGATTTTTATTCAATCTTTATATTCATATTGTTAATCTTGCAGCAAGGAGTTTTTCCACAATAAGCTGGACCTCCTGGATCTGTCCATAGTGTTTATTACAGGAGCTGTCACATGGACCTATATTATAGCAGACTTCACCGGGGCTAATTCAGATGTAGGAAAGTGAGTATCAACGTTTGATTGCAATCGATTTGACTAATTAATAAGGTCATAATAACATACATGTATCACAGTGCCAGTGGCATAGCTATGGGGAACACATGCCCCCCCCCCCCCCAATAATTTGAGAAAAAACAATATAAAACACAAGGGTACCATTTTTATAAAATAAAGAAATACATAAGGTGTGCCCCACGTTAATTTGCATGCTCCCCCCCCCCCCCCCCCCCCCCCATCAGTCCGACCTAGCTACGCCACTGCAGTGCTCTATACTTGATCTTTTTTAATGTGGCCCATTTGGGCCAGTACAACCTCTTAATTTGTTAATTCTTTAAAGCTTTATGCATTTCCAATTGATGAAGAAGCTTAGGATACTTGTAGTTTCCCGATTGTGATTGAAAAGGATATTTCATTACCCAATTTGCAATGTACCAGAATTTGTATGCTTCACATGCAGTCAGTTAGTCATTGGCATAGTGTGGTTGGATGTACTAGCTGATTGAAGGCACACACATTATTTAATAGGGGACACTGTTTTTATCAAATTATTGGAGTTGCATGTGCCCCTTGTAGCTCCTACAGTGCGTACAAATGTAGCATATGCAATGTAGCAACAGTGTGAGGAGGCTGGATATAGACCTGGGGTAGTTTCACAAAGATCCCAAGTTGAGCTTAACACTAAGTTGGACTTTAAAATGATGGCAAGCCATTTAGAGCTTCGGAATTAAACAAAGTAAAGAGGCCATAATGTGAACATTTAAAACTGTCAACAGAATTTTACATCAATAACTTGAAGTCTCTTTGTAAAAGAAAATGGTAATGATTTGTATAAAAATTGTAGACCTGTTTAAAGAACTCGTTTAACAATTATAGAAAGAAACTAATTGCTTTCCATAATTTTTCAATCCAACTTAGAGTTATAAGTTTGACTTGGGATTTTTGTGAAACACCCCCCTGAGTGTACTGTGCATGTCTAATACAAGCTATGCCACTGCAGTAAGTGACACAATATTGAATACTTCCATATGGTGCTTCCTGCAACATTAGTAACTACTTCCCTCTATCCCTTTAAATCACTCACTTCTACGTTGCTCATGATCATGAATGGGCTATTGCATCATCATCACTGATCTGACTGACACATGCCCAGTCATAGAGCAGTCCATGTGAGATTTGTTTCCCCCTTCAGTTGTCACTATATAAAGGTTTGCCTTACTTAATAATGATTTTGATAATCCAGATTTTTAAAAACTATTTCTACCAATTGTTGTCATGTGGAAAACTACTAGTTGGATGGGCAAACCATATTATCAATTTGTTTGCAGGGCCTTATATGCTTTTAAATTTAAGTAGTCTATGAAATTCTCATATCAATTAGTTTATTTGGCTATGATATGAATAAATACAAACGTAGACAATAAAAAGATCACATGTATATGGTTTAGACAATATCATAATATAATATATTAGATTTGGAAATGTTAAGTACCTCTGAAATGGACAGATATGCAATATTTTGTCCTACAATGTTACAATTAAGTACCTTTGATAATTGTCACTTTGCCAGAGTTTATTAAAGTGCATGTACAAAAGTAGCTTGTACAGAATGTGCAAGGCTGCAATCTAAAGTACATGCATGACATATTGTATACATGTACATGTACATGTACATGTACACAAGTATATATGTAACAACACGTGCTTGTAATGAAAAGAGGATATTGGAGTATTGGTTCACTCTTGAAATAGGAAACAATCCGTCAAGGGAATGACTAATTCAGTAATTGTTTCCATTCAAGACTTTTTAAACAACATTCATGTTTAATTTGGAAAATGCATGTCTACATGATTCTGTGCAGCTGCCAGTAGAATTGGATCGATAGAGTCACGTTAGTTTTTGTTAAATGTTTATAAATATATCTTGAATTAATTAATTTGCTAATTTAAGTCATTTTTTTTAGATTGCTTCATTTCTTTATCCAATTTGCTAGAAATTGACTTTTTTTCCTGGTTAGGCAAATAGAATGGAGACTCATCAAATTTTCTTTACCAGAAACTAGAATTAGGTATCCTAAATCAAAGGAAATCTTGACAAATCTTTCAATTTTGGTTGCCCACTTGCCCACTTGGGCAAGTAAAATTTGACATTTGACGACACACGCGGTACCCCGGGGTACCGTTGTACCCCGGGGTACCGCGTTGTGTAGCGCCATCTTGTGTCCACTCAAATCACAACCGTATTGCGTATGCAGTGCAGCGCGCGATTGTATGCACGCTATACCCTGGTACAGCCCTAAAAAATAAATAAATAATTAAACAAAATGGCGGATATTCGTTTGGTACCCCAGGGTACCATTTATGTCATCATTTCTCAAATTTTGGTGGCCAGAATCTATTTTTGTAACTTACATGCAGCTACTTTTGAGCCCATAGCTTTATCATAATCATATAGCTTTATTATTAGACAATCTTTGATAATGTCATGATCTCTTTGTTAGCTTATTTTTCCTCCAGTAAATAAGTGAATTTAGCGAAGTAAAATATTTGTTTAAATGTTTACAAGAATTAAGTTATATATATATATGATTATTTTCTATCCTTTGTATATAACTTAACAAGGGGAATGTAGTATTTAGTAAGCAAGTTTACACAAAATTAAATTTTTCAGTCAGTAAGTGTATATATTCGACTTGTTTTGAGAATCATATACAGTCTTGCACTTTCTGCCAAACCACAATGTTTGGAAGTATTCTATTAATGGAGATTAAATCATTCAGGGCAGGGATTCTGAATTAATTCACTTAATTCCCCTCCATTCAGCTCAATAACAAATAAATCTTGTCTGCAAGAAAGTGCATATCTGTGCAACGTCCTTATAAAGACATACCAGAATGCATTCTCACACACACTCTCGGAATCCAACAATATGTTTTTAATGCTCTGTACTTTCCTGATATTTTTCTGTTTCTAAACATGATTACAAAATAACAGCAAAAAACAGATATTAATACTCCTTTCCTATATGGTATAAATCTAAGAAGATGCAACTGTGTTTTGTATTTAACTTAAGTTTTCTAGCACTATGAAGAAGACTGAACAAAATTTAAACTTAATATCCAGGGTTTTTATTTAACACATTTAAAAAATCATATGGAGGCAAACAGTGGACTATCTTCTATCTTGTCATACTACATTGCATCTTACAATTTGTATGAAAGTATTAACCCCTTGCCTACGGGAACCGGGTGGGTTGTGTCCAAAGTCTATGGGGATTTCAGAAAACTCATAGGGAACGGGTTAACTTTCTTTTTGTTGGGTGTACGTATTACAAATAATTGCATGTTCGCCCTTCACCGACATAGCTAGGGTAAATACTTGATGCTCGGTGCCCGTTTGCGTTGCTGTTGAAATAATCACTAGTAGACTCTGGTGGGTATCGAACCCACAACCTCCTGATTACTAGACAGGCACCATAATGCACTAGACCACCAAGATCACCCAATGGTTAGGGCTTTTATATAATGTTCTTGATCACCCAATATAGCAGCGGGCACTGCTTTTAATTGAAATTATCATTGGAAAAGAGCATATAAAATAGGGCTTCCCTGGGATTCGAGCTCAAGACTTCCGGGATGCTAGACTGATGCTCTACAAACTGAGCTAGAAAGCTCTGTGCTGGTTGTTCGTCCCTAGCTCAATTGGTAGAGCACTATAGCTGGTCTATTAACTAGATGTCTTGGGTTTGAATCCTGGGGAAGCCCTACAGTATGTGTATTTTCTAGGCTTTTTGTATTTATAGTACAGTGGAACCCCTCTACAACAAGCTTTTTTATAACAAGGTACCTGGTAAAGCGAGGTAATTTCACAGGTCCGGGTTCTACAATGTATATATTTTATCATTTTTAAGCTCTGATACAACAGATATCTAATATATGCAGTCAATTCAATATGGGCACAAGGTGCAAGCACATACATTATAATGAGGTTTCATTGTATATAATTCTGGTCAGTTTCCCTATGATTGAGAAATTATTCTTGTTGAATGTTTTGCTCATGCAGGATTGTGATGGTGTGTCGTATCCTGAGAGTATTCATGTTTGCCAGACTCATCAGTGAGAGAAGGCATGTCACCAAGGCTTCAAGAAAAATGGTAAGTTTTGTGTATGTAGGCTCTGCTAGAAATTAACTTTTTTGCCCTGTAGCCCAGTCGGGCAAGTCAAAACAAGATTTGTTATTAAATGCTAGTGGCCCCAGACCTGAATCCCTTGGCCCAAAATAAAGAAGAACATTACAAATTTGGTTATATTTGGTTGCCCATCTGGCCCAGTGGATTTTAGCATTTAAATAAAATTTGGTAGCCCAAAGCTAATTTTAGTTGCCCCGGGCCACTGGGCCTGTGCTAATTTCAAACACTGATGTACATATCTATAGGTCAAATCTCCCTACTGGCTTATATATTGGAAATGCTTAAATTTACTTAAAAATCACCAGTGTAATCAATTGAGAGTCACAGTTTTGCCAAATTTGTTTGTTTTTATTATTAAATTATTATTATTTGTTTTTAGTCCATATAGTCTACATGTCCTCCATGTCATTTTTGCCCTGATAAAGATTCTTCTAGGATTGAAAGCTAGGTTTCTTAATACCGACTCTCAAAGGAAAATACTAGATAGACACTGGGCTTCGGGTGTAGTGCAGTGAGTTATGCTGCTCTCTGCAGTAGCTTTTTTGCTTTTCCAACTCTACTGAGCATCCATAATTTGTTGTATTTCCTTCATTTACGTAACTTAAACACTTTACAGATGTTTAACTTTAACATAGTTTGACACCATTCTTTTGAAATTAAAATTGGAAAGAAAATAATGCTGAGTATAGATGTGAAAGCTAGAAAGAACAAAGCATGCCTAACTCCACTGGAAGCTCATGTGCCTAATATAGATTTGCACTTGTCTCATTAATGTCAATTATCAAATCAGTTATATTTCTGGGTAGAGAGCAACTTATTTTTTCCTTTACTTTACTTTCTGCACATGCCAACAAAGTTACTAGATCCCTCTAAACCTACATGAAAGTGCAGGTCATGTTCAAGCGCAAGGTCAATTATTTTGTGTAAATAATTATTTGGTCTTTTCTTCTGTTGTGTTTGTTGTTTCACAGGTCTCCGAAAATAAGAGGCGGTATAGACAAGATGGATTTGACTTGGACCTTACATACGTTACAGGTATTTATGCTATAGTTTAATGTTATCTCGTTATCTCTTGACCTGTTCACTACGAGATTCTGAAATCTCCATAGACTTTGTACACAACCCACCCAGTTCCCATGGTCAAGGGGTTAAAGAGATCCATTGACTTGTCAAATTCAACCAAATCAATTGAAGCTTTTACCTTTCCTGTGTACCTTGTTGTTTGCCATATCGTAGAAGAAGATTGAAATGATTTTTTAAATTTCAAATGTCTTTCTAATTATGGAAATATTTAAGACTGAATTAAAAAACATTCTGAAAACGTTTTTTTAATGTTGTTTAATTTAAATTTGGATACTTTAGATACTTTGTGCAAACGATCAGGGATAAATTCTGACCTCAATTTTTACCTTTTTTCTCTAGAAAAACAGTGACCCATTGTTATGAAATTTTCACACATCATTCAGAAGAATCTTCTATTAATATCGGTGTATGACGGAAGTCTCAAATATTAATTTTGAAAAAATCTGATAAAAATGACCAGATCCACTTAACACTTTACAATCTACTGATGATAACACTTTTTGCTAGTTATAGACATCCACGTTTTTATTGCTTTGTTTTCTCTTTTTTTAATAAGTTTCCCATCTAACTAATTCATTTCCCCCTCATTTTTAATTCATGTCCACACTTTAGGGATTCAGATGTAGGTATAATATACTGTATACTGTTGAAGTAACTACACAATATTGTATGCTGAACCCTTTTTTTTCTTTCTTTCTAACAGCGCATAGAGACATACATGTACTTGATATTTGCAATGTAAATGTAACATTATTATTATAATTATTTTGCAGATCGTGTGATAGCGTCTTCCTTCCCGTCCTCTGGCAAGCAATCCATCTACAGGAATCCCATCTCGGAGGTGTCAAGGTTCCTCAATACTAAGCACATGGACCATTACAAAGTCTTCAATCTATGCAGTAAGTGTTCTAACTTCTTTTCATTAAAACAGCCATTACATAGTCTTTGATCCTAATCATTGTCTAGCTTGAAAAGATATTAATGCTATTGATAATAATAATAATATGAACATTTATATAGCGCAGCTGCTATAAATATATACATTGTACTCTATTAATAACAAGGTTTGCATTCTTAGTGTTGATTTTATGTTTATAATGTCATGTCAGTTGTGTTACCTTTTATTTGCAGCTTTAAAGAACATGCTAGGTTCAAAAGTTGGACTCCATTTGACTTGCATTGTATTACATTGGCCCTTTCTTATAGCAAATAAGCTTTCATCAGCAGTTTTTTTGTTTAAAAAAAACATATTTATCGTTGTGATAGATTATAAAAAGTTGATATAAATCATCTAATTACTGCTTTGTTTTTCTTAAGTTATCACAGACACAAATTACAAAATGTTCATACTATTGTGGCAGCAAAGCTAAGGAAATTTATATAATGTCAACTCATATGTTTGTATTCATGAAATATATATCCTGTATTTCAAACATAGGGAAACTGATGAGAAATATAAAATATAAATTAAAGTGAGCAATGAAATAGCAATGAGCTTCCCAGGGAAGCACAATTTTCTTTGCTCATTTTATATATATCCTTTGACATATAATATCTAATTTATGATCTGTGTGACATTTTTGTTTTTATTACAGGTGAAAGGCACTATGACGAATCATACTTCAACCATCAAGTAGTCAGAGTTCAGATAGACGACCATAATGTGCCTAAACTAGAGTGAGTATTAATACAAATAAACTAAATGCTTTTTATTGTCAATAATCACTTCAATATTTACAATATATATATTCACAATTCAGTTTGATAACATGTACATCATATATTCTTTGAAATAATGAATTTGATAGATTGACAAATGGAGCTAACAAATAGCAAAATGCTAATTTAGGATAGCCCCAATAATAAATAAATTCATTTTTTTAAACAAAAATATATTTACCATAAATTTATATGATTTTATCTACATGTCAATCATTGAGTAGGCTTATATATTTACAATATTTACACAAATACGAATTGTAGGCCTACAACTTAAAATAAAATGCTTACAAAATTAAGTATTATTCAATCACTGTGTTCGCCTCAGAGGTATTATTTTAATGATTGGCAAAAGCTTTTCCATCTAATATTTCCCCTCAAAGTCATCGGTAATAACTTGCAATCAGTAAAAAAAAACTTTAAAAACACTGGGGCCAACGAGAGCCCAGAAAATCATAAAAGAGCCCTCAGAAATTTTTGAGAGTTTGTGTTAAGTGCTAATAAAATTGCAGAGTGCTATTCTAATACTGAAATGGGAGAAAAGCTGCCCCAAAAAATTAACATTGAATTATTTCTCTGCTTGCAATAGTTTTTTTGTGGGGGGAGGGGGGGGGGGGGGAGGGAGGTAATAAGATGGCATGCATTTTCATATGATTCTTTGTTATCTTCATTTAGTACAAATGGATGGAACAAATCGGCTTAACAATATATAATTACCTAAATAAATAAACTTTTGAACTTTGCTTTTCTTGTTAATGTCATTCAGGGAGTTGATGAAATTCAGCCAAAGAGCCAAGGAATGGATGGAGGCAGATCCAGACAATGTTATGTTTATACATTGCAAAGGTGGAAAAGGTAAAATAAGTGTATATAAAAAAAAAATTAAAAATTGTTAAAAGTCTGAATCATGAGTGTTATTGTCATTTTGGCATTTAAAGGGACTTAGTAACATTGTCCAAATCTTCAAAACTTACTTGGAACTCTACTGGTACTCTCATACCTTATCATATTCATATTAACAATAAAAGCACGGGACAGGTTTTGTTTTTTCAAATTTCCATTTCGTTCAAAAGATATTTCTGATTGAAGTGTACTAGGGGATAATTTCATGCCATGTACAAAGTAAGTTCAATGAGTTAGTGAATATCATTTTGCATTTATGCTTATTTCTCGGCCAAAAAACATCCAATTAATGTGACATTTTCACAATTACTTTGTGGACATATCAGATCACACCAATACACATGTTATTAACCACGCATCATTTTTGCACTTGTCAACAAAGTTACTAGATCCCTTTAACACTAGCATGCTAGCCAATGGCTAGCCACTATTAGGCTAGCCAGAATATAACATTAGTTTCACAAGAAATGTTATGAAATAGTGCACATTGTTTGGGATGTCTTGATCTTTACTACTAAATATTCCCTCTTTTTTTGGTGTAACAATTAAAGTACTTTCAGGCCTTTAAATATCAAATTCCGTTGACGACAACAAATTTGAATTAATGCCGACTCCTATTCTGATGGGCTACCCGAAATCAAAGCGAACTAGCTTGCCTGCTAGTTTCAAAAAAAAATTAAGTGCGTCCCCTGATTTTGAATTTGTGAGAATCTTGAATGTTTTTTTTCTCAAAATGATATGATGTTTATTCACTTCTCCATTTATTATAAAATGAAATATTATTATTAATAAGTGTGTAATATTTCACACACGTACATATTATCTGCATTCCAAATCAATTCAATTAATTCTGATTAATTTGAGAATTTGACAATATACATGACTTAATGATGGCATTACCAACAGGTATGTTATTATATCGTTTATTATTCCATTTAAATACTTGCAACCTCGGGATGACAGTGTATCATAGGTAAATATGAAATATTACATATCTGGTGTGCTTAGGTTTTATATTTATTTTTTAAATATATATGGAATTCAGAGTGTGTTTGAAAAAATTTAAGTGAATTTGCTTTAGTAGTATTGTTGTTGTGTTTTACATTGGTGCAATATACATGTACATGTATGTACCTTATGTGTTGTTTTTACAACTTTGCCTTACCTGACATGTTTCTGTTTGTTTTGTTTTTCATTTTTGCGGGTAGTTGTAGTTTTATTGACATTTTAGATTGTGCAGTTTGTGTTGTGCCGTAAAAAAAAATTGTAGTAGGCTATCAATCAACCAAAAAAATACATGGGGGCGACGGGCGATTCGCCCCCGAAACCTTTGAAATCGCCCCCGTGGGCCACGGCACGGGGGCGGGAAAAAAAAACAACAAATTTTAAATAATCTTTCTGCATGATCGGAAAGTGCAAGAAACGTACCAAACATGGCATAATCGGATATGTCACAACATGATAAATATTGATAATCATTTATTAGACCTGTGAGCAGTGTAAACGATGTAAACAAAAATAAGAGCCCCTGTGAGCCCCAAAATAGCCCTCGTGAATAATTTCACGAGGTTGTTTTTCTCCCTCAAAATTTTCAAAATCGCCCTCGTGAAAAAAAAAGTATTTTTTTGGTTGGTATCGATGTAACAAAGTAGTATGAGGTGCTTGAATGTATTAGTGGTTTCATTATTTTGATTTGTTTGCCTTTCTTTTCCTTTAAATGTATTTTTTCTAAATACATCTTTTACATACATGTATTAGTGGTGTTAGTGAAAGTAATCTAGTGGTGATATAAAATTGATTTTATTGTCAATAATAATCAATTCATAATTAACAATTTACAATATATATATTCACAATTCAGCTTAATATCAAATAATAATATATATATATTTTCTTTTAAATGATATATTTGATTGATGAACAAATGGAGCTAACAAATAGTAAAATTCATATGCTTCCATCTAATATGTTATCAAGTGATTTTTCCCTAAATTGAAACGGTGGTGGTTTATAGAAATAGTAGTCATACCGGTATGTACATGGCACTTTCCCAAACTAACTTTTCATCCACCTACATTGTAATTTCTACAGGGCGGACTGGTACTGCAGTTTGCACTTGGCTACTTGAGAGTGGAGCTTTTCGGACAGCTAAGGTAAAGTATCCAAACACTTGTAATGTAAAACTTGAATTGAATTTTGATTTTATTTATGGCAAAGTGAAAACAAGGTATAACATTAAAAGCAAATAATACAAACAAATATAAGGCAAAATGTAATGTGAAGTAAGGTAACACATATTGAACAAATTAAGTGGTATTTGAAGTGGTCAATTTATGATTTGTTTTGTTTTACTTTTTATAATTACTCTAACTTTTTTTAAAGTCTTTACAATCCATTGCAATAACCATGCAATTACTCCTGATATTAAATCACATTAAATTGATCAACACATATTAAATCCTTGTTAAACGAGGTCCTTTGGACAATGAAAATTACCTCATTATATCAGGTATTTTGTTATATAATGGTGAAAAAACAAAGAATATACAAAGTTGGGACCTTAATAATGAGATTCCCATGTATTTGAATACTATGTATTTTTCAATAGCTCCAATATGACTAAGTATTGGACAATATGTCACTTTTGTTTTTTACCTGATTGCATTGTTTGACCAGGAGAGTTTGGAGCACTTTGGCAGTCGGAGGACTGACCTGGATGAAGGAGGCAAGTTCCAGGGAGTTCAGACCCCCAGTCAGGTACATCATCATAAGAAGGGGAAGGGGGAAGGGGAGAGGAGGAGGAGGAGGGTGTTGATGATGATGATGGGGTTGATGTTTGTTTTGTTGTTGTTGGTGATGTTGGTGTTTGTTTTGTTGGTGGTGGTGTTGGTGATGATGTAGCCTTTGAACAAGGCGATCGCGTCTAAATGGCTGATCTGCAGGAACGACTGAACGCGTGGTGGAGACTATCCGGCGAGTGGCAAAGCCACGAGCGCCTTTTCGCAAGTACTTCGGCCCGGATGGCTCATGAATATTCATAGGCTTGATTGAAGGAATTGTGCATATATTTTATGCAGATATTTTGGTCTCTTTATCTCTCCCATTAAATATCATTATTGTACAGTCACACGTCTCTTTGCCTCTCCGAATTTAATATACACAGTCTACTTGTACGTCCGCATATACGTACGGTAGGTTAGCGTGCATTGCAGGTACATAAGCGTCCCTGTGTTTGAGTGTGTGTGTGTGTGTTACTGATTACTGATTGAGCAGATTGAGCGCATGTTGCAGCTCTCTTCATGCTCCACTTTCAGCAATTTTCTTTGCTTTTATTGAATCTTGCAAGACTTGATAATCATACCAACTGATAGAGTTTATTGCATAGATTCTGAAGAATCACTTTTGGTGACTGCTTTTGAGCTGGTTTTAGAGATTTTTGAAGAAGAAAAATCTTGGTGATCCACTTCATATACTAAGTCAAACTCCATGTTACCCATGCATATACATGCGTGTACTGTAACCATGCTAAACACAGTGCTGGACTGTGTTGACTTCATTTAAGCAGCAAGTTTGAATGGGAACTCTGTTAATCTCTTCACAATGGCTCCCATTCACATCTTGATAATACTAGCAGTTAGCTTTGAGACCTGCCTGAATGGACCTGATGTACGCCTGAAAAGACGTGATGCCTTTATCCGCTCATCAGCCTTTCACTCTATTGTGAGGCAACCATTCATCAGGAAGCACTTTCTTCAAAGGAGGACAGCTTACTACAATAATTGTCTAGCTACTTTCCAGTGTGAACTTCTCAAGGCTGGCGATGTACAACCGAACCCAGGGCCTGATCTGCATGCTGTATATAGAAAATATGATCGCATTGTTCCTTCAAACAATCAGACGTTATCATACAACAATCAGGATGTATTAGCACTGCGACACAATTGCAACCAGCGTCTTCCCAAGCAGGTGTACACTACAATTCAGTCCCTTGGTCTGAATAGTCAGAAACCTACACGCAGAGGAACCCGAGGGGGAGTCAAGACCAAAGCGTGGATCTCATCATTCGACGCATCGGTTTCATCTCCTGATCCAGAACGAGGTCGGAATCCAGAGAATCTAGTCAATATACCACTGGATCAAAACTTTTCGGTGAAAGTTAGTTCTACTGCATCACCCAGTCATAATGAAAACTATGTTCAGCGTCTTCGTTTCGCACTGTGGAATGCTCATTCCATCAACTCCAAAGACAAATCTACTTCCTTGTGTGACTTTGTTATCAGTCACCAATTAGACGTACTCGCACTGACTGAAACATGGTTGACCGGTAGTGATCGTGATTCTCGCACCATCGCAGACATGAAAAACACCTTACCAAACTATGTCTTTCACCATTGCCCACGTCTTCATTCCAGAGCTGGAGGTGTCGGAATACTGATTCGAGATGGATTAAACATCAAAATCCATGAAAGACTGGCCTATAAGTCATTTGAACATATTGATGTTACCCTCTCATCAATGTCATCGTCTTTTCGCCTACTGATCATCTATCGACCTCCACCATCCAAAAAGAACAAGCTCACCAGTGCCATGTTCATTGATGATTTTGGCAGCCTCGTTGAAACATTGAACTCTCATCCTTCACAATTTCTTCTCGCTGGTGATTTCAATGTTCACTTTGATTCTACTGAAAATCGCGAAGCCGTTTCCTTCCGGGACATTTTAGTTGCATCCGACTTCAAGCAGCACGTCACTGTTCCAACGCACAATGCCGGTCACACTTTAGATCTCCTAATTTCAAACAATTCTGACGACTTTATTTCATCTGTGTCAGTCAACGAAGATTTACCTTCTGATCACGTTGCCGTCAAGTGCCTCATCAATGTCGCTCGACCACCTGCACCTAGAAAAACATTTCGGTCTAGAAAAATTCGCTCCATTGATATGCCTGCATTTAAATCAGATGTCCTGGACTCTCCTCTGCTTACAAATCCAGCAGACGACTTGGACTCGCTTGTTCTTCAGTATGACAGCGTCCTTCTGGCTTTACTCGATAAGCACGCTCCTGAAGTCGAGAGATCTGTTGTTCTGCGACCGCACTCTCCGTGGTTCAACGAATCACTTCGTGAAGCAAAGCAAAAGAAACGTCGTTTGGAACGCAAATGGCGAAAATTCGGACTTAGTGTGGACAAGGAACTGTACCTAGGTCAGTGTACCATCTACACTGATCTGCTCATCAACGCAAAATCTGACTATCATCGCAGTGAGTTATCTCAGTGTGAGCCACGTGATCTGTTTCGCATGATCGACAAACTTTGCCATGCCTCGCACGTAGAGCAACTCCCCAGCTTTGAAAACCCGAAGGATCTTGCCGACAAGTTTGCAAATTTCTTTGACGAAAAAATAACAAACTTACGACAAAAAATTGACAACACGCAACCTTTACCTCTCTCCGTCGAAGTGAATGACAACTGCACGGCGTCATTTACCAGCTTTAATCCTGTCTCTTCTGATGAAGTATTACAGATGATTAAACGTTCTCCAATCACCTCATGTAAACTTGATCCTTTGCCTTCCTGCGTGTTTACGAACTGCATTCCTGAACTTCTCCCAGTATTAACACAGATCATCAACCTGTCCCTCTCAACTGGTCAGTTTCCTCATCTCTTTAAAGAAGCCTGTGTTCGTCCGTTGCTAAAGAAGCCAAATTTGGATCCTGAAACGTTAACAAATTACCGGCCAATATCAAATCTTCGGTTTGTTTCAAAATTGATTGAAAGATCTGTCTCCACACAACTCCAAGACTACCTCAGCGAGAACAACCTTCATTCAAAATCACAATCTGCTTATCGTCCATTTCACAGCACTGAAACCGCTCTTCTTCGTGTTCAAAACGACATCTTGCTGGCTCTCGATCAACACAAAGAGTCTATTCTAGTGCTATTGGACTTTTCGGCTGCGTTCGATACAATCGACCATGATCACCTTTGTCATCGATTAACATCACGCTACGGCATCAGGGACATTGGTCTTCATTGGTTCCGTTCATACCTTCAAGATCGAACTCAATCTGTCCTCATCTGCAATGTCAACTCGGACTCTCATAAACTTTGGTGTGGTGTACCTCAAGGCTCTGTGGCTGGACCCTTAGAATTCATCCTTTTTAGTGCTCCACTCCATGATGTCATCTCTGCTCATGGAGTATCCTGTATGTGTTACGCAGATGACACCCAACTTTATCTCACCTTTGACCCTGCAGATTCTGCAACTGCCGTCTCCAAGATTGAAGCCTGCATTCAGGACGTTAAATCATGGGCTGTACAGAATAAACTTGCTCTTAATGACATTAAAACTGAAATTATTTACTTTAGCTCTCGTTTCACACAGCATGACCCACCTCCGACATTTAATATTGGCACATCTCTCATTCTACCTTCCTTAGTTGCTAAGAATTTAGGAGTTGTTATGGATTCTTCACTGAATATGACACATCAGATTGATAATGTTTGTAAAAGTGCCCTCATAGCTGTTAGGAAAATAGGAAAAATTTGTAGATATCTTGATTATAACACCACCATTCGTCTTGTTCATGCATTAATTACATCTCGACTGGATTTTTGTAACTCTTTACTTTATGGACTCCCTGATAAGAACCTCAAAAAATTGCAACGCGTACAAAATACTGCTGCTCGCCTTGTTTCTTGTGTATCCCGCTCTCATCACATTACACCAATATTACACAATCTTCACTGGCTTCCAATACATTTTCGTATTATTTACAAAATTCTTCTTACTACTTTTAAAGCCTATCATGGTCTTGCTCCTATCTATTTAATAGATTTAATTCACCACTACACTCCCACTCGAAAACTCCGATCATCTACACAGTCTCTCCTGGAATTCACACAACGCATTAACTCAAAATATTATGGTGAAAGATCCTTTTCTTATGCTGCTTCATTTCTATGGAACAATCTTCCCCTTAATATTCGTACTTCCCCAAATGTAGATACTTTTAAATCTAGGTTAAAAACTCATTTGTTTAAGTTAGCATTTTTGTAATAGTTAATCAATGTTTGTTTATGTATGTTTTATATGTAACTTGAAATTTCATTTGATAATTTGTATGTAATTATATTGTTCAGCGCTTAGAGGCTATTTTGCAATTTGCGCTATATAAATGTCCATTATTATTATTATTATTATTATTATGTGTGTGTGCGTTTGTAAGGACCTTCAACCTGGGATACACACAAGTTTAAACACAGGCAAACAGGGATATTCCAGAAACCGGGCATTTCCCCGGTTTCCGAACAGGGGGGTATAGTGCTTCAGGGATCGTCTTAAGGGCTGTACTGTATGTTATTATGATTTTTTAAGGATATCCCTTATATGCCCGTTTTGCATGGTTTTTTTCATAGTGGGTGTATAAATGTGTGTGTGTGTATGCAAGTGAATGTGTGTGTATTTTTAAACCCACCAATTGGGCATATTGTCATGTTTACACACCAGCAAACTGGGGACAAGCCAAACATCATTAAACAAACGGGCATATCCCCGTTTGAAGGTGTTTATAACATTGAAAAAATCATATCCCTGATTGAAGGCTCTTACAAGAATGTGTGTGTGTGTGTGTGTGTGTGTATGGTGTGGCCTAGGGCCCATTGAAGTTTACCACTACGTGTGTGCGTTGCATTTCATTGACGTAGTGTCACTTCAGTGTCTGTATGCACTATGTGCGTTGCGTTGGGAAAAAATGCATAATGCATGAGTACGTGATAACCCGGCTTCCTGATTGGATTCTTCTCGTAGGGAAGAGGGATTCAATACTTAACAAAAGAAGTTCATCGGAGAGCACTCCATTTGCGAAAAGACTGTCTCGGCAAGAGAGTGTGCATGTTAGTCGCGCTGTCCAGTCGTTCCGTGCAT
>JBAMJV010000275.1:0-22500 GCA_037951105.1 Echinarachnius parma | reverse complement strand
TATTGAGTGTTTAATGAGCTTCTGAAGGGAATCGTGTTTGTCAAATGTATATTTCATGTTGTCAATTACCTTAAACAGTCTTTTAGATAAACTATTTTTTTTGTTTTGATATTGCTATATATTTATCACTTTTGTCTATGATTATTATGCACCTTGCCAAAGAATATTTTGATATTCAGATTTTGAAATGCAATTGTAATGGCGATATCGTAGAATGATATTTTATAGAGAGTATATGTGGCCAGCTATAGCAAAACCCTGCACTTGTTGGTAATTCATGTTTTGAGGAAATGCATTCTAAGTTCACATAACGTGTGTAAAAGACCTACTGTATGATTGTAAAATTGAAATAATCTTATCTTCGCCAATTATTGACCAATTTGTTAGATCAAAGCATCAAATGAAAGCTTGTGATGAGGACTTTCTAATGGTATGAAAATCTACATTTTTATTTTTACCGACAAGTGCAGGGTTTTGCTATAGCCGGTCACATAATTATGTTTATATAAAAAAAATATAAGTTTTGGGACAATTAATGAAGACAAAACGTGTTCACCATGTTTAAAATGAAAAGAATATGAAATTTATATATCTCCATGTGATACAACATATGTGCAATAGCTTTTAGTATTTCAACATTTTGCAATTTAGAATTATATTTGGATCAGTCTTAGATAAATGTTTGAAGAATTATATTTCTATGGATATATTCTCTAATATTGCAAGTCATTTTGTTTTGCTGTGTTAAATTATATACTATGTTTACGTGAATTATATCAATGCAATGTATTTGAAATATGTCATTAGCGGGTTACAATATATGCTATTGTGTTCTCCGCCTGACACGTCATTTCACTGCGAGTAGTTGAAGAAATGGCCGCCTCCTGCGGGCATTGAAAGCAGACGGCAGTGGTCCATAAAATATTGATTATTTTTGTAATCGGGAATATTCAAGAGGAAATAAGTGACTAGCAATGACAGGAGTTAATATGCATCCAGTAAGTCATAAGGATGGGATTTCTGTCCCCTTTAAGATGTTCTTTGTGATACAAGTTTGTAATGTGAAGTCTGTAGCCTATAATAGCATTTTATTGTCGGTTTCCGGACGGACGACGAGCGGAAACAGAGAGAGGAGAGAATGATCTTCCGTCTGGGGTGTGTCCAACCAAATGGACTGAACGTCACATTCCATTCGTTTCCTATTAATCACTCCGTCTCCATCTCATTCTTTTGTGACGTTTCATACGACATATATACTCCTTGCCGCGCTTTGCGCACTACTGCGATTTGGCATCCTTATATAGAGACAATTTTTTTTTTTTTTTGATACATGAATAAGTCATCTAAAAAATATTTTCACAGAGAATGTTTTGATGTTTTAACAGCATTGTATGTATTTTTATAAAGTGTACAATACTTCAAACATTTGTTTTGGGTTATCACTTGTGATTTTAATGCCCATGATAAATAAATTCAGAAACTAAGGTTGTTATCTGCATGAATATTTCAGTATTGCAGTTGTTGGACAACTGTTATTAAATGTAGTTATATGTTTTGTGGTAACATTTGTGTTATGAAATAGGTTGAAACATTTTTGTTTACTCAAACATGCACACCTTACATAACTTGGAATAGTCAACATTTACACATATCCTTCAAAAATTAGTAGTTGCAAGAATTTCCAATTGCAATACAGTATAAAACATTCCACTTTATTATAATAAAGGGTCAATGAAGGTTGTTTATACATGTAGGTGTTGCTTTGAGATGAAATACCGACCGTCCATGCAGTATTTCCTTGTTGGTAGATAATACCGTAATCACCATGGCAATAAAGGTCTACCTACCTCTATAATGCAAGTAATGTCAAATATTAGAAAAGTGTATGCTGTATGTATTCAGTGGAGCCTCGTTATAAAGAGCTCAGTTTTTAAAAACACTCTCATAACGAGGCAATTTTGCTAGTCCCAATTTCTTTGTATTATATAGTGTTTTACCCCTGATATATCACAGTAATTATAATGGTTATGAGGTTCCATTGCACTATGAATTTATACGTTCATCATCCATTTACACTTTGTACTTGCTTATGTAGTATTCATGTATAGTTATGATCATTATATGAATTCAACCATGATTGCAATCATGAAAATAGTTCCAACAATGTAACCAAAATATCTGATGAAAATGGGTCCACAGCATTTCTTACCGTCATCTGCATATATATATATGTGTGTAGAGAGTTATTAATCATAGCTAGATGTAAACAAACAATTGTATTGGCTATTGAAATTTTGGATTAAGTTAATGAAAGGAGAGATAGAAATGCAATACATTACAGGTGCAGCATAGTATTATCATAATAGCATTTTTATCAACCTAGCTTTTATTGAAGTCATATGTGTAATATTACAAAATTGTATTTGTATTAATATATTAAATGATCTTCCAAATTTGACATCCACAACGTATTGATCTCTCCTTGTGTCTGTGTGAAAAGGTCATATCATGTAAACAACACTAAATATAGAACAAGAAGGAATTTAATAATAATGATAATGGTTTTGATTTATATAGCACCTTATAATTTAAAGGTGCACCTGTAAAGTGTCAGACTTCAATCCTATACCAAAATCATTGTAAGATATGACTGAATGATGTGTGAAAGTTTCATTGAAAAAGAACACTGCTTTCCTGGTTAAAAAGCGTAAATTTGCATCAGCTTTTACAACTAATTACAGTATGACGTTTATGACCGTCTGTAGACGCTCTTGAGCTGAATGATTATCAATGATATATATCTTCATACTATAGGGGCATTTGAAAAGATCTAACCCTTTTTTTATTATTCTCTTACCATAAGCTAGACAGACAACACGGTAGAAGAGAAATGTGGAAGCTCAAAGTAATTTTTGTGGAGTTAGACACTTTACAGGTGCACCTTTAAACAAAGAAAGCAAAACATGAATGTATAGGGTGATAGAGAAACTAGATTAAAGTGATCCATTAACTTTGTAAAATTCAACCAAAATCACCTGGAGCTTTTACACAAGTTTCTCGTGTACCTTGTTAACAGAAGAATGAAATGGGTCAAGATTTTTAAAATGTCTCCCAAATTATGGAGATTTTAAAGATTGAATTTGAAAGTGTCTATAGATGATATCGACCATGTAGTCAAGTGACATCCGAACAGTATCCAAATTTTGAAAATCTCACATAGCAGATCAAGAATCTTACAATGAAATTGGTATATAGATTAAAGCCTCAAATATTACTTTGGGGAAAAAATAGATCACTTTAATAATCTGGTTCTTCATGTGTAGGCCTATATTTACAGTGACTTTGAACAAATTACAAAGAACAGCATATTATTTATACAAATGTATAATTTGTTTATTCCTCTCATGATTACATATGTACATCATGCAATGCTACATAATTCAATACTGGTATGACACGTTCATTCACCACAATTAAATAGCTCTCTTTTCATGGTACAGGATATATATATATATATATTACACAACGTCAGAAAATCTTCACACTCAGGCACTCCAAAAGATTGAAATAAAAATGAAAAGAAAAAAAAACATATTGGGCCCAAATGCTCATCAGTGGCACAACTTTAGTACAGACTAAAATAGACAGAAATAACCAGTAACTGTTTAAACGATGTCGTACCATCCAAACAAAGTGTCTGTTGACATTCCAGTCATACATGTAGTATAACCGGTCACCAGTAATATTGTGTCCTGGATCATCCTGGATATTATATTACTGGTGACTGGTTGCACTACTGTATGAGTGGAGTGTCAAGGGACACTGGTTATCCTGCACTTTAGGGGATATATTATTTTTGGTTGCTAGCTTCAACCCTAACCTTAACCCTATGATGTCATGATGCCTAGAGGATTCGATTGGATAATATAAACTAGCTATTAGAATACCTCCGGTGGCAAATGACAACCATCAATGGGCTTGTGAAATTCAACAGGTGTGAATCGGTTACTGGTCTTTTTAGCCCGGACTAAAGTTGTGCAACTGATAAAAATTTGGATCATTGATTGATAATTTACTAGTAATAAAGTTTAACATTGAATGAAAAATAATTATAAGAATAAAATGTAGAATCTAGGAGTCCTACCACCAACACCAATTGCAGCTTTTCCTATTTCAAGTATAACGGCAACTCTATGACCAATAACATTTGGTATTTCAGCAGTAAGGATAAGGGCAAATAAAATAAAAATGTTCTAATGCACTGTATTCAAAGAATACCATACCAGTTAGCATTATAATGGAAATCTTTTGTCTAAGTTTTACTAAAATTCTACTTACCCTACCAGGCCCTTATTTATAAAACACTCTGCTAGCTTAGTTCCATGCCAAGTCTATTTCAAATGATACAGTTAAGTGAGCATCATACAGTTTCCTAGTCCCCAACTAGACTTAGCTGGTTCAGCCTTAGGTACCCACTAAGTTAACCCTAGTTAGCAACTAAAAGATCATGCGTTTAATACCTAACCACATCATCCAAAATAGACTTAGCATGAAACTAAGTCAGCAGGCTTTTATAAATATGGGCCCAGGCCACTAGCAAAACAAAGATAGTGAAGAGTTTATTTAAATTCCTTACACTTACTGTCTTACTTACAAAGTATTTAAATTTGACAGCAAACAATATACATTGATAAAACATAATACTTAAACCAAGTTACATGTAAGTGCAGCCTCACAAAATTACAGTCTCGATGTCCCAAACATACATGAATTTATATTTATACATTTATATATAAAATACATGTAGTCATTATGTAGGATATTATTTTAGGAATCACAAATACTAGCAGTAATGTTGTGCAAGTCATGCTTAGAAGCACCTCTATAAATATGTAGGATTATCATTAATATTATTTCATGGAGCATCAAGAATATATTTTGTGCGATCTTAATAATAAGGTATAAACATTAAATTGAGCAGAAAAGGCTAATAAAAAAGAAACTCATACATTTTACATCACACTTGTGAAAATGGTTATTTCAAATAGTTTAAAGTTTTGTATATATATTATTAAAATAATTGGACATGATTCAATGGTGCTACATGTATTAATAGCATTAATTAAGCATCAATTCACAAAACCACAATCTTCCTGCAGAAACAATAGTTGAACCTGATCACCTCATTAAATGTGCAATTCTCACTATACACATCTGGGTGGTGTTGCATAAAGAGTTGCAATCAATCGCAAAGTTGCGATTAATCGCAAGTACAAAAATGCACCTTAATGCACAACTCTGATTGGCTCAAGTGCGCGTATTTGCTGACTTGCGATTGACTCTTTATGTTTATTTTATTATTCACATGCACTGAGGCGCTAGTATAGCGAGTATTAAAATTATTTTTGTAAATCAAGGTTTGTGGACATGATTTCATGGTAATTTGATAAAGCATAGTATTTAATAACTAAATACCAGAAGCTATGGAAAGGAAATGGCATACATATTAGGTCACTATCTTGTAAATGATTTTTTCTTTACTAATAGGCAAAACTGGAATTTAATACAATATGAAACCATAAAAATGGAAGCATAAACAAATTAATGCCGTATTCAGTAATTCACTGAAATAATAACACAATATACAAAGAACAAGCAGAATATTAAACATGATTGCTGATGAAAATTCTTACTAAAATTATACATCATTGCACATTGCGAACAAAATATTTCACATAGATATTTTGGATGGCACAAAACAAATGCATCAAGACATAATTAATTAGATGGATCTTCGACTGCGCGCAGTCGAAAACTATGCCTCCGCTATGACGCGATTTTAATATGAATTAATTTTTAAATATATTTTTCAGATCTTTTGAGTCATGTGACCTTGACCATATGACCCCAAACTTTGATGGCTACATTGGCTTCCTAAGAAACATTCAGGTATCAAGTTTGATTGAAATCTGACATTTAGTTCTTGAGATTTTGCCATTACAATCTTTTTGGCATGTATAATGAGTACTATGACCTGGACCTTATGGCTACATTGACTCTTTATGATACATTCAGGTACCAAGTCTGATAGAAATCTGACATTCAGTTCTTGAAATTTTGCCATTACAAGCCATTTTTGCATATATTGAGTCCTGTGACCTTGACCTTTGACCTCATGACCCCCAAATCTAATCTGATCATTGCCACCCCGATATGTACACTCATACCAAGTTTGAAATTAATCCATCAACCGGTTCGTGAGAACGATGCATTATTACACATATATTGAGTCCTGTGACCTTGACCTTTGACCTCATGACCCCAAGATACATACATGAACCAAGTTTGGTGAGAATCCGTCAATAGGTTCTTGAGATTACGCAATCACGAGCTATTTTTGCGTATATAATGAGCCCTGTGACCTTTGACCTATGACCTCATGACCCCCAAATCTAATCAGATCATTGGCACCCCAAGATACATACATGAACCAAGTTTGGTGAGAATACGTCAAACGGTTCTTGAGATAACGCGATCACAAGAACGGGACGGACGGACGGACGGACGACCCGAAAACATAATGCCTCCGGCTACTTCGTTGCGGAGGCATAAAAAGTAAACAAAGTTTACACTTACATGTACAAAACCAAAATAAAACAATGATACAAATATAGCCATGACAATACCAAATCCAAACAAACAAGGTAATCTATAGAAAATATAACAATAAACCAGAAAAATCAAAATGTTCAATTATTCCCAATGAATACATTACAAAATTTATAATTTGAAGGTAGTTTCAATAGTAACTTTTGTTCAATTCAAAATCTAAATCTGAAATCAAAATTTGATGATGAATACCAATTGTTTTGTTGATGATAAATTGAAAATTGATATAAATTTAAAACTGCATGTACATTCCTGGTGATTGCGCATTCAAGTTACTAGATTCCTACAATAAAAATAAAACCAAGTATTATGTGTTACTTGCTAGGCAGTGTTCTAAAACTTGACATTTTTGTCCAAAATCACAAAACAATATGGACGGTATTTTGAGTATCACATAAAAAAATGAAGATAAAACATGGGTGAAATTCATATACTTATTCAAGACCAATTGATTTTAGTTTAACATGAAAAATGTATTATTTTTCCATAGACCACAGCCAAACTGTTTACAAGTTTCCTATTAAAACTTGTAAATTGAACACAGTGATTTTTTCAAAGTCTGATTTGCACATAATGTTTTTGAAATGAATGACATAAAGAGGCAGTGATGCAGTCAAACCAAACAAGTCTGTATCAATTTAAAAAGACTAATTACATGTATGCAGGCCTGTAGATTATGTCGCAAGAAATATGCGTGCCCAATTTCGTGGCCGCTGCGCGTTTGATGTAGCATAGCCAAAATATCCTGGCCTAATTAGGGTCAGATAAGGTCTTGGGACTAGATGCCTAAAAAGTTGCAATTAAACAAATGTTGGCATAATACATCATTTATGGAGTAATAGGCTTCGAAAGATTTCAACTCCCATACTAACTCAATGTGTTCTGTTTAGTCTGATATATTGTAGATTTTAAATCCCTTAATTTTGACTCAATGTGTCAAATATAGTCCGAGATAGGTTTAAATTCCTGAACTAACTCAATGTGTCAAATATAGTACGATATACACTAGCATTTGCCTGGGGCAAGTCACGTTGATGCCGGGCAAGAAAAGTGTCATAAATGGCCTAGTTTGGTTGCCTGATTAGTCAACGAAACTGTTGGTCATCTACGAGAGAACTGTCATCTAGAAGTAAAAGGGCAAGTCAATTTTCTGTTCGGGCAAGTACAATTTTAACTCCAAAGAGAGCCAAGCTCCCATTTTTGCCAGTTACAATACACACAATGTATTAAAAATCACTGGCACTCAAAGTGTTAAAAATAATGATTTGACTTGCCTGAACGGGCCAGTAGAGAAAAGAGTTAGCGCACTTACTAAATGTTTTACATATAGTCCAATACCTGTAATTTCAAAAGAAAGGTCATAAAGACAGAAGACGTCCTACTTGAAGGCTTCATCCGTTAGGTCGTCGTTATCCAATCCACGATGGTCTGTTGTTCCTCATCCACGCCCTGCTGACTTCGTAGCCTAGGAACATGGCTGCATTTGCAGGGAAGGCTCGTATAATGCACGGATAGACGCCGCTGAATAGAGATGACACACCTGGCGGTAAAAAGGTTGAAATAACAGAGTGTCATCATAAATTTGATTTGTGGCCTTTGGTTTGGAAACTTAAAGTGTCCTGCAAAGCTTTATCCTTTGGGTAGCAAAGTGTATGAATCTAGCTAAATATTGTACATGCAGAATTGAGAAAATGAAATAGCAGTGTATTTTATGTCAGGTTTAGATACCTGTAATTTAAAACAACTAGATGGATCAGTCGACATGGATGTCTCCGGCATTGCATAATTTTTGTGAGTACAGTGACCGTTGACTTGGTGACCTAGTGACCCTTTAAATCTATTCAGTTCACTGGCACCCCAAGATAGATTATACAAGTACCAAGTTTGATGGCAATCAGTCAACCAATTCTTGAGATATGATGACACACGCAGTACCCCGGGGTACCATAGTAACCCGGGGTACTGCGTTGTGTATCGCCATCTTGCGTCCAACCGTACCGCAGCTATTGCATTGTGCATGCAGTGCAGCGCACGCTTGTATGCACGCTATACCCACAGTACAGCCCTAAAAATTAAATAAATAATTACACAAAATGGCGGATTTTCGTCTGGGTACGTTTATGTCATCATATCACGATTAAGTGCTACATGACTTGTATACTACAAAAATAATAATCAATGGCTTGCATTTATATAACTCTTTTAAAATTGATTGAGATATCACGATTAAGTGGTACATGACTTGTATACTATATAAAAATAATAATAGCTTGCATTTATATAGCTCTTTTAAAATACAAGGTTTCTCAGTGCAAATAATGCAGAAAATGTACGTATGCAGAATTGAGAAAAGTGACGCGGAACATGGCGACATACCTTCTGTTTTTATCATCTTGAGAAGTGTTGGCATAAATCCAGGCATCTTGCCCATGAGGGACTGGACTTGAATCCTGGACTTGACCACATCGATTGGGTAGATGGCAGTCCACAGACACGCACCCGCTATACCACCTGCTGTCATTAACCTAGTATAGCCTGAAAAATCCAAATAAGGAATCAAATAATAATAATAATCAGGGAACAATTTTCCTGGTATCACATCGCAATTTGCTAGATGCATTTTTAATATGACTGCTATACAAAATATCTTTTGCATAACAGTTTTCTACCATAGAAGTGTACAGAATTTCATTTGAAATATTTATCCATCGGTTAAAAGTGCTAATCAAATTTGAGGAGGTAAATTATTCCCTGATAATAATATACTTGATTTTTAATATATAGCGCCTAATATGATTGATAATCATCTCTAAGCGCTTTACAAGGATATTATTACCCCGGTCATTGGATACAATGCAAACCAGCACACATTGTGTGCACCATCTCCACTCCCTGAGGAGCATTCCTACCAAGCGGCTCATGGGCATTGAGAAGATCATTCACATAAAGGCTTTCACCTCCCACTGGGTAAAGAACATTCAATGGACATAATTCGCCAGAGTGAGGATGTCTTTCAGTTGGGTTGGTTTTTTTCCAGCCAAACTGAATTCTGCATACCATCTTTCAGATTGATGCCTTATTAAAGGGATAGTTGAGTATTGGTCAAACTTAACATTAGTAACCAAAACCTTCACCATTACGGTACAAACTAATAGTTATAACTTCACCATGCTCGAAAAGTATACACAATTACAAACGACAAAGTAAAACCCCTGTTATCATTCAAAAAGAGCCGTTACAACTCGAAGTGTCAAATTAACTCAGCGCGAAGCACTAGCGTTGTAGGTCCTAATACGGGACTGTAGTGCAGTGTGCGGTAATACTATACAGTAGTACGTGTATAGTATGTATCGCAACCATAGAAGTATGACTCCAACACTGCCGTTGACGCAAGCCCCATTCGAATTCGTACGCCTTTCGTTCACAGTCGCGCTAACACACGGAGCGACTGGTCCATGAGGCGCATATATCACTAATTTTTTGCGGAATGGAAGGACAAATCATAATCTTAATCCACCCGGTAGTTGGATCACATATTGGAGAGTAAATTGCTGGTAAGTACCGTATAATATGTATAGTTTTAAGCACAATTAGCGTGCACACAAATATTTGGTTTCAGTCCTTTATTAGGAGGACATAGAACGCTAGTGCCTCGCACTAGCGTTCTCTAAAAAGTGATACCCGGGCGTCAACCACTTTTATATGATATTTTGAAAGTAAATTTCACAACAATTAGAGCATTTGAATGGGAATTATTATTATTTCCCATGTTTTTTTCGATGATCTTTCATATGGAATTGAAATCAGCCAAATCCGTTACAATTTATGTTGGGGGGGCACTTTGGAAATTACCAAAACTCACCTTTACCTGTAATGCAATTAAATTTTTTCAAATAATAATTATTTCTAATTTTGGAAAAACTAATAAAAAATAAAAAGGAGCTTTTCTTTATTAAAGTTCCTGAACTTTGAATATGAATTTTCCTGTAGTTAAAAAAAGCGATTTAGCACCCATCTTTTTCTTAACAGACAAATTAATTTAGACAAGTTAATTAAAAAACAACTTGATTTATATCAAAATTTGAAATAAACCTATATATTCTAGCGTTTAGGACCAAAGATACACCATAATTCTTGCTTACTTAGATCGTCCTTTGTCTTCCCAGGTGGTGTGAGGAGCGTCTTGCTTGCTTCATAGCCGAAGAAGAAGGCAAAGTATCCTGGCATCTCCCTCAGCCATGTACTGGACAGTCCCTGGAACAAACCGCGAGCACCGTCTCTCTTGACGATATCCTTTGTTACCTGCCACGGCCCACTGCGGAACAATATTGATAGTTTTAAAAAAAACTTACATTTAGTGCCTAATTTTGAAGTCACTCATAATACGGGCTTATCCCATTTCGTTTTGCCCTTTGTTTGTGCACAAACCCTGTGAGCTGCATGAGCTAACAAAAAGAGGCAGAGCTTATTTGGTCGGTATTGATGTCACATTTTAGCATGAGCAGTTCCAAATCCTGGCTTCGAAGTTTAAAAAATATATAATGGCAGCCTCCATGCTGTACGTGATGACAGGGATCGGCCCTGTCTACTGGATGATGCTCCTCCCTTACTCACAGAGCAAATGTGGTAAATATTAGCATGAAATTCTGTTTTAATGGGTAGAGAACTAAATCAAAATTAAACTGAAGGTGGAGAATTTCCTTCAAACAACATTGTTCTGCGACAGACATAATGCTTAAAGCATTATATCTGTCTCAGAACAGTTAAATTGTAAGCATCAATTCTAAGAACTTAGACTAGAATGTTGCATTACGCTTCCTCCGAAGAACAATGGTAGAGATACTATTAGAAAATAGAGAATATAAGCTTACACTTTCTCTCGTATCGTTTCCGAGACGTGCATGATCTCCGACATGGCCTGCATCCGGCACTTGACGAGCTCTGTGGGGCAAAGGACGATGGAAGAGAAGAAGGCAGCGCAGGACCCCGAAAAGGCCTTCTGGACGTTGGAGAGTTCCGACTCGTTTTTTTTTCCTACTGCCCGGCACACGACCTTCTGGCAGAGTCCGTAACAACAGAAGAGGACGGCCGATTCCCCAACAATGGCGGCCAGGGCGGGAGTGGTTCCCTCAAAGAGGCCCCTGGCACCTTCACGGCGTATAGTGTCCTTTACACAGTGCATGGATCCTTGGTACAACTGCGGGTAAGTTTGCAGCTTTACTTTGATGGTGTCGAAAGGTTGTCCGACGTATGTACAGGCAAACCCACCTGAGAATCAAATTTAAAAAATAAAAAATTCAGTAGCATGGAGTTCAACTTGCAGCGTAATGCAGCCCTATCTGAGTAAAATAAGAGTTCTCTTTCACTTCACTTCTAAGTGAAATAAAGGGGCTACCTAGAATTTTCAATGAAGCAGAATTGTTTTGCAACAATCAACAATTATGAAATTAATTAATTAACACTTCACTTCAGCGATAATCATTTCAAAAAGCGTACTTTTAAAATGTGCATTTTTGTGCTGAAATAAAACCTAGAGCTATGTTTTGTTAAAAGGAAGTGAAAAATTAGTAAAAACTTGTATCTGGTGTTATGTTAACATTTTGTCAAGGGAGAAAATCTGATAATGATTTAGATTTCTAGACAAATTATCCAAGAGGGAGACATTTTCAAAAGCCTATTACAGTTTCTATTATAGTTAGCAGTGGCCCAGTTAGCGGTGGCCCGTTGGCCTGGGGCCACTAAAAATGTATGTCTGGCCACCAAAAGTTTAATAACTAGACATTTTGTTTATCTGGAGCATTGCTATACCAAGTTGCTTTGAATTTTTGCAATCTTTCCTGCCTTACCTATTGCACCAGCAGCGAAATCCACACTGGCCTCGTAAAGTTCTATCATTCTGGTTGATGGATTCATGGGTGTGCTCTGGCCCCCAGCAGCTGCAGTAGAGGTCGTCGTTCCTTCCATGGTTGCTTGGTAACTTCCACACTTCCTTATGCTGCTCTTTTACTAATTTTCTCTTTCAATGTTTTTTGTGCCTTTTGTTGATAGCTAGCTGTAAAGTTTTCTTGTGAGCTTTTTGCTCTAATTCCTAGATAAAAATCTCTGCCTTGTTTGCACCCGTTATCTCATTTTCAATTATAGGTTTTCAGATGTGACTTTGAACTGAACTTGATTGAAGATACTTATTCTTTAGTTTGTTTTCTTTTCATAAAGTTCTTCTGATCAGACTGTGTTCAGAACTGGGACACCAACAAGCGTGTTTGTTGCAAGTTCAACAGTGTTCCCCTGGCTGCACCTTTTGAAAGAAAAAAAAGAACATATGAATAAGAATCTGTAGCTTGCGTTAGAGGGGTTGATGACTAAATATATGGTGGCTCTATATGCACGCTGTAACTAAATTTTAGCGATCAACTAGGTGGGCATATGATCGATCATCAATGAATTTAGTTTAATCTTTTAGAGCCACCGTACATCCACGTTCTCGAGCTACGGACATAGCAGGTAAGAAGATTCTTTTTCATTGTAATTGACATATTAGGTAGGTGATGCCACAAGTAAACTTCAGTGGTGCTTCACCCGATCCGAGGAATCACATCTCCCGCTGAGCAGCTCGTAATGAAGCTCCAGAAGTGATTCAGGTTCAGTTAGTCTTTGTATGCAATCTTGCACGCTGTCCTAGTTTTCTTTTTGAGATGCTGGTACCTAAGAAAGCTGCTGGTGCTTGACTTTTCTTAATCCATGCCTGATTGAAGCGAGTTGTTGTTATCTTGGAAGGAACATACCCTTCTTGTTTTTCTAATAGCATAATCTTGACAGTGTTCCACATTTCTTCAATCAAGCTGGTGGAGTTGTATTTCTCCAGGAAATTTCCTTGGACGAAGAGACACTCTCGTCTCAAGCTTGCAATATCTGCCTGTTTCCGTAGTTTTTAGATAGTTCTTCCTTCAACTAAACTAAACAAAACATGGTCACCAATAGTTACCACAAAGTGGCATAATCCTGTTCACAAGCGAGGGTCTAATTGTCAGGAACAAGTCCAATAAGGCAATATGCTGTTTTGTCTTGTTGGGAAGTTATCTGATTGGTTGAGTCCACTATTTTCAACCTTTTCAAGATTAGAAAGCGTTTGTTGGTTGCTTGATGATTTTGGTTGACTTTGCATAACAGCGTTTCTCAGTTTATATCTGCGCCGCGCTGCATGCTACAGTCAGTGTCAGAGACAAACTAAAAATTCTTGAGATATGCAATTTCTTAATCAATCAAACCAATGCTCTTTACAAATTGCATATATGCATATCATTCATTGCCATTGGTTCTTTTCGTCATGCATGCCGAGTCATGGGCATGCTTTGTAGTGCTGTAACCGATCATCGGATAGGCATATGATCCCGATCCGATCATGCCTGATCGGGATCGTTTCTGCCGATTTCCGATCATGCAGAAAAATCGGATGATCGGCAAAAAAAAATGATCCCAAAAAACATATTTTGGGAAGATAAATGAATACCAAAGCAACATAATTATATCCATATAAGCCCAAGGTAATCTTGTATGGGTATGCTTTCATTTCAAACTGATTACCTCTCCTTTTACAAAATTACGTGCGGCGATTCTGAAAGGTTACTAAGCTCAGTCCCATGTGATTAATTTGGCGTAACCTTTCAGAATCGCTGCAAGTAATTTTGTAAAAGGAGAGGTAATCAGTTTGAAATGAAAGCATACCCATACAAGATTACCTTGGGCTTATTCATATGGATATACATGTATGTTGCTTTGGTATTCATTTATTTTCCAAAAATATATTTTTTGGGATCATTTTCCATTTTTTTATTTATTTTTTTTTGCCGATCTTTTTACCGATTTCTGATTTCGGATTTTGCCGATCCGATCAACCGATCCGATCATCAAGGTCAGTTACAGCACTAATGCTTTGGTAGAGAATGCCAGAAAAACTAGAAGGCCCAAGGCCCAAGGCCCGGCCAGGGGGAATTTACACTTTACCGCCACAGCTCTGCCACATCTACAGGGTCATTCTTGGTCACGTGTGTGACCCAAAACATGAACAATTTTGAAATAGGATGCTTATATTTCAGTAAGTATAAGAGGTATAATGATTTTTACTTTGTATGTGACTTGAATATGTTGAAGTCTTTCAGACTTAACCCTAATCCCACTGGGTTATTTTGATCACTTGAGTCCACTGGGGGGGGGGGGGGGGGGGGGGGGCCATTTTGGCCCCCCCCCTCAAATCTCGGCAACGAATGGACCGATTGACTCGAAAATTGGCACATACGTAAAACTAGTCTAGTAGAATAATAATTTGAAGCAAAAAAAATATTGGACCATTAATTTTTTTTTATAATTAATTAAAATTTTGAATATGCAAATTTTTGACGAATTTGGGGGAAAATTGGGATTTTCATCTTAAAATCAAGAGAAATTACAGGATTTCTTCAGGTTTTCACGTAAAAATACTTTCAAATGATGTAATTCATCATATCCATGTTTTTTATGGTAATAAAATATATCACTAATTTGCATAAATATGCAAATTAGTATTCCCGGATTTACCCACATTGTTTTCATTCTTATGTATTTTATTGTTTTTATTGTTTGTTTTTTTTGTTTTTTTAGAAGAATTTATCTCTGAAGTGTATGGATTAAACTAATAAAGAAATAATCCAAATTATAATTCAATGTAATAATTATAACAGATTTGGAGTTTACATGGCATCGGATGTAGGAATTACATAGAAACCTGTACAAAAAGTGCATTTTTTTGTGACGGTCGAGCAATTATCGACCTTTAAAATCAGTTCTACATGTCCGACCGGGGTGAATTATATATATATCAAAACGTACAGGAGACTTGAGAGAAAAAAGTCATGAAGTTTGAACGTGAAATTCCAATCGGTCTAGATGCACGTCGAAAAAAACGACAGGGGGGGGCCAAAATGGCCCCCCCCCCCCCCCCCCCCCCAGTGGGATTAGGGTTAACACAAAAGATTTTATAAGGATTACATTACTCAATGTCAGAGGTCAAATGGCATGGGTCACATGTGTGACTTCGCACGGAGCGCTTTTTTCATAACTCAATTTCATTTGGGAAATCCTTTGAAATATGAAAAGCTATAATGTTCATCTTATTACCAGACAAGTATTATAGATCTGTAAGTACAAAAAAAGCAATGAATAAGAATTATATCAAACCGTTGTTTTTTATTGTATTTAATTATGTGGTAACGTCTGGTCACTGTGTGACATTTTGGGGTGGTCACGTGTGTGACATGTACAATATGAATGAAAAAATGGGAATTTTATAATATCAGGTTTAGAAAGGAATGAAAGGTTCAATTTTTACAAAGTTGGTATCAACATGTACAGGAGAGTGAGAAGAATAAGCTTGCTATCTATCCTTTCGATATCTTGATTATTTTCTGGGTTATGATTTTAGAAAAATATTGAAATATGTAAATTTATGCAAATGAGTATGAAAGTGTCTTTGTTTAATGTAAATCACATATTTCATGAAACTTTACACATGGATCATTCCAAAAATGGAACAAAACAACAGAAAAATCAAACTTCAATTTTTCCGAAAAAGTTTCACTTTTCAAAGAATGGCCCTACAATGTATGGTCCTGATAGGACCATTTACTGCAGAGTGGTACAGTCTAAGGGACACAATTTGAACTACTAACAGAGAGAAAAGAACAGCCTATCTAAAGTCAACAAATGCATACCTAGATTGAAGCTGATTTTATGATTGTTTGTACAAAATTTCATTTTCAAAATGATATTTTACTTACAAAAATCGTCATATAAGCAACGTTCTCGCCAGGCCGTTTTCGCGTGGCGGTGCCGCCACGCGTAAATTTATTCTTCAAACTTGCGCCACGCGTAAATTTATTCTTCAAACTTGCGCCACCCGAAAATTTTGATGAGATAATACCGCCATGTGTAAAATCAATAAATTCATGACAATTTCCCCATATTTGCAGACACCATTTTCATAATTCCTATTTGATTATTTGTCTCCACAAATACAACAAATATTATTGCCAAATAAAGGCGCATCCTCGCTCTTAAAGGGCATCAAGCGTGGGGATGCTACATAGCGGGTCGCCATTGTGAACTGGGTTAGTTTGCGCGCACCGCATGACACTGAGCTAACGTGCATTACGCACCGTGCGCAACGCGTATGCAAGATGGCGCCGCGCATCTCATTTGACGAATCTGAACTACCTTTAAAATCGCTTCGAGGAGACGAGGAAATCTCCGATATAATTTTAGAAACACGCACCGTACACCCAACCCTCGTCCGTCCGGTCGTCCGTCCGGGCGGCCGTCCGCGGGCGCGGCAGCCAGGCCAGCACAGGCAGTTGGACCGCTGCTGCGCCTCATCCGATCGAATCTCATACAGCGGTCTGCAAAAATGCAGTGTTTCGCGCTCAAATTCATCTTTTTATACGGCAATAAAATGACAAGTATCGATACTTTGCTGGATTTATGAAACAATATTTACGGAAATATAGTTACAGAATATTCAGTATTACCTCAGTTTTTAGCAAAATATTACTTTTTCCGAAGTAAAACATTCACTCAAGCGCTTGTTACGCGAGCGAGAATTTCAGTAAGCGATTGAACATAGCAGAAAATCAGATCGTTTGCGATCGTTGCCAATTTCTGGGCAGCGATATCATATAACGTGTAGTGTAGTCTACGTGGGCCCGTTCACAAATTGGCAACAAAAGTGTGCTAGGTTCAGTTCATCTGGTCCGTCGTCCGAGCGAGTTAGAAAATTATATCGAGATTATCAGTGCATTTTTGTGCCGTTTTGCAGGTAATTGTTCTCGTATTTGTTTTAAAAGCCTTGCAAACATGTAAGTAAAATAATAGATAGTCTAGAATAGGTGCGATCGTAATAATCTTGCATTTTCGTTCCTTTTCGGCACTTTTTAAGAGTGCAACTTACAAGGCAGTTGGCGCACTAGCTAGCTACCTCTCTCGCAGCGCGGGGCCTGCCGAAACTCTGGCAGACCTTCTAGTGTGTGTTCCGTAGGTTTTTTTTTCGATGCACATGTTCAATTTGCGTCGATCAATTTGTCAAACAAGTCGATAATTTTGCTAAAAATAACCACTCATATGGTAAAATATGTAATTTTACACTAACATTGGGCAATTTTCTAAATTTTTTTTTTCATTTCCGATGTTGCAAATTTCACATTGAAAAGTCGGGCAACGGGAAATTGGGCGATATCTGATGACTCCCGGCCCTACTCCTACCCCTGCGGCGCGGCATCCCGTGCTTGAAGAGCAGCAATACATGCGCCACGGGTAATTTTTCCGACATATATGTTTGTGGTTTTGCGCCACGGGTAAATTTTTTCCTGGCGAAAACGATGGAACTTATATGATATAAGTTCCATTTGTTTCTCTTGCTGCTCGATTTTCCGAGGCCGCTTATTATTGTCCAAAACAAGCGAACTCGCGATCTGCAAGCATGCCCGCCATATCCGATTTTGGATACGCCGTATCAGAATTCGGATACAGCGTATCAGAATTCGGATACGGTAACTCGCGTGGTGCGGGAAGCTTGCGGGAAATACATAGCAATCATCCAGATAGCAGCAACACTTCCGAGAGAGCACTCCTCAGGTTTTTGATTGCCCAAAATTGCAGATTTCTCCTTTTTTTCTAAATTTGAAGAATAATTTGGACCATTTTGATAAGTTCAAATAATACTTGTACCATTTTTAGGGCCAGTTATGATCGATTTTGCTGAATTTAAGTTCAGAATTTTGCGTGAAAATTTGACAAACTTTTTCTGTACTGGCCCACATTGTTCCCGTACAGGGCAGCATAGCTCTGCTCCCTTGTGTGCAGCTCTGCCTATGCATCTACTGGCAGCAATCTGCAGCTGCGCGCCGAGCCACACATACACCCATTGCCATTCACTTACGTGGTCTGAACGTAACGTTCACATGCACTCAATACAAGGAAAATTATCGCGTCTTAAGTCTGCATTATTTACATATTTGAGCTTGAGCTTGAGCTTGTCACGCTCAGACATATGTCTAATGCATATACTCACCATTTTACTCCAGATGCCCCTTAAAAACAAAATTTAGCACAATTTCGAATTTACGTCGACGTAAATGGCATGCTTGCTGTGTTGTAATGGCGGTTCAGTATTTTTCTGGTCAGAGTCGGAGTGCGCCCTCTACCGCCACAATTACATACACAGACACAAAGCTCTACGGTTACGCGACGCTTCTGTGTGTAAATCCCATTGATCATGGGCGATAGCATGTACGCGTGATCGCCGTGCACATTCGGCCATTTTCAGCCGATGTCCGAAGGAAGACGGATGCGCCCACAAATTCCGCTGAAATTGCAAGTTTTTCGTGAGTATAGCAACACATTTTAAATCCGAAATCGTGAAAAGTTTAATCATAAAATGGTTTACATCCATACATGGATTGGTAGACCACAATAATAACCATAAGGATGAGGAATGATAGAGTGAAAAACCCCGAAGCCTACTTCGACCACGAAGTGGATGTATGCAAGGTAAATGGTTCTATCAGAACCATTTACATTGTAGTCTTTGATGTGCGCCGAGCCTGTTCGGTGTTCGCAGTTCCTTCATTCGCGCACAACGGACAATCAAACTCAAAAACAAACTAAAACAAAGCTTATATAATTAATGGCATTAAATTATTAATACTAGTCATTGCTTATTTTGGTATGCTAACTACAGCTAACCTAGCAGTAGCAGGTTGTCAGGAAAAACATAGTTAAAATGTGACGAAAATTAATGATCTGCCATTTGATTTGAATTTTGATTTTTGTTGTTGTCTTTTGTTGAATTTAATTTTGAAGCCTGCCCCAAGATAAATGTCTTTGTCCGAGTGAAGCAGTGCCGTGACGGAATAGTGTAATTCACCCCTAGAAATATCCACTCTAGCCATCTCTGAAACTGTAAACAAGACAAAACATTAAATTGTAAAAAAGCTCAATTTAATTGCGCAATACCAATATGACAAAGAACCCAGCAAAAAAATAAGTAGATGGGACCAGGATTAGTGTTGCGGAGTCTCCTACAACACTCCGACGTAAGCCGAATAATGTGCTTATAAGTTGACGATAGAGCAATATTAATCAATTTGATTTGTAAATATTGATTGACAAGATAGTTCTTACGTCTATCGAAATTACAGAAACTAATCATAAATAGTGTAGGCCTAGTAAAGAATTTAAAAGGATTTCACTCACCCGATACTTTTGCGATCTGTCATGGACAAAAGCACATGACGATTATTTACACGAAATATTGCTGCATTTCTTTTTTTCCGTACTGCGGTAAAGTTTTTAGCAGGTAACTGGGGTATTAACAAAATATTTCCTCATTATCAGTACTATGTAGAGGCATTATTATGCAAACTGAGGTCAGTGTTTGGGGCACTGACCTCTACTAATGGACGGGCGGTCATGGCTCAGTAATTGAGGCCGCCAGCTGCGGGCGCGCGCCATGTTGGGACCATCAACCCGTAACAGCGGATATATATGCACTAACGTGGTAGTGCATTATACTTGCTACGGAGTTGTTGCTAACCATGGCATTTTTATATCCCTTTATCCCCCCAGGAATGAAATATGATCATATATCTGAAGTAAATAGTATTAGTGATTGAATACTAGCATGATTAATTAAAATTATCCAGCGTATTGAATCACAGCTCAAGCAATGATAATTCGCCATTTGTTATGATGCTTTGACGGTAACGTAAGGTATATGCGCGCCGGCGTTGCCCGGAGAGATTCACTCGGATTCCCGCTATTGACCCGATCTTATAACTATTACTCGCCCCTAGTTTATCTTTTATTTTCCCCTTGTTTTTAACAAGATTTTGTTCCCCATGTAAAGAAAGAACTTTTCTGCTGTTTTCATTAATTTATTTAATTGTACCATGCGTTCATGCATCACTTTACTATACCATTATGGCACGTCATCCTCGTATATCAAAATATCATAACAAGAAAGCCAATCTTTGTTTTCTTTCCGTTTTCAATTTATTTGGTAACATGTTTTCCGCGTTCTTCCTGAGATTACTATTTCAAAGGGCATGCTTTGTGAGTTATGGTTCATAATGTAACCTTTATGGTTTGTTTGAAATCATTATATGAACATCGATCAGGGATCGATCAACCGGGAGGTTATAAAACACTTCTGAAGAAATTCGAAGTTCGACCATATGCAACCTCTATTTATTAGATGTTATAAAAGTCAATACTTAACATTAATTGGAGAGACATGTTGTCGTTGTTGTTGTTGCTGTTGTTTTGTGTTTATTGCCGTTCTTCATTCATTTTGAGCCAATCTGTTTTTTGTTTTCTTCCTTCTTTTCTCTTTTTTGTTTCAACTCAAATTAATTGCTCCTTTAAAAAAAAAATACATTATGTATCTTTCTATTATATGCCCATGATATACACATACCAATATATCCCATCCGTAAACGATGCAATATAGATTAAAATTGTAATATTATTCAAATTACAATGGTAGGCCTATATATACGACTGAGTTACATTATTGTGAATATTTTACAAGGAAGATTCAAAGTCCTCCCATCTTTGTTGCCATTTAACATAATACTTTTGTTTAATCATACTATTTATTTCACTTTATTACAAATCTCCTTCCCCCCCCCCCCCCCCCCCCCCCAAGCCATGTTTTGCTTCTCTATCAACCATTTCATTGCATTAATTCCACAATGACTAGTATCCCCTCAAAATTCACCACGATTCCTTGTAAATTCAAATGAGTGCATAATATCAATATTTCATATACAAATGTATCTTCTTTCATTATTTCACTTTTTATGGGCTGTAATTAACTTAATGAGTCACTGTCTAGACAGAAAACCCTAGCCTTAGTATAGGCTTTATTTTATGAATTCAAACTTACATTTTCAAAACCCAATCAGTTTTATTCAATTATATCAAAAATACATTTTCAAGTTTACAATCACATTTTTGTCATCTATTTGCCTGCCCGTATCTAAATCTCTTATCGATTTCACTTGTTTTATTTCAATATTTAAACAAATTATCAGTACAGTAGGTCTACCCTATTTATAATAAATGTAGCAACCTAATATAATATGTGGAATATAAGAGGTAAACTATAATCTTTTCTGACACAAAACATAACACATGGGACTGTAGGCGGCCCAATGACTGCAAACAACTCGCCTATGAAACGTGATTTCATTATTTTAAGAGGCCAAATGTATATAAGATGTATACCAGTTATTTAATGTCGGGAATATTAATCAGTTAAAGAATTTGTCAAGGTTTTGTAGAATTATTATGTCTAAGTTCTCTTAGTGCCAAATAAGTCATTGTGTGTGCTAGTTAAAAGTTGTGCTACTCATATTGTACTTTTTTTTAAATGTTTGTTTGTTTTTTGTTTTTTTTGAGAGGTGCTATTGTCGCCAAAGTGTTGCCAAAGATTTTGTTTGTTTTTTACCATGTTTATACTTAATGTAAATATTTAGTTTGTTATATTTGTGCATATTATATATATACACTTGTTGTATCTTTGTATTTCTCCCATGCCCCCGTGAGGGGCCGTTATTGAGAAATAAAATTCATTGTCATTGTCATTGTCATTGTCATTGTCATAGCCTTTTGTATGTCATTATCATTTGATTTGTACAGCCAAATGCCATGTAATGTGCCATCCCTAATCAGAATACAATCAACACTTTTTATCTAACGATAACAATTGGTAAAATTAATCTGAAAAATGTTTACGAATGTTAC
>JBAMJV010000274.1:0-260248 GCA_037951105.1 Echinarachnius parma | reverse complement strand
CCAGGCGTCTAAGTATTTTATTCAATTTTTTGTATTGATATATACTCCAATAAAATACATCCATTAAATCAATGAAACGTCTGGGGCCAGGAGGCCACCACTTCTCAGATGTCAATTGATAATCAAGAAAGGGAAATACATATGCGCTGAACGCAAATTGTCCGCGGGGGAGGGGGGGGGGGGGGAGGGGCACCACCCGTAAATGTGTGTCCGGGGGGGGGGGGTCTATAATTCCACAACTTGAATTTTCTGGGGGGAGTATATTATTCCACAAATTGTCCGCAGGGGAGCGGTGTCTGAAAATCACAAAGCAGTCTTGATAGGCACCAAAAGCCGAGGGGCGCTGGCTCAGATTGACACAGAGCCCCCATACCTATTGTTAATACTGGTAGTATTCAATGTTACATTGGGTATTGGCCAGTCATCATGCCCATGAGTGTGCACACTCTCCCTCTCTAATCCCTCCCTCCCTCTCTTTTACCCTAATAGTTTTCCCTCTTACCCCTCCCCCTACTCCTCACTCTCTTGTTCCCTTCCTACCCTTCCCTCCACAACACACTTTCTCTTCCCTTACCTTCCCCTTTGCCCTGCCCCTGCCCCCCGGCCTCCCCCCTCCCATTACTAGCCCCGCCCTTCCTTACTTGAACGGTCTACCCCCCTCCCTTACCCCTCCCTCCACAACACACTTTCTCTTCCCTTACCTTCCACTTTGCCCTGCCCTGCCCCCCGTCTCCCCCCCTCCCATTCTTAGCCCCGCCCTCCCTTAACAGTCTTCCCTCCCATGCCCTTCCCTCATATTACACGTAAACAGGCTTTCTTCCATTACCTTCTCCCTTCACCCTCCCTTCGCTTCCAACTCTTATCTCCCTCCCTGACCCTAACATCATTCCCCCCGCCCTGCCTCCATCCCCACCCCCTTCACCTCCCTCCCTTTGCCTCCTTCCGTTGACTCGCTACCTCGTTCCCATCGCGCCGTTCCCACCCTCCCTTACCCCCCAAACAAGCTCCTATCCCTTACCTGAATGGTCTTCCTTCTCTTACCCGCCCCAACAGGCTTTCTCTCCCCTTACCTTCTCCTTTGCCCTGGCCCCCCCCCCCCCCCCTGTCTCTATTTTTCGCTTCCCTTTCATCCCTCCCTCCGATATCATACCCCAACAGTCTTCCGAGCTCACTTACTCCTCTTCTGCCCCTCCCTAAATGGACCAGCCACCACCCCCCCCTTCACCTTCCACTCTTACCCTCTCTTCTCTGCCCCGAAAAGTCTTCCTTATCTTTCCTTTCCTCCCTCCCTCCCTCCCTCCCCTCCCTCCCTCCCTCCCTCCCTCCCTCCCTCTCCTCAACCATTACCTCAATCCCATACTCCTCGCTCCATCGTTCACCTTCCCACCCTACTCCTATACCAACCAGTATTCAATATCCTGGCATATCCCCCCTATATAGGTATTATAATACTCTAGTACTTGCTGCTCTCTGTCGGGGGTGAGGGGGTGTTTTACTATTCAGGCTTGTCCGGGGGTAGGGGGGTCCTTGACTCTTATTCTGTCCGGGGATGGGGGGGGGGGGGGGTGTGGGGAGGGGGCGGTCAGAAGCTTGTGTCCGGGGGGGGGGGTATTCCCAATCAACACTGCCATCCAACACCACTCCTCCCCCCCCCTCCCTCAGGTCCTTTATTTTTATGGTAACAAGCCCTAAGGTATATGTGGTTGGACCAGTCTGCCGTTAATCAAAACTGGCTGTTTCAATGACCAAAATGTACAAAACTTGGTACACACCCTGGTATAAGGGAAACGGTATTACCCTCATATTTCAGAATATATTGTAATACCTTAAACATGGAACAATTAATGTCATTGTGACAGGGTGTATGGGAGGTGTGCCTGGTTACTGGTCTTGCCAACGAGATTATCTGGCGACATTGGTAGCGTACAGGCAGGCGAGAGGTCCAGGGTTCGATCCCCGGTGCAGTCAGCTCTGCTACTGTCAAAGTTTCTTGGACAGGGATTTAGACAGCTAGATTTGTAAACTGGGCGCCAAAAGAAACGTATCACTTCTTTAGGGCGGCGCTCACTAAAATCCATAGCATCATATTGAATCATATTTAGACACAGATAAGCTATCATTCTCCTTATGAAGCATATCTGAAAAATAAAAAGTTTGCTTTTGCCAAAAAAGAGAAAAATGCTATGGAATCACTACAGCTCACTTTTCAAATATCACAGAAACTGCTCGCTCCGAACCTCCACGAAAGGTGGTCTATTCAGAACTTTCAATAGCTATTCATTCAACTTCAAAGCAGGTTATGTAACCACTAGACTGGCTATTGTCCGTACAGAGCTCTGTGCCCGGAAGGAGAGCAGTTTCTGTGATTTAAAAAAATGACCTCTTGCGATTTCACCTTATTTTATTCTTTGTTGACTTAAGCATACATAATTTTTTTTAGATGAGCTTGCTAAGGAATATTATAGCTAATCTATGCCCAACTATGATTAATTGTTATGCTTTGGATTTTAATGTGTGTCGCTCTGAAGAAGTGATAAGTTTCTTTTGGAGCCCAGTTTATATCTAATGTCCTCCTCTCCTCCTCCACTTCCATTTCATTTTCGCGATTATAATAATTATTGTAAATTTATAATTCCATGCTATAATAATAGACATAATAGAGCCCGAATACACTTTGTATATTGTATCTTGTATCTTGTCAAAAATATATTTAATTGTCATGTGTTGCTATGAAAGATGGGAGTAAAAGCGCATAACCTTGTGTGGTTTGTAACCGTTTTTCATTTTGACTGAAACTAGAAACGTCGATTTCTGGTCCCAGACTTTACAAATATGCAAAACGGTTGTTTATCAAAATTTCTACTTGAAACAATCCATACTAGCTTATCATACTAGTATTGCCGATTGTTATCAAATATTATGCATACTTATATCTTCTAATAACAAATCAGGCAAATAGTATGACATCCCCAGCTTCTTTTTCCCAAACTTAGTACATTTATCATAACTGTATCTGTTGGGGATTTTAAAATACGAAATAATTATGTTACATGATGTGTCTGTATATTGTGTATCAAGCTATATCATAATAGTGATAACATGTTGCATACTACTAATTTCAACAGACTTTTTACTAACGTTTTCAATCCTGGGAGAAACATGCATGCACTTTATAATTATGTTTATGTCTTGGTTGGTTATTTGCTTGGTTTAGTCTGTCTTATTTTTTCACTTGTCCATGGTTGAATTATTAAATTGGATATAATGTTACTTTTGTTTGAGAATTCGTGTTATTGATAAACTTAGGGGCCTCCAAATGCTATATTCAGGTCAGGGTGTGAATTCCTATCATAAGCTTCCAAACCCTGCTAATATTATGTAACGATGGCATCTGAATACTGACAATACATTACACGCATTGTACATGTATGTACATTTATCTCGAATCTGATGTGGATAGTGTGCTCTGATTGACTGATAACCGGTAGATATGGGACCGCATTCAGACACTAAAGCCATGATGCCGAAATGAAAACGATATTTCCATCATGCATGATGGGGATATGGATTCGAGATAAATTCGTTATCCAGTGTCTGAAAAGCAAATACGAGAAAATATCCCCACTCTGTATTCCACGAGGCCGGAGGCCTGTATTCGCTTTTCGAACACAGGATAACTAATAGTACATACACACATCAGCATGATCAGCGGCATAAGTATGGTGTGTTCGGGACTTTGCACTTGGGCTGTAAGCACGTCCTTTTCGAAAGTAAATACTAGAGCTAGTGAGATACACAATATACTAGGGCTTTCGAAACGTCCTTGCGAAATAATGTACTAGAACTAGGTATTGGTATTGTCCTGTTGCTTTGGTTATACGCAATACCGCCACGAGGCTTGACGAGGGAAGGTTTGTTTTTTTGTTTTGTTTTGTTTTTTTTTTTTTGGGGGGGGGGCTTTCTTTGTTAGCATGTGAAAATACAATCTCACTGGTTAAAAAAACCCATGGGTGTATGAAAAAAACGTTACATTTGAAAAACATAAATTGTGTAGATATTAGGGTGTAATGTGTGGGGGTAATGTCATTTGTTTGGGGGGGGGGGAGGTGGGGGTAATGTAATTGGAGTGAATAGTACTCTGTGAAAAGTAATTCGTGTGAGCCGTCTAACTATGAAGAGCTAAAGTCAGCTAAATTAAATGGAGGTTCTACCCCATTGACAAACACTTTCTTAAAACCACTTCTTAAAACTCTGAGAAACAGTCCCTTTTATTGCCTTGCTTCCTGTAAAGACACACATTTCTAGATTATGATGAAAATATAAAAGCGAAATTTGATTTCAATTGGTTTCAAAAGGCTATTCGGCTAAAATATTTATGAAGTTTATGCTGACATGCTTGTGGAAACTAAACAGATACATATAATTATATGAATCAGGCAGGTTACAGTACATGTCTATAGTTTTAGTGTGTTGGTTCATGAATCTGACAGTACAAAAAGCATTGTCAGAAATGGGATACACGACCATGGCCTACGTGTAGGAAACTGGACAATTTCATGCGGGATATGATTGGATGTTCATTAAATAATCGTGTTTAAATAACATGCATGTAACATGTTTAACCTGCATGTTTAACATTGAGTCTCACACGACTGGTAAGAACCGAGCAAACACAGAGCATTGAGACAATGTTGGTGCCACGTTATAGATGATGGAGGAACGTGCATTTCAACTGTAACCTTGCCACAACGTTGTGTGTTTGCTGGGAAAATTATTAGATGACCAACCAGTTAAGGTAAGCCTACCTTTCTGTACAGTTATGTACCAACTAATTAATTTAAAGGAAAGCACGACTCCAGTTAATAAGAGTGAATATTTTGCATACATATTGATTTCCAGACACTAAAGAAATTACAGTATTGGAAAAGCTTCCAGACCACACTCATATATGACTTAATGCGTGGCAAGTCTTCGTTCAACATAATTATAGCCAACAATATTATTGCCGCAACAATATTATCGCCTCTATACTTGAAGTTCATCTCTTCGGTGCGGAGGATAACACATATCGTGTCAATGATTTACTAACAACACAATCGTTATCATTAACGATAGACGAGTGTTGGCAGTGTTTTAGAGTTATCAGTTTGAATGACCATGTTGCCAATATTATGCCACAGTCCGCTGCATTATCATTAATGACATAACGCTATTATTATATATTTTGAATACAAATTGTTATATTATGCACTTTCTTGTATAACAACTTAGAGGACCGACCAGTTAAGGTAAGCCCCACCCCCTACTTTACCGTTACAAGAATGTATAATTACATAGTACACTACATACTGTTCGAAATAATCAAGACCAAATAAAGTTTGCAGCCAATGAACAAGTAACTTAGAAGACCGACCGCCTACTGCACTGTTACATGAATGCATATGTATATATATTACACTACAGAACGTTCAAAATAATAAAGACAAATAATAAACCTTAAAGGTTGCAGCAATGAACAAGTAACGTAGAGGACCGACCAGTTAAGGAAATCCCCAACCCCTAGTGTACCGTTACATGAATGCATAATTATATAGTACACTACAGGATGTACTCATAAAGACCAAATAAACTTGGTTGCAATCGATTGACAAGTAACTTGAAGGGCCGATCAGTGAAGATAAGCCCCATCCCCTAATGTACCGTTACAAGAATGCACTATGTAGTACACCACATAATGTTCCAATAAGACCGAATAAAGGTTGCAGTCGATGAACAAGTAACTGAGAGGACCGACCAGTTAAGGTAAGCCCCACTACCTCTAATGTGCCGTTGCATTAATACATAAAGTACACTTACAGCATACTCAACTAAAGACCAAATAAAGTTGCAGTCAATGAACAAGTAACTTGAAGGACCGACCAGTTAAAGCCCAAGATCAGTTTCGGGAAAGAAGCCGAATACATCTAAATGTATCAGTATTGTTGAATATGTATTGAAATAGGGCTTGTGTGGTAAAATCCGAACCTAGGCATCGTTAAATACAGAAATATCAGAAGTATGAGCGAACCGCCACGTGGATCGACAACCGCGTGATCGTAATACACGTAGCGTATGGGCGATTCCTCGTTGGCGATATCTATTTCATTGAAATAGATATATAATTTCGCAAATATATCAATTAGTTCGGCGGTTTCTTGGCCAAATTTGGATAATCCTATATCAGTATAATTATATTCTTTCACATTATTGGTAATAAGAGCTTCCATTATATTTTTTTGAGAGGGGGGCGTTTCCAAAACTGGTCTTTACCTTTAAGGTAAGCCCCACCCCCTACTGCACAGTTACATGAATGCATGTTCAAACAAAGATCAACATTTATTAAAGGTTGCAGTCGATGAACAAGTAACAGTTTAAAAGGTTAGTCTGCACAATTACATGAATTCAAATATTAAAGACCAAATAAAGGCCGCAATGGATGATCAAGTAACTTCGGGGGCCGACCACTAAAGGTAAGCCCCACTACCTTTACTGTACCGTGACATGAATACGTACTAGTATATAGCACACTTACAGAATGTTCAAATAAAGACCAAATACATTTTGCAATAAATGAGCAAGCAACTTAGAGGTTGCAGTCAATGGGCCGTATGCATAAAAACAAGCAATTGCTTATAAGCAAATGCTTTAAGCACAAGCAAGAGCTTGTCAAGCAAAAGATCAAGTTCAAGCAATTGCTTAAATTCGTATGCACAAGCCTTTGCTTGTGCTGAAACCTTTTGCTTGCACTGCCTAAGCAATTGCTTACGTGTTGGACAAAGGATCGTTACGGTTGTGCGAACATCGCACTGCAGGGCAACAACGCTTCATGCCCGACCTGGCAGCAGTATTTTTTTATTACGCAAATAGGGGGGAAACAGCGTGGAGCATCAGGGGGGTTTCTGTGCAGATCGATGGACAAAAATTGCCGTAAAAAGTCTAAAATAACAGGAATTTGATCACAACATAACCTCTGGAATATGGAGCTTGAATTCATCCTGAAACGGTACGAAAATTTGATCCTTAAACGCGAATGCCCTGAGTAAGCAAGAGCTCAAGCTGGTCTGGATGTGCTTGAAAAAACGCAAGCAATTGCTTATCAAGACAAGTAAAAGGTTCGTTTTCTGCATACGGTTTTAAGCAATTGCTTGTTTGGTAAGCAATTGCTTACGAGCAGTAAGCAATTGCTTGTGCTTGTAAGCAAATGCTTTTGCTTGCAAGCAATTGCTTGTTTGTATGCATACCGATTCAAGCAAAAGGCTAGCACAATCAATTGCTTGTTTTTATGCATACGGCCCAATGAACAAGTAACTTAGACGACCGACCAGTTGAGGTAAGCCCCCCTCCCCCCCCCCCCCCCCAATGTACTGTTAAATAAAAACATATATATATAGTACAATGCAGGATGTACTAATACAGACTAAATACATGTTGAAGTAAATAAACAAATGACTTGAAAGGCCGGCCGACCAGTTAAGGTAAGCCCCACTACCCCTACTGCACGGTTACATGAATGCATATATATACTTACTATCACCATAGACATAATAGCATGGACAGTCATCGACTTTAAACACATTCATTCACCTGTAGAATACAAAGCTATCACCATGGTACCGATGCTTCGTTAATCCCTTTGATCGTATCATCGTCGCCGCCTTGACGAGTGAGGACAGTCAAGCTTTAAACACAATTTTGATAACACTTATATTTTCAGAAGAACTTGAGCAAGCCGGGTCTTTGAATTGACTTTTTATGGAAGAGGATGATTATAATGATCATTTGGTACAAATATCCGTAACATAACATTTTGAATACAAGAAATATGATCCCATTTCTAAAAATGTACTACCCGTCAAAAACCTAATTTTCAAGGTTTCCGCATATTTCTCCAGAAAAATATTGACATGTAAATAAAGATTGACTACGCTTCTATCTGGTGAATCGGATGTTGTAAGTGTGCGAGAGTTTGCGAAGACACAATTTGTATTCCTTTTTCCCCAAAAATGTAACATTTATGATTTGCTGATCCCGAAACCTGAAACACTCGGCGATAAGGAGAAATTACTCAGTCATGTCTTAGTGAGCTCATTGTCTGGTGAAATGTAGATAATTGTCCTTGCACCAGAAATGAGACAATAGCATTGAAAATAGCTCCTGGTAATGAATGCAGCGGCGACGATGATTGAGTCAAGGGACAAGATTTGATGATTGTCCATTACTGGTATGTCTATGCTATCACAGACTGTTCAAATAAAGACCAAACAAAGGTTGCAATCGATGAACAAGTTACTGAAAGGGCCGACCAGTTAAGCCCTGGTCACAACCCACCGTGCGTGTTTTTAGTCCGTACGGTTTTTGGGGAGGCCACGGCCGCTACGTTTTTCTGAAAACGTAGGGAGGGAGTGGCAAAGGCAGGGAGGGAGTACCGGCAACGCACGTCACACGCACGGTGTAAGTACGTGGCCCGCACGCCACGCCTGGCCGTGAGCGGTTGCGTGCATCGTACGTTGCGCACGTGGTAAGTGCGTTGTACGTGCTTACAACGTGCTTACAACGTACGGTCTCCGTGCGGTTGCCACGTTATCGTACGGAGGCCGTACTTACACGTGCTGCTCACGTACGGTGTCCTTACTCACTAAGTGCGTGCAAGTGCCATGAGTGCGAACAACCTTTTCTGCTCATATTATACTGCAGAAATCAGTGCGCACAACGTGCGTTGTAAGTGCGGAGCACGTGCTTACTCGGTACGGTCCACGTGAGTTCTGCGTGCTCATTGGACAGTTGAACTGGGGAAGTGCCGAGTAAGCACGGACCACGCACTTATCACGTGCGCAGCACGCACGTGCGCTCATTGGCTGCAGAACGCAGCGAAAACGCAGCGAACGCAGCGAAAGTTCCTCGTGCACTAAAAGTGCTACGTCGTGTCTGCGTGCTCCCAAATCCGTACTGAGTCGGTACTGAGTCGGTACTCACCACGTATGGATACCCAAATTTTGCCCACGTTTTTGCAAGTAGACAGCACGCACGGGGCACGCACTTGCAAGTACGGCGGGTTGTGACCACCGCTTTTAGGTAAGCCCCCATACCGTACCGTTACATGAATGCATAATTATATAGTACACTACAGAAAGGTTCAAATGAAGACTAAACAACCGTAGCAGTGAATAAGTGATATAGAGGACCGACCACTTCCACTGTACTGTTACATAAACCCCTCAAAAAAAGTTCGGAAACTCAATTTTGATCGATCATATCTCTCGTATTTCTTAATAAGCATATTCGAAATTGGTGTCACAGTAAAGCCTCATTATATACCTTTCAAACGGTGCATTATGCGTAGTGATTATGCAATATTGGGGCGATTGCAGTAGCCGAGAGAATAGGGGGAGGCAGGAAGTGAAATGTCGCAAAACGCTCTGATTTGGTGTCGGTATCTTTTACCATTGTGTAGAGGATGTAATGCGACTTGAATGAGTTGGCCATGAATTAGGAGAATTCAATTGAAAACGCATGAATAGTACATCAGTTGTGCCTTGAATCAGAGCGTTTCAAATTGGGTCACTTTTGAGGCTCCCCCACATTTATTTCTCTGCAGCCGCCCTTTGCTAAAATCATTATAAATTTCACATTTTCATACAGAAGAGTTGTTGGGCTTTCCGTTGATATCAATTTAAATCATGAATATTTTATTTGAAATGCTAAAAAATCCTCCCAAAACCTCGAACAAAATGTAACGCTCTGATTTTTTGTCAACTCCATATCTTTTTGTCTGATTTCACACTCGACCCATCTCCATATTCCGGTTCGCTGCACACACCCTATTTGCATAATCATCACGATTAATATGCCATCGTAATGAAGAGATAATTTCCATTAAAATGGTATCAAATTCAACAATTTTGATGAATGGAAAGGGTGGCAGTATTCAATAGAATGTTAACCTTTAGAAAACTGGTCAACACAGTCATGCACTCGTAAATTAAATTAATTAGGGCCATTTTGCGACATTTCACTTCCTGCCTCCCCCTATTCTCTGGGCCACTGCAATCGCCCCAATTGCATAGTCACTGCACATAATGCACCGTTTGAAAGGTATATAATTTGGCTTGATTGTGTCACCGATTTCGAATATTCTTATTACAAAATACGAGAGATATGATCGATCGAACTTGAGTTTCCGAACTTTTTTCGAGGGGTTTAGATGCATAATTATATAGTACACCACAGAATGTTCCAAATAATAAAGACGGATTGCAGTCAATGAACAAGTAGCTTGAAAGGCCGACCAGTTGAGGTAAGCCCCACCCCCTATACTGTACCGTCACATGAATGCAGTACACTACGTAATGTTCAAATAAGACCAAATGCAGTCAATGAACAAGTACCGTAACTAAAAGGACCGACCAGTTAAGGTAAGCCTTTACTTAGCCCCTACATATTTCAAATACATGTACTACAGACTGGATATATAATACACTACAGGATTTTCAAATACAGACCATATAAAGGTTGCAGTCAATGAACACGTAATTTAAAGGGCCGACCAGTTAAGGTAAGCCCCCCCCCCCCCCTACTGTACCGTTACATGAAAGCATATAATAATACACTATCGAATGTTCAAATGAAGACCAAATAACGGTTGCAGTCAATGAACAAGTAACTCAGAGGACCGACCAGTTTGAAAGGTAAGCCTGCACAATTACATTAACTTCGAGGACCGACCAGTTAAGTTAAGCCCCACTACCACTACTGTAACATGAATGCATAATATATATAGTATACTAACAGCATGCATTATATAGTACACTAACAGCATGCTCAACTAAAGACCAACATTTAAAAGGTTGCAGTCAATTAACAAGTAACCTGGAGGACCGACTAGTTAAGGCAACCCCTCCCCTATGGTACCGTTACATGAATACATGTACATGTTGAAATACACTACATGTACATATTGAAATACACTACACACAGATTGCAGTCACTAACCAAATGAGCCCTACAGGACTGTGCTCAATATCTCTTGACTTTGAATTATACAACTATATAAGGTAAGCTCCTCTACTGATATTGTATAACATCATGTTCATAAAGCATGACGGACTTGGCCCTATCTTCAAACGCAGACTAGTATGCTTAGTATATGAAGATCACTACTTTTGCGTAGTTGATGTTTGTTGGAGCACTGACAAGTTTCCATTTCGGCGTTCTCATAGGCATGGTGAGTAGTGGGTAAGTAGTGTTACAATTTAGAAGAAAGTGGAGTCAGAGTGTCTGTACACGGCACGTGAGCCACATTGTGACATGAAGTCCCGAGTGCCTGTACACAGTGCGATCTTTGAGTCAGAGTGTCTTTACACGGTAAGTGAGCCACATTGTGACATTGAGTTCCGAGCAGCGTTGCCAGTGAAAAAAAATACAATTATGCCAGGGGAGCAGCGAAATCATGCTAAATCGCCAAAAATTATGCCAAACCCTCTTTTGGAGCCGAGAGTCATTTTTTAGACCGAGTCCAGGAAATGTTGAGGCCTAGACCAGGACCCATTGGTTGCGAATAAAATCCTGTAAGCGGGGGGGGGGGGTAGTCGTAGAAGATTTTCGAAGCCGAGACCAGATCCCGTCCCAAACTTTCGAGGCCTAGACCAGGACCCATTGGTTGGGCGGGGGGGGGGGGGGGGAGTAGTCGTAGAAATTGTTTAAAGCCGAGACTAGGGGTGTTCGACGTTTTTGAGACCAAGAGTCCAAGACCAGGTCCAGTCCCACATTTTTAAGGCAAGACCAGGATTTTTACACAAATTCAGAGGCCAAGACCAGGATCTTCCAAAAGATTTCCGGTCGAGATCATTGGTGATGATTGTCGAGATCTATTTTTTTTCTTCAAATTCTGCCAGAATTATGCTAAAAAGAGTCACATTATGCAAGAATTTTGCTAAAAAAGGCCAAATTATGCCAGGCATAATGCCAGATGTTAAAAGGGTCAAAATTATGCCAGAAAGCATAATTATGACAGATCTGGCAACGTTGGTCCCGAGTGCCTGTACACAGTGCGATCATTGAGTCAGAGTGTCTGTACACGGTACGTGAGACACAGTGTGACATTGAGTCCCGAGTGCATGTACACAGCGCGATCATTGAGTCAGAATGTCTGTACACGGTACGTGAGCCACATTGTGACATTGAGTCCCGAGACCCTGTACACAGTGCGATCATTGAGTCAGAGTGTCTGTACACGGTACGTGAGCCACATTGTGACATTGAGTCCCGAGTGCATGTACATAGTGCGAACATTGAGTCAGAGTGTCTGTACACGGTACGTGAGCCACATTGTGACATTGAGTCCCGAGTGCCTGTACACAGTGCGATCATTGAGTCAGAGTGTCTGTACACGGTACGTGAGCCACATTGTGACATTGAGTCCCGAGTGCCTGTACACAGTGCGATCATTGAGTCAGATTGTCTGTACCCAGCCTGCGGGCCCCTCGTATCTGTAGAACTACACGTCAAAAGATTTTCTTACAACTCCATGCAAAGACTCCAGCTCATGGGGACTTTACCCCCACTTTCTAGTGGTGGTATCTGTATAGGTCGTCCAATGCCATCTGCTTCGTGATCGAGTGCCATGAAACGGGGATGTCTGGAAGCTGAGCTCCGTACATGTCCTTGAGCTGGTGTTGGTAGTTTGCCATGAACCACTGCCAGTACTGGGATACACTGTTGGTGGGATCGGGAGAGATGTCCCATTCCTGTAGGTACATCTTGTATTCCAGATTCCGATGATATACCCCGTCAGAGCCGGTGGTGGAACATGCGCCATGGTCTCGGCATTTGAAATGGCAAGCACTGCAATTGAAGCTGACCGCTTTCCACTGAACTTTATAATTGCACCCCTCTGTAATTAGCTGGTCTTTGCGTACACTGACACCATCAACGTTGTTGTCACTGTCCCATAGAACTCCCCCGATACCGGTTGGTCTGTGTTGCACACATGTGTGGGTTTTCCTTAGCTTGTAATAGTGGTTGATCATCGTGTCAGCACAGGGTTCATTACAGAAGGGGCACTGCTCAGGACAGCCCCAAAGCTTGTCGATTATCTGCTGATATGGTGTGGTTCCATTCCACCGGACAGATGATTCTGTGTGTCTGCTGAACTCTTCGACCACGCTCCTTTCGATGGCGTCAAGTTTGATGAGGATCAACCTATGTAGATTGCCAAAGTCGGCTACATTTCGGCATGCCATATGCTTGAGAGAACTGGGTGGTACGGCTATTTCTCTCTCCACCTTCTGGCAGAAGGTTTGTATCCAATGCTGGATCCTCACATGAACGCCACTCAACTGATCGACCTCACTGGTAGCATGTTCGACGCTCTCTGCAATGCACCTGGTGATCCTTTGTATATGGCTTTTGGTAAGAACACCATATCTGGAGGTAACGTTCGCGGATTGCTTGGTGAACACCTTTTCATTTATGTACTGCGTGATCCATTTGAAGGCGAAAGTCTTGGCATTTTGGATGTATGAGGCATACTCAGGAAAATTGCCTTTGCAGGCCAGGTCGTCCATCATCTTGACAATTAAGTAGTATTTGGTCATTTGGAAGTCTCCCATGACCTCGTCCACCACTTTTATTGGGATTGCCTCGTTAACAGCTTGCTCTATTACTGCCCTCAGCTGGTCACTGAACAGATCTGCAGCAATCACCTCTTCTGTGCTTTGTTTCACCATGTTTTTGAACAGGCTCAACGCTGATTTCTTGTATGCTTCCAACTTCGCAACCACTCCATGTTCCTTCTCATATTCATGCTGCATCAAGGAAAATACTTGTACACAGTACCGGCTGATGTGAGCTGCCAGTTTCACTACATATCGTGGAAGTATGGTGAAGTGTGAATCCTTTGAATTCTGTTCATTGTGATCATCCATTCTCTCTGTAATGATCCGGATAACGTCCTTGGCATGCGCTTTCTGGAACTTCACGTCCTGGCTGCATACATCCTTCAGGTACACACTGACGTCTTCCAGTACTGTGTTTGTGATCAACAATATCTTGTTTCGGGCTAATAACTCAGGGTCTTGTCCCCGTTCACCCCCCAATGCTCCTTTGATAGCAGAACTTGCTTTCTTTAACCAGTTTGTTTTCAAGCTCAAGTCATCCCCAGTCACAAAATCCAGTCGAGTACTTCCCAACAGCGATTCGTACTGTAGCGGGTAGTGTAGAGGCTGGCGCGTTAGCTCATCCCGCAGGATCTTGCCATGAGCATGAAACCTCTCTGAGAGGACATGTTCCATCAGCACATCCATTTTGATCACATCGACTGTAACTTTGGATGCGAGCTCGTTTACCATTGGCACCCACATGGAATCAAACGTGTCTTCCAGCTTTCCATCCGTCAGTTCCCTACCTTCCAGCTTTTCGGCCAGTTCCACTGCCTTTTTCATGATGTAGGTCTCATATTTTGCCCACTTCTCTGTCTGCAAGAGCTCAATGCGACGTACATCTTTGATAGAAAGCAGATCTGACTTGCCTTCATTGTATTTCTGTTCGGCCGCAAAGCTCAGGGCATTCATCTTTGTCTGCTGCCACTGAATCAGTATGTTAGGCAGGTTGCTATTTTCAAAATACTCCTTTAGAGCAATCTTGATTTCCTCGGCTTTTTGTGTGATCAGACTGTTCAGATCACAAAGCAATTGCTGTGAACATAGTTCCAGATCTTGCATATGTTCACACTTCTTGATCTTGATTCCTGCAGTCTTCTGCAACCAAATCATGACTGAGCTGTGCAGCTTCCACTCAAGTGCATAGTAAGTGCTTTCCAAGCTGTTGTAGGCCTTCATTTCGAGACTGTTCCGAAAGCTGAATACAAAGTCGTCAGCAAGGATTCCTTTCCACAAGTCTTCCAGCCGCACTGACAAGTCTGATGTAGTCAGAAACATTGTTTGTGTTTTTGCGATACATTCCAGCAAGCTCAGCTTTACGGAATCAACTTTTGCACTGTAGCCAGGATTAGCTGGAGCCATAGGAGGGTCACCATGCCAGAGGTCAGAGAAGTACCAGACATGCTCATTGACATCGAATTTGATGATCTGCGAGAAACTGTGGATGTCTGCTATATTCTCACTGTCCGCTGCCTCTTTGGCCATGGCATCTAGGCTCTCTTGCAATTTCTGGCAGCCATGCATTACCATTTCTTTGGCGTTGGCAGCTGGTACGTTCTGGTGAACAAAGACTGATGTCCTGTGGTTTTTTATGTGTTTGTTCACTATGTTCATCCTCAGAAATGCATGAACGGCAATCTGCAAGATGTCTTTCATTTCAGAATGGTTTTCACCTTTGATGTTCATCATTGTGACATCTCCAAGACCAATCACAAGGGTAGCAAGCTCATTATCGCGGGCATGATTGTCCTGTGCCAACTCTTGTGCACGAAGACCCTCTGTGTCAATTACCACAATGTAATCAAACGGCAGGTTTGCACTTCTATCCACCGGGACAAGTTGCATGTATGCTCCCTTAGTACATCTCCCAGCACTGACAGCAAACTGCAGCCCAAACATGGTGTTCAGGAGTGTTGACTTCCCAGAACTCTGAATGCCCAGAACAGACAGAACAAAGAGCCTTTTGTCTTTTCCGACAATATCTGCAAGCTTGGCCAGGACAGCTTTTATCCATGTGGTAGGGACATTGGCCGCATCTCCATCAACAAGCTCCAGAGGTGTGCCTTTTACCATAAGCCTGGCAACGAGCTCTGGGAGATACTCCACTGTACGTCTGGTTTCCTTTGATATCTTACTGCTTTCGTGTATTGCCTCGTACATTTGTCCCAATTCTCGGAAGAGATGTTCCAGTCCAAGTGAAGCAGCAGACATGACATGTTCTGCTTGATCAACTTTTACTTTTAGGCGCTTCATTTTCGCGTCATGTTCTTGTGAAGTCATCCCAATGTCGTTCTTTGAGCGTTGGAACTGTGTCCATTGAGCATGGTATTGTCTGCGCAGATCTGGTAATGTTATTCGTGACCTCCTGTCAAGGAGCAGTGTCATCCAGTGCAGGAAGTAGACTGACACTTGTTCGGTGTTGCCGTACAGGATTGTCACGAAATCCTTGATGAAATGTGTCAAGTTACTACAGATTTCCACCTGCCTTTCGCGCAGTCGATCCATCTCCTGCTTCAATTCATCAGCTTGGTAAGCAGATGAAAATCCGGCCTTTGCACTCGCCCTATGTTGCTTTTTCAGCAATTTGCTGTATTCCACCCATTCTGTGCCTTGCAGTGGAAGTAACTTGCCCTTGCAATCTGTGATTTCCTTCTCTTCCATGTGATGTATTACCTTTTCTGCAAGTGACTTACCCTGTACACATGGTGTATCATGTTCATCTATTGTGACTCCTTCTTTTTCTGCCACGGAGGCACACTCTTCCATGGTGATTCCAACACATTCAGTGAGAACTTCCGACAGTTTTTTGCGTACCTCAGTCCTCATTTCACCAGCATTCATCTGAGCACCTTGCTTGTTGGAAGAAATGAGCTTGATTCCAATCAGAGCATCTTTCCCAACTGCCTGGATGCAGGCTTGTCTTTCCGCCTCCATTTCCTGTTTGCTATTGCCACTCAATCCCCTAATCAACAGGAGAATAACTTGTTTGGCCGCTTTGGAAATGTGTTTGTACGCCTTCGTGTGGGGTTCACTTGCAAGGTCTTTAGCACTGGCAATGACCAATACCGCAGATGACATCTTGCTCAGAATACGCATTTGTTTCTGATGTGAAGATGCATCTCCTCTCAGATTGAGAAGCATTGTTGTGCGTGGCATGACCTTGCTCTCTGTTCCTGCTGGGATGAACCAGGAGCATTCCACTAGACCTTCTGTCACTCTTCTCTCCACTGTGCCATTGAGGCAGTCGTGGTTCAGGAAGGTGTCATGAGCTTGATCACAGAGCACATCATTCATCAGTTTGGACTTGGAGAATGGTGGCCTGCCCAGTCGGACAAATGTCACGATTGGGAAAGGCTTGTCTGTGACTGGTGTCTCGGATGGCTCGTTATGCTTGTTATACCAATCAACGATGATCGTCCTGAGTGCCCAAAGTGACATCGCAACACTGCGTGGCGACCCGAATGGGTACAGAAAAGGAATGGCCAGCTTGCAAACAAACAGTTTCTGGGCCAGCACTTGTTTGAGGAAGTTATCACAGCAGCCAAAGATGACCACGATGATGTCTAACGTGCTGACCTTACGTTTGCCTCGTTCTCCGTCATCGTAGGTGTGTGACTCTCCAAGGAAGGCATCGATATCTTCAAAATCGTGCTCTTGCTCAGCACCATGACGTGACTGATTGCAAGCCGATACCAGATGATCTCGTGCATAGAAGTCGATCATGAGGAGCTTCTGAATAATTTTCCATGGCAGGTTTTGTATTTCATCGGTGTATTTTCTAATTGTGATCGCATGGAGCATGGTAATCTGGGATGGATAATACTTCCGAAGACCCAAGATATCCAAGATATCACCATATTCCTCATTCAGGCAGCCTAAGGAGTGTGTTGCTTTGGGTATCTCCTCCATGTTTGGCTTGCTGTGGTGGCCGAATGCTTCCTTCAGATCAGCTATCTCGACTTCCTTGGCATCCATGACCGCCATGTTTCCCTGGGCCAGCTCACTAGTGAAGTAGACGAGTTGCTTCCAATTGTATGGAGACGATGTGGCAAATCTGTTCATGATTTCATTTACCTGAGGAGATAACACTTGTCTGATGTCTTTCACCAGATCAGAGAAGTCATCCTCTGCCCTTTGCTGACCATTTTGGAACTGCCCAGAGGCAATCGACATCTGAACAAGATATGACTCTAGTTGTACCTTGCCCCTGCCTTGGTAATTCAGAAAGTTGGCCCATACTTTGTCAAGGTATTGCACAAAGTGCTCTAGCCTCTCCATGGTGAGGAGGGTTTGAAACCTCATGGATGACCAGTCATATTCTAATTGCAAGAGAACTGCCTTCATGAAAAAGACCAGATGTACATCACCTGACGATTGCAAATACTTCAGGAGCTGACTCATCCCAAGAGCCATGTCAACAGTTGCTTCCCCGTTGATGCTGTCAGTTCTGTGCACTGTGCCATCGGTGTTTTTCGCATGTTCGTTCTGCAGCGTTGGTACGAACCTTTCCTTTAGGAACACTACTAGATCTGGTATAGTTTGAATACCAGCGTGTGCAAGCATGGTGGGGATGTCTTCAGTCCCTGATCTCACTTCAGCCCACTTGCTGATTTTCTCTTTGCATGGGAAATCTCTGCGACCGACAGGAGCCACCAGCTTTCTGAGCAGGAAGCGCAACAAAGACACATCTTTTAATGCAAACCGGTCTTTCATCTCCACAACGTTCCAAAGAAAGCCACTGACACTCCCATTTGTGCATAAGACATCCACCCAGTGCTTGTTGGAGCCTGTCAGACCCTCTACATCTTCCACTGTCTTCATGATCATTTGAAGATGGTCAAGGCATTTGCTTGGGGATTCAGGAACCGAGTTACAGGCCTCAATGTTCGATTTAAGTTGATCCATCATGCTGATTGCCGAAAAGACTTGCTGTCCTCCTCTTTCAGTGCTGACATATCCACTAATCTGCTCCCAGACGTGCTTTAATGTAGAAGCAAGACTATGTGGTTCTCGAAAGTCGTTCTTGTGATTGGAAATCAGCTGCCAGATGCCTACGAAATCTGTGCGTCCATCGGCAAAGTTCCCTCTGTCGATGAGAGCCCATGTACTGTTGCATGTAACAAGACCCATCTTCCAGAGAGGTAAGGCAGCAACCTCTTCTGGTCCTCCATTTCTGGTTGTATTCAAGCTAGTCTTCGCCTGCTCGGATTTGTTGTAGTCAGCTGCAAAACTTCCATGAGATTCTATATGATCAGCACTGACAGACGCCCCGACACTGCACCCAAGTCCAGAATAGCTCATCGATGCATAGGCACTAAGTGCATCCCTTACCATAGCCTTGGTGGTATCAGCATTCGATGTAGTTTCACTGGAGTAAGTAGCTTTTAATTTGTTCACCCCACCAAAGTGAAGGACCCCTGCACTGATATGGGAACCATATGTATTGAGAAACGTTTTAACTTTTGCATTGACCAAACCATCATCAGTACCCACCTTGAGGACCTTGTCAATCTCTTTGAGTTCTACCAGTGCTTCTTGAGACAATCTCAAACTGTGAGGGTTCAACTCGCAGGCAGCAGTTGGGACAACAGAGTACATAATTCGAGACTCGAAATCAGTTTGATTGTGATATTCTGAGTGTTTCTCTTCCTCAGACTCATGCTTCTTTGCGAACCCTGCCTCACCTGAGAATCCCCACCCATCCCCTCTAATGCTAGCAGCAACACTGTAGCCCATTGTATCAAGCGAATTTTCGAAATGGTCTGATTGTGTTTTGGAGGAGTACTGGACTACGTCATCTACCTGCTGCATAATTGGATTAATTAATCTGACATCAGTCGGTGTGCTGAGGACTATTCGATTGATCGAATCAGGACTGTTGGTACAACCTACCAGAACACCCCTCAAAGCCAGACCAGCTGACGCATTTGCCAGAATATCTGACGGAGTATTATCTTTTCTGCCTTCGGCTAGCTTTCCCAGATCCCCTAGGTCAGAAGTGAACTTCGTGATCATAGTATCAAGAGAAACGTTGTCATATGTTTCTATCCATTGCTCTTTAGGAACGTCCAGGACTTGACGAAGCTGCTCCCCCTTTGTCTTCATCATCTCGCCAGTGTGGCTAACACCAGTCTCCTTCAGCTGTTTGATATCCTGCAGAAGTTGCTTTGCTTCCTGTTGTCTCTTCTTGCCTCGTTCTTGCTTCTTGGCCACGGCCGCTTCGTATGTGTCATCGCTGATGTTTAGGAACTGTCTGAGGGCATGTTCTTCCCAGTCATGCATCATTGCTTCCTTCAGTTTATCCAGGTGTTGAACTGTCAGGTTTCTGGTCTGTTCGAGTCTTGATATACCCAGTTTCTTCTCAAATATGTCTGCCCAGTAGCTCCCATCGAGTCCTGCTTTCTTGAGTTTGGCAACCATCTCGGACTTAGTTTCCTCTGGCGTCTGTTTCCACTGGACTTCACTAGTGATACCAAGGCATTTTCTGAGAGCTTTTTCCTCCCAGTCATACCTGATCGCATCTTCCAGCTGTTGGAGGTGCTTCTGCTCCAGGAATTCAATCTGATGTGGCCTGGTGACACCCAGCTTCGTCTCGAATATGTCTGCCCAGTACTCACCATCGAGGCCAGACTGGCTCAGTTTGCTAGCCAACTGCGATGTTGAGTGTTGAGGTGACGCCATTGTTGACCCTGAAAAACAAATGGAAGATAATAGCGGTGTCAGCATTATTATGTGAATATGATGAAATACTATGCCAGTAACCCATGGCAGTGGAAGCCACGTGATACGACGTGTCTACATCCAAATCAATCCGACTCAGCAGTTGGATTAGCATTTTATAGGACATTATAGTAGGCCTAGAAACCATGACAGGGTGCCTCTGCAGCGGCCAGTGTAAGTATCAAATAGGCTCATCAATAATTATAATCAACTCATTATATACATGTATATCTATGGATGGCCTTGTGTTGTCCAATCTTACAATCATGCATCAAGGCTAGTTCACTATGTTGGACAAGTTGTGATAGCCGGGTAAGTCGTGATCGTTCATTCTACCCCTAATCGAACACTGCATTCAGGACTTTCTGTACATTTAAAGGGCAACCTACCGAGGCTACTTTTATTCAATACCTTTGTTTTATTAGGTTCAGATGTCCGTGGTTTGATGTCACTGGGTCAAACTATCACAGGATGCACAGCCGGAGATCTCGTGCTGTATGAACGAAGAAAAATAATTCGTTGACTCGTTCAAATGTTAAGACAAAATTACACACAAAAGCACGAACGTGAACATTTGGTTTCATTCAACACCAAAGTTAATCAAGGTTTGACTTGATAGGACGGTAGAATGGACCCTATACAACAACCCAGGGTAATGTGTACAGTAAACATGGTCAAATTGTGGTTTTTAAATACTTATTAAACGGCAGTTTCGGTTGACAATTTGTCAAAGAACAAAAACAAAAAAATGAAACTGTCAATGACAGTGTAGCTCATCCTGGTCATTGTTAGTGTATAATTTGACCTGATCTCACTATCATGTATGTATAAAGATGGGATTTCATGATGAGCTTATAACGCCACTGGGAGCAGATCATAATGATTATATTGGCTAGGTATGTAAGGATTGTGATAAATTAATGTAATTGTTATGGAGGAAAAGTGTTTGGTGCAATTTAAAAATTCGCTCAGGACTTTAGGAGAAATGGTTTATGCCGAAAGGGTGGGTAGCGTCGCGTCGCGTCGCGTTGACTGGAACGCGACCATTCGTCCAAAGCCCCCCCCCCCTCCCCGGTTTTGCCGAAAGGGTGCTTTGGGAGCGTTAAGGCGCGTCAGATCAGATAACGCTACCAAATGGCACATACGGGGGGGGGGGGGGGGGGGCTTATTCCGAATGTACGCGTTTTGTACAATGATGTGTACATCAAAGACGCGTCCGTAACTAATTACGTCATTTCGATCTCTGAGTTTTTGTTTCGCCACCGCGACGAAACACGTGTTATGCTATGAGAGACCGACTTTTCAACAAGATGGGATTTTATAGCACATAGTTGATTTTCCAACCGCTGCGTAACGCGTGCGTGCTTCGAATGTTATACTGTAGGATATATAATTATGAAGCCTCATGATTGTGTTTGTAAGTAGATGCATGAAGTTCGATTCCCACGCCCTCGTTTACCGCTAATCGCGCATTCCAGGAAATGGGTTAGTAAAACCGCCTTGTTAAAGGGAAAGTTGAGTTTTGGTAGAGAGGGCGCTAGACTACTTAATTGGTTTGTGAGGTAATGAAAAACTGAGTGTAAAATTTGAAAGAGCATAATATTTAAACAATAAAATCATCTTTGTTTGATCAAAATCGGTTCAGAAACGGCTGAAATATCCATAAATACAACAATTTGTAATAAACCCGGGGCCCCGGGTTTATTAGAGAATTTTGAACCAGCCGTTAAAAATTCAAAAAAATGCTTGCTCTTTTCAAAAAAGTTACAAAATAGGTATTTAAATAGTTGTTGGTTATTTCTCTATCTAATCACTATTTCAACAAAGCATCACATGCACAATATTTTATTCAAAATGGTTGAAACCGATGAGTGTTTAGAGAGCGCCCTCTTACGTTTTAACGGCTCTTTTTGAATGATAACATGATCTTTACTACGTCATTTGTAATTTTGTGTTCCTTTCTAGTTATAACTATTAGTTTGTAATGTAATGATGCAGGTTTTGGTTACTAACATTCAGTTTCACTAAAACTGTACTCTCCTTACCAGAACTCAACTATCCCTTTAATGTTGTATTATAATAAAGCTCAGTTGCGAGTCATGTGTGTTTGATTGTGTCCCTGAAATATACAACTTATGAAGGGCCTATTTGATCAAAATACACATTTACTAAATAGTCTACGTATAAGACTTGGAATAGTTTACCTTCGGAATAAACTAATTTGAGTCTGATCCATAGGCGTACCCAGGGGAGGGGTTTGGGGGGTTCAACCCCCCCCCCCCCCCCTCCCCCCCGCTTTTTGACAAGAAATTATTATTAATATATATATATTTATTTATTTTTTATTTTTTAAAATTTTTTTAGGGGGGGGGTTTGAACCCCCTCTTTACAACTTGTAAGCTGGTCTCGAGACCACATTTAAGCGCCCTCGAGCATCATTATTACCCATGGTCTCGGCTTTGTAAAATTGCGAAGAACCCTGGTTTCAGCCTTAAAAATATTGAACATAGTTGGTCTAGGTTACGAACATTTTTTAACGGACACCATCCCCCCCCCCCCCCCCCCCCACCCCCTCCCGCTTACAGGATTCTAGAAAAATGTCTTAGTCTCTGCCTCGAAAATAAATGACTGGTCCTGGTCTCGACCTCGAAAATAGTAAAAGTACTTGGTCTCGTCTTCAAAAACTTTCTACGGACACTCTCTCCCCCCCCCCCCCCTGACACTCTCCCCCCCCCCCCCCCCCCCCGCTTACAGAAAATTTTCAGACAACATACCCCCCCCCCCCTCCCCGCTTGATCTTGGGTACGCCACCGGTTTGATCATCATTATTCAGGTTTGTGTCATTTCAAGTTTCAATTACACACAAATTAATTCAATCCGAAGGTTAACTATTCCAAGGCTTAGATGCTTACTCTTGAGCAAATTGAGTAAACAAGATATGACGTCATAACAATCTATTTTGAGAATTTTCAAATTTGAACTTCATTTTACCGAAAGAGCATGTAAAATAATGTCCAAATACCAAACATCAATTAAATATGTTAAGAATTGGCTGAGATATGCCTATCGGAATGATTTGTTTTGTCAATGGGAAATCAGTGCTTCCAACGCACCCTTTCGGCTAAACCGGGGGAGGGGGGGGGGGGGGGGGCTTTGGACGAATGGTTGCGTTCAAGTCAACGCGACGCGACGCGACGCTCCCAACACACCCTTTCGGCAAAACCGGGGGGGGGGGGCTTTGGACGAATGGTCGCGTTCAAGTCAACGCGACGCTACCCACCCTTTCGGAATAAGCCAGGAGAAATAGCGATTTTCGTGAAAATGCTAATATGACCTTATAGCCACAACCATGACCGCAAGGAGTTCACCGAAAAGCTTAGTCAAATGACTGCGGAGTTAACATGGCTGCACAGAGTTAATGAGGCACCAACATCTGTAAGTTAGCTTTTTCTTGAGATGTCATCTTATGATCTTTAAAGCCCAAGATCAGTTTCGGGAAAGTAGCCGAATACATCTATATTGATCATTATTGTTGAATATGTATTGAAATAGGGCTTGTGTGGTAAAATCCGAACCTAAGCATCGTTAAATACAGAAATATTAGAAGAAAACCGCGTGGTCGTAATACACATAGCGTATGGGCGACATATCTATCTCATTGCAAATATATCAATTAGTAGGCGGTTTCTTGGCAAAATTTGGATGATCCTATATTAGTATAATTATATTCTTTCCTTCCATTTCATTTTTTTGAGAGGGGGTTGTTTCCAACAATATTCGGATTCTCGGCGTCAAAGTGACCCCGGGAGAGGATACCGACCGCATTGCCTGCGACATTGCGCAACGTATCGGAGTCAACCTCAACCCAAGCGAAATAGACCGATCGCATCGCATCTACACACGGAAATCGCCGAATGACCAGAACTCGTACGCTGGCGCAGCATCAAGAAAGATACCGCCCCTCCGATCATCGTCAAATTTGTATATTACAAGTCTAAGCAAAACATGATAAAGAGCAGACGAAAACTCAAAGGGTCCGGTACAGTGATTGTTGAAGATTTGACAAAGAAAAACACCACCCTTCTCTATGAGACATCAACAAAGCAAAATGTGACAGCTTATTGGACGACAGACGGTAGAGTCTTTGCCCTGGTGAAAACCTCGGCGGAAACGAAATGAAGAAACTCATCACCTCTCTGTCGGACCTTAGCTATCTGTAAAAGAAGCCTTTCCACTTTCTTGCCTCAGTGAGAGAATCTAGATATTATATTTGGTATACATGTATAGCAATATTCATAATTATTTATTTTTGTAATTAGTATATTTAATACACTGTTTTCGGTGGATTATAACACTCCCACTTTAAGTTTATTTAAACCCTGTTATGTACTTGTAGTTATAAAGTCGTTTGAATTATATTTTTTTCTTATTTTGTTTTGAATGTGTACTTTACTAAATGCCTGTCGTGTAAACTATCAACAATTTGTAAACAATATTGATATTAATGCTATCTTTGAAAACTGTCTCCTATAGTAAATGATCAACAAACATATGGGTTTCAACAATCATTTTATACTCGTAAAGATTTTACCCAAATGTATTATGCATAATGTCGATAAATATTAAGAAAAACAATTTTCATGTCTTCATTTAAATTGCAGAAGCATAAAAAAAACTTCTCTTCTTTGGAATCTTTGTTACATGTTATTGGTAATCCCTTTTGTGCACTAGGAATAACTGAAACATGGTTACGCGACTGCGATCCTAGATATGATATAGATGGATTCAAATGTATGGGTAATAATAGAGTAGAACGTCGAGGAGGAGGAGTTGGTATATATGTTAGAGATGATTTAGTTTTTAAACATAGAGTAGATTTAGACATTAATATAAATTGTATGGAGTCTATTTTTATTGAGATTCAAAATTTAAATACAAATATTATTATTGGTGTTATTTATAGACCTCCGGGTGAATCTGAAAATTACTTTTTTGAATCAATAAATTTAGTTTTAAATATTGTAAATAGAGAAAATAAATATGTATATTTTATAGGGGATTATAATATTTATTTATTGAATGCCGACTCCTGCTCCAAAACAAATGACTTTTTAGATGTATTGATCATTCAATATCATTGATTGATAATATTTTTACAAATAATATTGATGACGTTTATCAGGCGTTATACTTGCAGATATTATTGATCATTTTCCTGTATTTTGTATATCAAACTCTCAGATAAAACTTTAAAAATCACAGACAACTATGAAACGTGATATTAATGACAAAAAACATTAGATAATTTATTAATCTTTTAAATGATGTTAATTGGAGAGTAGATAATGAAGATCCGAATGTGAGTTATAATAATTTCCTGTATCAATTTATGCAGCTATATAATAAATGTTTTCCTTTACGCTCCATTAAATTTAAAAAGACAAGAAGAGATAAACCATGGTTTACTTATAAATTACGTAAAGTGTGCAATACAAAATACAAGTTGTATACAAAATCCGTTCAAAATCCAACTGACTATAGAAAAAAGTGTATAGAAGACGTACAGAAATAAGTTGAACCATGAAATTAAACATGTAAAATACGAATATTTTATAAATAAGTTTAAAAATGTGAAACATGATAATGAAAGAAACATGAAAGGTAATCAATAAAGCTATGGGAAATTCATTTAAGACTCGTGATATAAATATTGAGCACATTCAAGTTAATAATAAACGTGTTACAGATGATTTTATGCATTGCTCAAGAGTTTAATAAATATTTTGTTAATATAGGTGCTTCTTTGAGAAATAATGTTCGAAACACTTTAATTAGAAATAATAATTATATGCAATATTTAGAAAATAATAATGTAACGCCTTTTTTTAACCCTATTACAACTAAAGAAATTATAGATATTGTTTGTGACTTAAAAAGTAAATCAAGCACTGGTTATGATGAAATTGATATTGTCGTCGTCAAAAGGGTTGTTCACATTATATGTTATCCGTTGTGTTGTATTTTTAATGAATCTATGAATAAAGGTATTTTTCCGGAAAAGTTAAAAATAGCAAAAGTCATTCTTGTATATAAAAATGGATCATTCGACACAATGAGTAATTATCGGCCAATATCAGTCTTGCCAGTATTTTCAAAAATCTTAGAAAAATGTTTTTATAATAGATTAATATATTTTTGGAATCAATGTAATGTATTATCAGACAGTCAATATGGGTTTAGAGCCGGTCGCTCCACATCCTCTGCACTAATTGATTTTGTTTTTAAAGTTTCAAATGCCTTAGATAATAAACAAATTATGTTAGGAATATTTCTCGATCTTAGTAAGGCATTTGATACGTTAGATCATAAAATTCGTTTAGATAAATTGTATAATTATGGAATACGAGGTGTTTTGTTAAAATGGTTTGAAAGCTATTTAACAAACCGAAAACAATATGTTCTTTTTAATAAAATTTAATCTGATTTTAAAACCATAGGATGTGGAGTGCCTCAAGGCTCGATATTGGGACCGTTATTATTTCTTGTGTACATGAACGATATTACTCAGGCTTCACAAATATTGCAATGTATTTTATATGCGGATGACAAAGATAAAGATTTAGATAGATTAGTGACACGATTTAGTGATGAGTTTCAAAATATTTCTCAATGGTTGTATATTAATAAATTAATCTTAAATGTAAAGAAAACTAATTATATGATTTTTACAACAAAAAAAGTTAGAACTGATAACATTGAAGTAAAAATAAATGGAAATGTTATACAGTCTTGTAATTCACTGACATTTTTAGGTATTCAAATTGATAGTAAAATGTCATGGCACGTTAATATTGAAGCAATTTGTAATAAACTCTCGAAAATAGTTGGTATTTTATATAAATTAAAACATTTCCCTCATAAGATTGTATTAATGATATACAATGCATTGTTTGTATCACAATTACATTATTGTAATATTGTTTGGTCTAATTCAAATGATTATTGTATGAATAGATTATATAAATTACAAAAAAAGGCAATACGTATTATCTCTGGATCCCATTATCTTGCTCATACAGAACTTATTTTGACTTGTTTTAAATGTTTTAATGTATTTAAATCGAATGATTATAATATTGCTATATTTATGTTTTTATGTCATAAAGGTATTATCCCCCCAGTCTTTCAAACAAATTTAATTTTAACTTTGAAATACATTCATATGGAACTAGGCAATCATTACATTTTCATTTACCTCCTCATGTTAAATTAAGCCCAACTTTAAATACATTTAAACAGAGATACAAACAATTGCGTTTTAAGTGCATAGCATGTTATTATTTGTTATATGTATGCAATCAGGTGTTAGGTGTTAGGTATTAGGTGTTAGGTGTTAGGTGTAAGGTGTTAAGTTTTAGGTTAGGGTTATTTCTTTATTATATCAAAAGGGACCAGCTCCCCATAAGATTTCAATGTTCTTCCCTGCCGGTTTCCTCATTCGTATATATAATTGTATTTTATTGTTTGTATGTTCTTTACTTATCTGTAAATATCAATGTTATATCTTTGTATGTTTTTTATATGTCGAATGGAATAAAATGAATTTGATTTTTTAAATTTATGCCGAAAGGGTAGGTAGCGTCGCGTCGCGTCGTGTTGAATGGAACGCGACCATTCGTCCAAAGCCCCCCCCCCCCCTCCCCCCCGGTTTTGCCGAAAGGGTTTGTTGGGAGCGTTAAGGCGCGTCAGCTCAGATAACGCTACCAAATGGCACATACGGGGTGGCTTATTCCGAATGTACGCGTTTAGAGTATACATATGCATACAATGATGTGTACATCAAAGACGCGTCCGTAAATTGCGCCATTTCAATCTCTGAGTTTTTGTTTTGCCACCGCCACGAAACACGTGTTATCCTATGAGAGACCGAGTTTTCCAGAAGATGGGATTTTATAGCGCATGGTTGATTTATTGAACCGATGCGTAAGGCGTACGTGCTTCGGATGTACTGTACTCGATATAATTATGAAGCACTATTATTGCGTTTGTCAAATATTATGATGTCCGATTTCCATGCTCTATATAGTTTACCGCGTTCCGCGCATTCCAAGAAATGGGTATATTTACATCCGCCTTGCGTTGTATAATGAAGCTCAGTTGCGAGTCATGTGTGTTCGATTGTGTACCTGAAAGTATATAAAACTTATGAAGGGCCTAATTTGTATCAAAATACACATTTACTCAAGATTCTGCATCTAAGACTTGGAATAGCTAAAGGGACAGTTGAGTTCTGGTAAGCAGTGAGGGAAAAGGTCTAATTAAGGAGATAATAGCTTTCCCCCCAAACGGCGATCACGTTCGCTGGCGAGACGCAGGTGTTATATTTCAGCCACTTGAGCGAGCAAACTAATCGCTCCGACTAGATGTGTTTGAGTCGTTTGACGCGTAATTCACTATGTGTATCGTAGCGAAGCCGTTCATGTATATCGCACAGAGGAGAGCGCGCTAGCTAGCTTAGCATAATGTGTTAATTGTTTTCTCGAAATTAGCATACTTACTGATCAGTTTATATCAAACTAATATCATGATCATTGTTTTTAAAATCATAACGATTGGGAAGTAGGATTGAACTTAACATTTACAAAAAAACATATGTGTGTACATATCTTTGCGTGATCATGTAACATGAACAACACATTTTAAGTTATTTATAACGACCGTGCTTATATATACAATATTGTATTGAAGAATGACTTAGCAAGTACATGAACAGGTATCTTTGGAATAAAATGATTTTTTTTTAAATTAGCGTTTTTACTCTCGCTCTCAGTTGAATGAAGTATTGTTGTAAGAAACTTGAAATAGCGTGGTCCTTACTTGTTAAAGCGACCAACAGTAATGATAACAATCACAATTAACAAGGGAATCTCCCCCCCCCCCCCCTCCCCTCCCCCACGTTACATGATATGCCTGTGACTGACCGTGGGAAAATATCTCCGCCCTGGAATGAAGCGCGTTCTCTTGGTCACGTTGGTCTACACCCATTAGTTCTACGTCTCGTTATGCCTAGTTCGTGATGGGACTCCATTTAACAGGCTTTAAGTTCCGCAACTCGAACTTGACCCTAATAATATTACCCAATCAAACCTAAAACTAATATTATCCTAACCCTTTACAAACCATTAGTCCTAAAAGCCAAGATCCACTCTACCTTCTGAGTTCTGAAATCGTTGATATACGAAATAACGAAATGGAACATATAGGCAACATGATTAATAACAGACGAACTGGGAGTAGATCAGGCTAGGCGAATGGACGGATGTGAAACATTATGTTACACACATGGGCATACATACATCGCCATGTGCTGCGCTCATACACTCGACTCGCATCGTGCGGGGCAAAGTGCACGGGACTGTACGTTGCACTGCGCGTCTTTTAATGATCGGGCATGCCTTTACAGGGGAGACTAGAGCGGAGTCTACCAGTCGTTTCAAAATGACTTACGCATGTTAGTATCTTTATATTTCCTTTAATTTCTTGAAAACGGCACGGTAAATTCTAATTTGGCACGGTCATTCTTTTAAAATCAGACCCTTCATTGCGATAAACACAGTCTTAGCCCCGCCAAATAAGTTACCCGAGCGCCTCGGTTCATTGAACTTTGGCTATAGCGCAGTAGTAGAGACGAAAGCATTGTGGTTCTTGCGTGTGTATAACGTAGTGTATGCCAACTTTCAGTGCGTTGAGCTTTGAATCCTGCGTCCGTACGCTGAGTATACCCCGTATAGGAGATCTCCTTAATGGGACCGTTTCCCTCACTGGTAAGGAGAGTACAGCTTTGGTGAAACTGAATTTTAGTAACCAAAACCTGCATCATTACATTACAAACTAATAGTTATAACTAGAAAAATACACAAAATTACCAATGACGTAGTAAAGATCATGTTATCATTCAAAAAGAGCCGTTAAAACGTAAGAGGGCGCTCTCTAAACACTCATCGGTTTAAACCATTTTGAATAAAAAATTGTGCATGTGATGCTTTGTTGAAATAGTGATTAGATAGAGAAATAACCAACAACTATTTAAATACCTATTTTGTAATTTTTTGAAAAGAGGAAGCATTTTTTTGAATTTTTAACGGCTGGTTCAACATTCTCTAATAAACCTGGGGCCCCAGGTTTATTACAAATTGTTATATTTATGGATATTTCAGCCGTCTCTGAACCGATTTTGATCAAACAAAGATGATTTTATTATCTAAATATTATGCTCTTTCAAATTTTACACTCAGTTTTTCATTACCTCACAAATAAAATTAGTAGTCTAGCGCCCTCTCTACGAAAACTAAACTATCCCTTTAAAGTGATCCAGGTAAAGTGTCTAACTCCACGAAAAATACTTGGAGCTTCCTCGTTTCTCTTCTGCCGTGTTGTTTAGCTGATGGTAAGAGAAGAATAAAATAGGGTTAGATTTTTTCTAATGTACCTTTAGCATGAAGATAATTATAATTGAAAATCATTATTTCAAAAGCGTTGATCAACGCTTTTCAAAAAAAGTACAATTGCTGTAGCTAAACACGTCCGAGCGTGGGAAACATTCCCGACGCTACTGAACTTTGATCCAACGTGTGCAAATTCCATGAATTCTGTACAATCTGTAAACATGCACGAGTGCAAATATCGTCAACGGCTGATTATTACTGGCCATCAGTATTCGGTGATAAAATATGAACTCAATATTCGTTTTTTTCACTAGGTTAACAGTGTTCGTTTTCTTTCAAAATTTCACAAATCTTTCAATTGTATTTTACAATGATATTGATATAGGATTGAAGTCTCAAATGTCATTTTGTGCAATATCTGACACTTTACCTGGATCACTTTAACCTTCGGAGTTAATTAATTTGAGTCTGATCCGTACCCAGGGGAGGGGATTTTTTTTGGGGGGATGGGTTCAACCCCCCCCCCTCCCCCCCTTTGACCAAATAATGACTGTTTTGGGGGTTTGAACCCCTTCTTTACACTTTGTAGCAGGTCTCGAGACCACATTTAAACCCTCGAAAATTATAAATGTACTTGGTCTCGGCTTCACAAAATGTATACGGCCACTCCCCCCCCCCCCCCCCCCCAATCTGGTAACATAAGTTTGTCAGACGACATTCCCACCCCCCCCCCCCCCCCCGACAAAAAATCCTGGGTACGCCACTGGTCTAATCACCACCATTCAGGTTTGTGTCATTTCAAGTTTCGATTACACACAAATTAATTCAATCCGAAGGTGAACTATTCCAAGGTTTCGATGGTTACTCTTGAGCAAATTGAGTGCACAAGATATCGTCATACAATTTGTTTTCTTCAAATTTGAACTTCATTTACCAAAAGAGCATACAAAATAATGTCCAAATACCCAAAATCAATTAAATATGTTAAGAATTGGGTGAGATATGCCTAATCGCATGATTTGTTTTGTCAATGGGAAAACCGGGGGAGGGGGGGGGGGGGGGCTTTCGACGAATGGTCGCGTTCCAGTCAACGCGACGCGGCACGACGCTACCTACCCTTTCGGCATAAGCCCAACCATGATAGGTGGCGCCACCTGGCAGACACCCTGGTACAGTAATGGCAGGGCTCATATAAGCATTGTGTGAGCCTTTAAGTTAGACCCACTAAATAGTTTGGGCGAAATAGCTTTTGGCGCAAAGTGTGACTTAAAATCTTAAAATGGTCGTGAAATCTCAATATTATGATTGGGGGCGCCACCTGGGAGAAACCCTATATACACACCAACCTGGTTGACCTTGTGTACGAGTTTGAATGAAATAGCGAACACCCTGTAATGGCAGGATCCATAAGCATTGCGTATGAATTTGAGTTAAATCCCCCAAATGGTTTGGGAGAAATAGCGTTTGGCGCAAAGTGTAACTTGAAACCTTAAAACGCCCGTGAAATCTGAAATATGACAGATAGCGCCACCTGGGGGAGACTCTATTATACACACCCACCTGGTGAACATTGTGTACAGGTCTGAATGAAATCCCCTCGAGACTCGCAAATTGTGGACGGCGACGGACGACGGACGACGACGGACGACAGAGGGACGACGGACGCATCGTCATGATAAAAGTTCATAATGGCCTCCGTCAGGATGAGCTATTCAAAAGAGAGCATGTGATGGTGTTTCGCGAGAGATACCATTTATCCAGGGCCCAAGATCTGTTCAGGGGGTGGGGTAGGGCGTGAGCTTCTTCATGACCCACCCCCCCCCCCCCCCACCCCCCCCCCCCCCCTCCCATGGCAATTTTACAAGGAATCAACAAGACCACAAAAAGCGGGGGTTATTTTTTGGAAGCACATGGTGAACACGTACACTGTCGGTCACAAACACACAGTCATGTGACTGTGATACATAAAATCACAGAAAGTGAAAGTATAAGTACATAAATCCCATTTTCTTGGAATCCATCATCGTGGAGTTCGAGAAAGCTAAAGTAAAGCATCTTGCCCCACCAAGGTTGTCCGACACAATGGGTAATTTCAAGTATGGTGTTTAGGGCTGGTGTTAGTGTGTATCAAACTGGTGTTTGTGTGTAATAAACACTAACACCGGCCTTAAACACCATACTTGAAATCACCCAATGTGCTTGATGTGGTTGACCGGGTGATCGCTGGTGAGCGCTGGTAATTAAGCTGGCTCTCGTTAACTCGTTGTCAATGTAATGCTAGGTTTACACTATGTCCCCGGCGGCCACGGCAGCCCCGTTTCAGACCACCGTGGACAAAACGGGATGGACGTGAGACAACGCGGGGGGACGGAATGGGCAAACGTGACTGCCGTGTATGCCTGGCCAGATTTTTAAACTGTCAACAAATTTGCCACGACAACCTAGCAGGCCGGACAAAACGGGGTGAACGCAACAAAACGTTACAGGCCGTAACAAAACTTGGAGGCTGTCCGTAGGACGACGGGAAGACATTCCCCGACATCTCACGGTTCTTTCCCGTCCTACTACGGACAGCCTCCAAGTTTTGTTACGGCCTATTACGTACTGTCACGTCTTTGTTGCGTTCACCCCGTTCTACTTTGGCCTGCTAGGCTTCTAATCCGCACCGTGACTGCCGTGGCAAATTTGTTGACAGTTTAAAAATCTGGGCCGGCATCCACGGCAATCGCGGCAATTGTCTCATGTCCATCCCGTTTTGTCCACGGTGGCCTAAAACGGGGCTGCCGTGGCGCCAGGAATATGGTGTAAACGCACCATCAGTGGGGGATGGGGCTCTTCCCCCCACGGCCCGTCACGGATACCGTGGTAGACCGTGATAGACAGGGAGAAAACTTGGCAAGACCTAACACAACTTGAATACAGAGGAAAAAATTTGTCAAAATTTCACGGCGCGCTACGTTTTGGGTAAACGGGGCTGCCGTGGCCGCCGGGGACATAGTGTAAACCTAGCATTAAATTCGGAAGGAACTGTAACCAGAAGCCGGCTCCCGTTAGAATTGTCATTGAACAACACTGGTGGTAGAAGGAGCGATCTAATCCGAATGTCCGGTTTGGTTTAACTTGATACCCCTTATCAATTATGGTCTGAAAAGACATTCAGTATTTGGGTATCGACGTTGACCTCCAACACCCCCAAAAGACGCCATCTAACCCAAGTTCCGGTTTGATATTATAGGGTTATGACACTATATAGGGATTTATTCACGAGTGCTGCGTGGCCAAATCCAGGGCACGAGGCGGAGCCGAGTGAACAATTAAATTGATATAATAATAATAATTGTGCGATGTATATAGCGTCTAATATGATCGATAATCATCTCTAAGCGCTTTAAAAAATATTATACAAATAGTGCATGGTTTGGAGTTGAATATACCAGAATAGACAACGATACATTTTTAATTTCTCGAGAGCGATTATATTGCATCGAGGCCGCAGGCCGAGTGCAATATAATCGCACGAGAGAAATTGAAAATGTAGAGGTGTCTATTGTGGAATATTTAACGACAAGAAGCATGTACTATTTGTTATATAATATGATTATTTTGAGGAACTGATATGGTTATCATGTTGATAAACCCAAATTGACCTTGCTCAAATTGTGAGTGTTCTCTCCAGCCATTGTCGGCCCTGCGTACTGTGTTAAGTGCCAGCGCGTATTAGAAATAATTGCGCGCTCTGCGCATTTTCCCAATTCAAGAACAAGCGCACAAGAGCACATTACGCACTCCAAGGCAATCCCCTGCGCAGCTCGTTTGGCTCTCTATGGTCAGTTTGTACATACTGAAAAGTTATAATACATATGTATTATACCTTTACCATTGATTATACCGGATTAAGCATCGGTAATCAACCAATGGAAATGCTAAATTTACCTTCATTGTGACGTCATCATATTATATATATATATTTTGTATCATAACAAAATGAATACAAATAATTATATTAAAAAAATAAATAAAAAAAATAAAAATTACGGGCATGTTTCGGTAAATTTAGCCATGCGCCGTTAAATTTTGAGGAAAGTGGTGGTATATTTACAGGCCTGGTTGTTATATTTATAGGCATGCGTTGTAAATTTAGCTATCATTTCTGGGAAAAAGTTTGATTTTCACATTTTGTGTGTCTGTTTTAAAAATAGATGGTGCACAGGCATTTTTTGTGGATTGGTAAGAATTGGATTCTCTCCTTTATGTGAAGAATGGTTTAAAATCATTTCAAAGTTAGACTCGTGCATTCAGTTATTTTGATCCACTCATGCCTGTGCATCTTTTGTATATTAATACACGTTTACATCAATTTAGGTGATATTACAGCACCAGTCATGTTATTTACTCATCTTTGCACATACGTACATAAATGCATATACATCTAAACCATACACACTACAAAGGCACTCATACTCATCTATAATTCAATTTGAATTATACATAGCATATTTTATATACATGCATGCACATTCATCACTTGCAGGTATTCATACAAGACTATGTACGTACACTCATTCAAATAATAGGTGTGTATTTTGTAGTTAGTGTTCGTTTTATCTATATCTACATCACTAAAATTTATGTAGCAAATCACTATACGTTAAGTACTGTTTAATTATAGTGATGTAGGCAGGGTCGTAGACAACGGGGGGATGAGGGGGATGCATCCCCCCCCCCCCCAACTCACAGGGTGGGGGGATGACATGTACAATCATCCCCCCCCCCCCAGGTTTTAGGGAAGGATATTTGTTTGTGTGTGTAGCTGTATACGAGTAGGAAAGAAAACATAAGTTGTATGAGCTAAGACTTGTTAATTCTAACGTTAAAAAGGTAAGTTATACATCAACTTTCAATTTTTGCTGCGCGCTTCGCGCGCGAACAGATGATCTCAGTTTGTTGTATAACTTGCGTATGGTCAGGGGTGAGTATTTTTTTCTGTATACCGGGCCACGTAGTTTCAGTGTAGGCTGGCATTGCTCTGGCTCCTTGTGTGACGTGCACTAAATTGCACCATTTCAAGTATATATGCAAAATCTTCTCCGTGGGAGGGGGATACCCCCTCCCAAACCCTCCCTATTTGGCCCTGCCCCAGCCCTCGGTAGCTTTGCCCCTCGGGACTCATTCTTGGCAATAGACTAAGTTGTTGGATCATACATAATGTGGCATGATGATGTTGGAACTGTGTATGATGCTAAATATAAATACAATATTTGTGTTGGGGTGCATTTGTATTCTTCGTGAAAATATGTTTAAAATTTCTGGTCGATCAAATCATGACACGCTTTCCCAGATACAGTCAATGTTAAACCCGAATTTCCTATCTAGGTAAGCACCAGAATGCACAATTTCAAGTCCAAAAATGCAAAATCTCCCTAGTGTGGGAGGGGGGACACCCCCCTCCCACACCCTCTTCCCGCTCAGTCACTTCGCTCACTGTATTGAGGTGCATATTTATTAGTGTGTCAATTATTTGTTTTATCGTGAAAATATATTTAAAATTTCTGGTCGATCAAATCATAACCCACTTTCCTAGATACAGTCAAGTTAAGCCCGAATTTCCTATCTACATGATCTAGGTAAGCACCAGAATGTACAATTTCAAGTCCAAAAATGCAAAATCTCTCTAGCGTGGGGGGACACCCTCTCCCACACCCTCCCCGCGCTCAGTCACTTCGCTCCCTCGGGCTTGGTTGCTTCGATCCTTGCAATATCTCACTCTCACATCTGGCTCAAAGTTGGCAGCACTGTGAGTGTGGTTGGGCATAAGCCCCTATATACACACAAAAAATCCTGAGCCCCCAAAGGTTTTGCCCCCCCCCCAAAAAAAAAATCATCCAAAACTGCTTTCGGCCCGCCTGGTCACGACCATCTTCACATCTACCCCCCCCCCCCCCCACACAAAAAATCCTGAGCCCCCAAAGGTTTTGCCCCCCCCCCCCAAAAAAAAAAAATCATCCAAAACTGCTTTCGGCCCGCCTGGTCACGACCATCTTCACATCTACCCCCCCCCCCCCCCCCCCCACTGAGAGGACTTTCAAGCAATTGTCTTGGTCTCGAAAAATTGGTCTTGGTCCGGTGAACGGCAAATCACCCCCCCCCCCCCCCCCCCAGGTGTAAGAACCTGTCTACGCCACTGGATGTAGGTATGGTGTTATACTATATAATTAAGTTAATCGTTTTCAGAATACACTCCTAGCAACCTTGTTCCACACATGTCCACATTAATGTGATAATTTGTATCTGTTCTTTTAACACTCAACATTTTGTTGCACTCTTTGAATAACTATCTAAGTACAATTGTTTTGATTTTACCAGTACTTTTATTGACAGTTTTTTAATATAATAAATTCATAACATATTTACATTAATAAAACAAATTAACAATACATACATGTTAATCTTGAACTTTATTTCTTGTTACTTCATGTAAAGTATAATCTTTATTGACGGTTTTGAAATCCTTCGTTAAATAAGCAGAACAAATGAGAGAAGCATTGTGTTTACATTTGTCTGTTGTTAAAGTGATACCTGTAAAGTGTCAGATATTGCACAAAATGACATTTGAGACTTCAATCCTATATCAATATCATTGTAAAATACAATTGAAAGATTTGTGAAAGTTTGAAAGAAAACGAACACTGTTTACCTAGTGAAAAAACGAATATTGAGTTCATATTTTATCACCGAATACTGATGGTCTGCCATATTTTTGTCGTAGTAATGAATGATCCGTTTGAGATATTCGCACCCGTGTATTTTTAAACACGTAGTACATAATTCATGGAATTTGAACTCGCTCGGCTCAAAGTTCAATCTCCGGAATGTTCTCACGGGTGCTGCATGCGGACGTTCTCAGCTAAGACAAATGTACTTTTTTTTCAATTGCGTTGATTAACGCTTTAGAAATAATGATTTTCAATGATAATTATCTTCATACTAAAGGGACATTTGAAAAAATCAAACCCTATTTTATTCTTCTCTTACCATAAGATAAACAACACGGTAGAAGAGAAACGAGGAAGCTCCAAGTAATTTTCGTGGATTTGGACTTATTCCTGCGTATAAGTGCGAATAGATAGTAAACTCAGATTTGTGTTATTTGCAGTAGTTCTTGCAAGTTGGTTTAATTTCATTGCGTATGCGATTTGTTTTCAGTTTTAACTATGAATTGTCTTTGTTGAAACCAGGCGATTGCTATCGACACCTTACCTGCGGACGCGAGTTACGGCAATCAGGTGCGACCATTGGGTTTTGTTGGCGACTTATGTTTCAGGTGATTGTTATCAGGTACAGTTCAAATCTGTACAATTTCTTAACCATCTCAAATCCTAGTGGATTTAGACTACCTTTAATAAATACAGCTAATCTGTATTATTAGAATTACAACATTTTTCATTTGCATAATGCACAAACAATGCATGGTTTTCATTTACAACTGAATCTATAATCATTGACAACTGAATCTATAATCATTGACAACTGAATCTATAATCATTGACAAACTGAATCTATAATCATTGACAACTGAATCTATAATCATTGACAACTGAATCTATAATCATTTACAACAGAACCATATATTGTATTAAAAACATATCACACATAAAACAAATGTGTGTGTAATAACACATGAAGTGACTTTTGATTTACTGTATTAGCTAGAATTAGCTACTGTATTATAAACAATGCTACATGTACAGGGAAACCCCGAAATAACGAGGTAGTCGAGACTATCAATTTTACCTCGTTATAACCGGAATCTTGCTATAATCGAGCTCGTTATAATCAGAGCATTATGCCATAGGAACAATCGGGACCAAAGGATTCTCCTCGTTATAAACGTTACCTCGTTATAAGCGAGCTTGTTATAACGGGGTTTCCCTGTGCATGTAAATCCATTGCTGCAATATTTATACAAAAATATGCACAATAAAATGTGTATAAAATCCAAAACAGAGTAGATAACATGTACTACATGTAAACTTTTTTTACTAGAGTGTAATAGGATCAATTAAAGTAAAGTGACTTGTACAGCCAAACCTGCCCATAAAGACCACCATAAAATGTAAACAGAAAAGGCTGTCTTTATCAGGATGTGGTTTCTGTAATGTTTCTACTTTGTGGTTTAACATAAAGACAACTGTGATACATGGTATAGCATACCAGCTCCATATTGAATGCATCTGTGTGTTTCACGTGTTCGGCCATGGTACTGGTAGATTAAATGATCAATGACGACAGTACAGCCATTCCAAGTTTGAATACAAAATAACTAATTTACAAATACAATTGATATCAATTTTCCATAAAACCATTTTACAAACTGACCTACTTTTGAAACTTTTCATCACACATACGAAAATCAAAAGCACTGTTATTAATATCACTTTGCATTTTTCTGTGAGCGATACAAATATTCATTAATAAAATCACTGGCATCTTTTATGTAATGCCTTTTTTCTTACATATATCATTTTTTTTTAAATGTAATACAACTATAATCTGCGTACTTCTCAAAAGTTAATCGTTCATAAATTATGTACTAATTACTCAACTTTCTAACTACTTATTACCATTAACCCTTTAAGGGCCTGGTTAGTTGAGGCCTTTCTACTGTTTGGGGGAGGCTGGAGTCATTATGCCCCCTTAAGATCTTGGTCATGAAATACCTGATTGCCGCAAAAATGTGCACAGATGTCAAGTAAAGCGCATAGAAGTAATCAAAAAATTAAAGGAGGGGGGCATAATGTCCCCGGTCTTTTTAGAATTAAAGGGTTAGTTGAGTATGACTATTGGTCAAACTTAACTTTAGTAACCAAAACCTGAAGAATCAGGCCAATGTATTGAGGGTTCTTTCACGAGTGTTATCTTCTCACCTGTCCGAACTCTTCGCTATTCATTTGTGTGACAAAGCAACTTCACCAGAAAGACATCTCCTAAATTCAAATGCAAACTGGAGTTTTAAATGTTTTTCCGCAATTTGCGACGTTATCCCAGAAATCGTGATCGTCGGTTGAAGTCGTGTGCGAGAAGGACGATTGAAGATGATCATCCAGGTGGCAGCCTGCAGTGTAGTACTATGCAGACTGGAGGTTTTGTCTCCCAAGATGCATCTTTCAACGGTCTTGTACAAAGAAGTTGCATAAAGTGCTAGACTTCTTGATCAGTAGTTCGCTGAAGCACCTTCTGTGTATGTATGCGTGTCAGATGCTGTGCCAGATTCCGATGTCCACCAAGCCTGTGGAGAAGTATGGAATTGCAGTGCCCAGTGAGGTTAGTCTGAAGCTACGAAGTGCTGTCTAAATGAATGTCATCAATCTTTTCAGCAAGGCCTTCACTGTATGACTTTTGTGTTTCATGATGGGATGAACATATCTGCAAACAGAAATAAAGAAGAATACATTTTTGTTTTAGTTGAGTCCAGATTGAGCTCTATTGGATTACATATTATAAAATAGAACAATAGATTATCATAAGGATGACAAACCCCAACCTTGACAGTACAAACCAATCAATTTGGAGAAGAGGTTGGGGGGGGGGGGCATTTAGAAATTAGGGTTATTTGTTTATTCATGTATTGTCTCTTAGAAGACGCGCCCACGACTCGGTATGCATAACTGAAAGAACCCATGTTCAATGCAATTTGTATAGCGCATTGATTCTATTAGTCATGCATGCCCAGTCGTGGTCATGTCTTTGAAGAGAGAAGAGAATGCCCTTTTTAAAAATGGTTTTGTTTTTGCCATTTGTGTTGTAACATGACTTGCGAGCACATCCTAGAATGAACATCAATAATTTGTAACGTTCAATATAATATTTACTTGTCTAAGTTTCAAATTATCTACATGTTCAATACTCACATAATGATATTGCATCTGGCAGCTTTCTGACGTGCAAGAAACTAAGGTAAGCCTGTAGACTTGCAGGCAGGGTGAGGAAAGCACATAGGCGACATAGCATCTTGAAAGGTTGCTTTATGCATGCAGGCCCAACATTCAAGCTGTGGAACATTACTGCAAAATTAAAAGAAATAAAGGAGACAAAATAACAATTATGCTTTGAGCTTTGAGTTTGAGGCCATAAAATAAATGACTGAAACCCATGGCACGGAATTACAAAGCAGCTATTAGATGTCGCCCATGTCAACCCTCCGTGCGGGTGAACGGCATAAATTGATCAGGAAGTCGTAGAAAATGTTCAAAGCCGAGACCATGTACTGTCATCGAAACCAGGACCGGTCTAGACTTTTCGAGGCCGCAATCAGGACCAGTTGAACATTTAATGTGACCGGGACCAAAGCCATTGGTTGAGAAATAATAATCCTGTAAGGGGAAGGGGGGGGGGGGGGGGGGGGGGGGTGGGGGGGGGGTTGTCGTATAAACATTTAGAGACCAAGACCTGAACCGGTCTAGACTTTTCGAGGCTGAGACCATCGGTAATGATGGTCTCGAGACCGGCTATAATTTTAAAAGGGGCAAGGGTTCAAAAAAGGTCATTTTTTTTTCAAAGGGGGGGGGGGGGGGGTGGGGGGGTTAACAAAATGTTTTTGTTTTGGATAATGCAGCAGGCGGAAGAGATTGATCTCCCCACAACGCTATTGTAATGTTATACCTACGTAGGTGTGTCACCAATGAGCGCACAAATATGTGATACAACTTTGGGGTGGATAAAAATGTTTTTCGCTCCATTCCACATCAAAATGAGTGATGTATGCACCTACTCGACTTCTCTCCGTGTTGTATCACGACTTCTGAACGATTGATGATCGCGCTTCGGTCTCCATTCAAGTACGTCGCCCGCCGAATAGACGGCAGATTTGACGCGCGCGTTTAGTAGTCGTACACATAGAAGTATGACTCCAACACTGCCGTTGTAGAACTAGAAGGTAAACTGTATTGCCCGTAGGTACCGTACCCCATACACTTTGTACATAAAACAATGGTGGGCTGACGGTCTTGTTTACGAGCAGTATTGAACGGAGGAAGTTCGTCACAAAACTGCATTGTGGGGAAATAATATGACGACACAATAAGAATGTGCGTAAGGCGCCCACTTTACCAAGCGCACTCACACTGTACATTTTCTATGGCAAAGATGTCATTAGCGCGTACATTTGTGATTTTGCGCGCGATGAATTTGTAAACAATTTTTGCCCTTGGCTGAGACAGTGATCCGTGTATGAAGAGCGACTCTTCTGCAAATATTCAGCAATCATAAACACTATTTAACACAAAATGTAACTAAAAAAGTGCTCTTATGAATGGGGTAGTAAAGGGCAACACAAATTGATTACGCTAGATAAAGAGGTGGTGAATATTTCACCGCTCAATGGGATGTACTTTATTATTAAATTCCAGATCAATTTCGACATACACAGCCTGTCATACTTTTGATGACGTTTTATGACGTAGCTAAACTGCTTCTAATCTCATACATACCTAACCATCATGGCGGCTGAGTTTACCCCCCCTGGTCGTACAGTCATCGATCGTTCAGAAGTCGCGATACAACAGATCTGACGCGCGTGTTTAGTGGTCGTACGGTCATCGATCGTTCAGAAGTCGTGATACAACACGGAGAGAAGTCCAGGAGGTGCATAAATCACTCATTTTGATGCGGAATGGAGCAACTTTTATCCACCCCAAAGTTGTATCACATATTATTTGTGCGCTCATCGGTGGTAAGTACTAAGGGCTTATGCCGAAAGGGTGGGTAGCGTCGCGTCGCGTCGCGTTGACTAGAACGCGACCATTTGTCCAAAGCCCCCCCCCCCCCGGTTTTGCCGAAAGGGTGCGTTGGGAGCGTTAAGGCGCGTCAGTTCAGATAACGCTACCAAATGGCACATACGGGGGGGGGGGGGCTTATTCCGAATGTACGCGTTTTGTACAATGATGTGTACATCAAAGACGCGTCCGTAACTAATTACGTCATTTCGATCTCTGAGTTTTTGTTTCGCCACCGCGACGAAACACGTGTTATGAGAGACCGACTTTGCCACAAGATGGGATTTTATAGCACATGGTTGATTTATTCAACCGATGCGTAACGCGTGCGTGCTTCGGATATTATACTGTAGGCGATATAATTATGAAGCCTTATGATTGTGTTTGTAAGTAGATGAAGTTCGATTCCCACGCCCTCGTTTACCGATTATCGCGCATTCCAGGAAATGGGTAAGTTCAACCGCCTTGTTAATGTTGTATTATAATAAAGCTCAGTTGCGAGTCATGTGTGTTTGATTGTGTCCCTGAAAGTATATACAACTTATGAAGGGCCTATTTGATCAAAATGCACATTTACTAAATAGTCTACATCTAAGACTTGGAATAGTTTACCTTCGGAATTAACTAATTTGAGTCTGATCCATAGGCGTACCCAGGGGAGGGGTTTGGGGGGTTCAACACCCCCCCCCCCCCTTTTGACAAGAAATTATTTTTAATATATATATATTCGACCAGTGCCTTTTTTCGACCAGTGCCTTTTTTTCATTTGGAGGATTAAAGGGAGGAACAATGCTTATTAAGCTACGCCTATTATTCTTCCTTCGCAATCATTTATGATTATTCTTTGCATTATTTAAATATTGGAAGAAACCAAAGCTGTATGTATTAGTTCGCCTTTCGTTTATATATATATATATTTTTTTTTATTTATTATTATTATTATTATTTTTTTTTTTGGGGGGGGGGGAGGTTTGAACCCCCTCTTTACAATTTGTAAGCTGGTCTCGAGACCACATTTAAGCGCCCTCGACCATCATTATTACCAATGGTCTCGGCTTTGTAGAATTGCGAAGAACCCTGGTTTCAGCCTAAAAAATATTGAACATAGTTGGTCTTGATTACGAACATTTTTAACGGACACCATCCCCCCCCCCCCCCCCCCCCCCACACACCCCCTTACAGGGTTCTAGAAAAAATATATTAGTCTCTGCCTCGAAAATAAGTGACTGGTCCTTGTCTCGACCACGTAAATAGTAAAAGTACTTGGTTTCGTCTTCAAAAACTTTCTACGGCCATTCTCCCCCCCCCCTGCTTACAGAAAATTTTCAGACGACATACCCCCCCCCCCTTGATCTTGGGTACGCCACTGGTCTGATCATCATTATTCAGGTTTGTGTCATTTCAAGTTTCAATTACACACAAATTAATTCAATCCGAAGGTTAACTATTCCAAGGCTTAGATGCTTACTCTTGAGCAAATTGAGTAAACAAGATATGACGTCATAACAATCTAGTTTTAGAATTTTCAAATTTGACCTTCATTTACAGAAAGAGCATGGAAAATAATGTCCAAATACCAAACATCAAATAAATATGTTAAGAATTGGCTGAGATATGCCTATCGGAATGATTTGTTTTGTCAATGGGAAATCAGTGCTTCCAACGCACCCTTTCGGCAGAACCGGGGGAGGGGGGGGGGGGGGGGTGCTTTGGACGAATGGTTGCGTTTCAGTCAACGCAACGCGACGCGACGCTCCCAACACACCCTTTCGGCAAAACCAGGGGGGGGGGGGGGGCTTTGGACGAATGGTCGCGTTCAAGTCAACGCGACGCGACGCGACGCTACCCACCCTTTCGGAATAAGCCAGTACTAAGTACCTTATCATATGTATTATTTTAAGCACAATTATTGTGCACATGAAATGTAGAATTCGGGGGCAGTAATATCTATTAATATGCAACTGAAGTTTAGCCAAATCATATATGGATTCGTGCATAGCAACAAGTAGATCGACAAATCTATCGCGTTCATGGACTCTTTGACATTATTATTGTCATTTTCACTGTCGACATTCTAGCGATATACCCTACTGATCCCGTCGGCGGTGCGATCCAAGAACACTGCAAATCACCAGTAAAAGTTACTTCCGGAAAATCTGTTGACTTCAACTAAAAAAAAAACATATTTTCGTACTTTGCGCGAAATTTGTAGCCTTGTCAATACATTTTAGGGCTACTCTAATACTCACCGAGCTCGTGTGTCGCTATACATGTCATTCTGTTATAACGGCGATTTTGGGGATTTTCCAACGATTTCCATCACTCTTCGTCTGTCTTTCGCCGTTCAAACTGCCGTTAATGTTCCAAGGTGAAGCTAGCGACCAACTCCGTAGCCAAAACCAGCAACTTAACTATCGATACCAAAAAGCTGCATTTACAGCTCTATGTTTGGTTGCTGGTTTTGGCTGCGGAGTTGGTCGCTAGAGCTGTATTACAGCTCTATGATCGATACCGAACATTTGGCGCGCTCATATGCACCATGACGATCGCGTCAAATGATCGGTATCGATAGTTTGGTTGCTGGTTTTGGCTGCGGAGTTGGTCGCTAGAGCTGTATTACAGCTCTATGATCGATACCAAACATTTTGCGCGCTCATATGCACCATGACAAGCGCGTCAAATGATCGGTATCGATAGTTTGGTTGCTGGTTTTGGCTGCGGAGTTGGTCGCTAGCTTCACCTTAAGGCCTTGGTACATTAACGGCAGTGTGAACGGCGAAAGACCGACGAAGAGTGATGGAAATCGTTGGAAAATCCCCCAAATCGCCGTAATTATAGAATGACATGGCGACACACGAGTTTGGTGAGTCAAAGTATGAGAGTAGCCCTAAATGTATTGATAGGGCTACAAATTTCTTTTTATTTTTTTCGCTTAGTTTTAATGCTACACTCATCTACAGAACACATCTACTAGTAAATTGGTCCAGTTTACTGGACCATTTACACGCAACATATATGAAATTGCTATATCAGCGACTCTTATACCTGATGCCATCTACGACAAGAAATCGCGCAGGAAGCTTGCTCTTGAATACTAGTGCATGACTTTTCAGACGCGTCCGTTTGCGCTATTCGATCCCCGAGTCTTCGCTTCGCCGCCTCGCTCGCCGCCGCGACGAAACACGTGTTATTCTATGAGAGACCGATTTTCTTTGCGATGGGATTTAATAGCGCGTGGTGGGCGTGCACGCTCCGGACGTAATAATCGATATATGAAGGGCGTATTTACTCAAAATACAAATTTACTAAAGAGTCTCCTTTTAAGAATTTGAATAGTTTACCTTCCGATTTCATTAAGTCATGTCTGATAAAAACTTGAAATTATACAAATCTGAACGATGATGATCAGACGCAAATTAATAAAATCCGAATGTAAACTATTTCTAGTCTTAACCGGTTGCTTCCGAAAATAAAAGCGCATCTATAGACCCCCAAAACGAGATTCTTTTCACTGATACGAGCCAAGGCCTCCACACAAAAGACCAGCGGCTGTGTGTGCGTGCAGAGAAATCGATGTTTACGAACAAAGGTGGTGCACGCACAAAAGGCCGGTAACCTTGTATAGAAATGTATTCTATACCACAGTGAAGATCCCGGTTTATAGGCAGCTGTATACAGCAGCTCTATGCATACAGAATCACGTACAATCTCTATTGGCATGGCGCGCACGCATGGAATATTTCGCTGCCACTATTATTGTACGCGTTATGGAATACTGCCTGTCCAAGCGAAACGCAATTTCTCTAAATGTTGGCTGGTACATCGTACATTCACCGCTGTACAAAATTATTTCAAAGTAACATTACATACTTTATACAGTTACCAATTGCTGTAAAACTCATGATACGTCACAAGTTTGAGATATTTCGATAGCTTATTTTATTAGCTTTCAAGTGATATAACAAATTCAGTATGTCTGCATTCAAAATATAGCTTTTTAGACGATTAAATAGTGTCATGAGTGTGGTATTTTCGGAACCGAGTATAGTCGGTTCCCGGGTGTGAGTGTGTGACACGGGGCCCGTATTAACTCGGTTCCAGGAAGAAACGGGTTAAATTGAGACTATTTAGCAAATTTGTATTTTGAGCAAATAGGCCCTTCATTAGGGTTCATACATTTTAAAATAATTTGTACACATGTGAATAGCCCGCCGTTGTGGCCGGCGACTACTCATTTGTGTCCAGAGAAAAGGAGCTCAAATGGAGCGAAAAAGAATCCAAAGGACTAGTCAAACAGCATTTTTGGTAAGCATTGTAGTTTAACTTTAGGAAGTGTATACAACCACACTCGTGTGTCTTTAGCTTACGGCCACACTCGTGTGGCTGTATCCGTAGAGCCGTGTATGGGATACAGCCACACTCCAAACGTATACACGGCTCTATGGATACAGCCACACGCCGGCTATTCTTACGGCAGCACAATGCGTGTATACCGACTTATAGCCATTAATCTGACCAATAGCCACTAATCTGACATATAGCCACTAAATTAGGGTTAGGGTTAGGGTTTAGGTTAGGGTAATATATATCCCCCGAAACTAATAAAGACAAACCTTCTTCTGTTCCGCTGCAAATCAAGCCAATCCGCTGTGGCGCAATGGATATGCGTGCTAGTCTGATAATCTAAAGACGCCGTGTATCGGGTTCGATGCTCGGTACATGCCGCCGCTTCTTTTGCGTAATCTCGTACTCGATGTTCTATAATATACAAGTCGGAAATGTTGGCTATGCGCATGCGCGAGTGTGGTTGTATCCATACACGGCGACTATGGATACAGCCACACGAGTGTGGCCGTAAGCTAAAGACACACGAGTGTGCCTTAACTTTATTAATGTTTACAAATAATAAATTAAAATAATGAAACTAACAAAAAAATACCGACTAAAAGTTCACAGTCGGGCTTCAACATGTCGTCAATATTGCTACACTATAAGTAAACCAATGCTAATGGTTGTATGTGTGCTACAGAACACATACTGGAAAATAAAAATCTTGTTTGTTTATCTGATCTACAGAGTTGGTAATTATTATCAAATGACATGAATTGTGGATCACATTAACAACAGCCTTTTTAATCGCTTGTAAACGTCCAAAGCCTAAGCCTAGGCAAAGTCAAAGACAACAATCGGTGAGTGTCTCTTTCTTCCAACACTGTACACAATACGTAACATGTGGGACTGTGATATAGTTTAATGGGGAATTATAATCGTGCAGAAAAGTTCGTGTAAATCACTTACCCATGATTATTGGAAAATCCGATCACCATCGTCACTACTGAAATGGGCGTCTTTTATATAAAAGCAAATGATCGACATATTTATTTCACCAGAATATCAACAAATTATGATATTTCGGCCCGTAGCATCGACTGTTCGCGTGCCGCTACCGTCGAGAATCTCACAACAATGTCATATCGATCTTAGGTCCGAAAAATCAGCCATGAACTCGAGGCTTGCCTCAGCGTACCGCTGTAACGTAAAAGCGCCTTACAGAAAGAGATGGATTTTAATGGCTAGCTGTCGCCCCATACCACAGTAGAGGTCTGTGCCCTATACCCACTAGCCTATCCGATAGGCGTCTTAGCTTTCTGGCAAGTACTAATCGCGTTATGGAGACGGAAAACCGGTGATCTCGAACCCGATGCGCGGTCAAACTCGGCATATCGCGGTTAGTACACTGCCGGTAGAACCTGCCAGACAGCACGATGCCTATCGGATAGGCTACATACCCACCGATCTTTTTATTTTCCTATGTAATTTCGGTCCCCATACCTCGAGGTGCATTATGGGAACGAAATCAGAATGATTAAGATTATTATACCGCAAAACTCGCAAATAATTTGTTAAAATCCACAATTATAATAATGTTATGCTATTTCCGAAAAATAAGTTCAAATTATTTACACATAATTGCATCTTCCGGGCATCTTCCTATAGATGTCCTTTTTCAAAACAATACTGAATTACACTCTAATACAGTACACACGCGGAACATAATAAATGCATGCTATATGGCTAGATCGTCACTGTGATGTGTGGAGAGAATAATTATGCACAACCTATTTTTAGCGCATGCACTGCCAGTGCAAATAATCAAAGGTCATCCAGCGGCTACCCATGCACTCAAGAACAAGGCTGGATAGGCGATGGCATCTAACCAATTGAAGTACAATGTATAATATGCATACAACTCTACGGTGCACGTAACTTAGTCATGTTAGTGTTAGCTGCATGTCCTGACTGATAGATGGCGCTGTACAAATATATGAATACGAACGGTAGCATGAAATTTTGATTGAAACAATGATTTTTTTTGGAGACTGCCCTCTTAAGTTGTAACGGCTCTTTTGGAATAAAAACAGGGGTTTTACTTACTCGTTTGTAATTGTATATACTTTTCTAGCATGGTGGAGTTATAACTATTAGTGTATACCGTACTCGTGCAGGTTTTGGTTACTAAAGTTAAGTTTGACTGATACTCAACTATCCCTTTAACCGTATAATTTGATCGTTTCTTGGTTTATTATTGTGTGTTGTTGTGACGTGCGTACTCTCGCTGGGAAAAAAAGTGCCAAACGGCAATACAAGTTGGTGATGAAGACTAAAGATGGCAGCCATCATAAACGGTTCGGCAATAATATATAATTATATAGATTATGCCCTACTGGTCCCAACCCATCCCATCTCTGTGCCAACCCTACCCCACCCTCTGCCCCACCCCCACAGGCCGCACCCCCGGGCCGTATCATACCCTCACCAAAATGTTGACAGCAACATTTTTTCCCCCGTTATCTGTTCGAATTGGACAATTTTAAGTAAAATAAAAATTCTCAGAGTGCAATATCACTTTTGCCCATGCAATATCACTTTTCAGAAGCACTAGGGCTCTCCCATTGATATTAATGCTGAACAGCGACTCAGTATATGGAATTTTATTATATGCCTGTGTAAGCTGTACAAGAAAAAGAAAAGAAAAAAATAAGTGACGCCAGTGTCGGTTGACGAATTTTCGAAGCAAAAGCATTTTTCGCGAGAGTCACCAAATTTTATCCAGTATTTTAGAGGGAAATTAGACGTTATTTTAAATAGGGGGTGAGGTAGCGTACGAGCTTCTTCGTGACATCTCCCCTCCCTCCCGAGCCTCAATCATATAGGACAATTTTACACAGGGATCAATGAACCAGACCAGAAAGAGCGTTTTATTTCAACCCTCATCCGTCACTCTAAAAAATGTAACGTATCCGTCACTCAATCAATAAACTAGTGATCAGGAGCTGAGACCCCACTCCACCCATTTTATATTCCTCCAATAATAGCCTCCTTTGCCGGACACTGCATATAAATAATGTATATATATGCCAAGTAGACATGCCTGAATGATCCCGATGTGCGTTTATAACTTGACCAAATTGTCGCTCTCAACAATGTAACGTAGCCCCCCCCCCCCCCCCCCCCCCCAATCAACAAACCACTCACCAGGAACTGCCATGAAATGGTGGAGACCCAAACCATTGTGTAATCCTGCAGTTATAGCCCCCCTTGTCGGGCACTGCATATATATGCCAAGTTGACATGCCTGAATGTGTGCTGAGAGCTTCATCAAGGTAGAGTGGGCCTCCAAGGCCCCCCTAGTGACCCAGGCAGGTGCAATATCACATGTCATCATATATTTTATTTTTTATTTTATTTTAATTCCACAATTCATTAAAAAAAAAAAAAAAAAGGTAGGACAATTGGTATATGACATAGTAAACAATCATAAGACACACAAACATCAACATTAATAAATGGAGGAATCAATTCGCCGGTACCTCGGCGAATTGAATACAAGAATGCTGTACTTACATATAAATGCTTATCAAAGCAAGCCCCATCTTACCTTTGTAATCTACTTCACATCCGTCAGTCCTTGTACAACTTAAGATCTACTTCTGCCATTGTATTAAATACCCCACGTACTCGTACAAACATTGGATCTAAGGCTTTTGCAGTCACTGGACCTAAATGCTGGAATCGCCTCCCCAACCTAGTTCGATCAGTTAACACCCTCAGTACTTTTAAATCTCAACTAAAAACCCACCTGTATCCTAAGTAATAAGTTAATATTGAAGTATGTCTTTAGAACCTTTTAGACACACATATTTAGTTGGTTGCCCTCTATTGAATTGTGTTAAGTTATTGTTTGTATAATTTGTAGGTTTGTATTTGTAATTATGTATCTGTTTATTCTTTGTGTTTTTTTTTATGCGCTTTGTATCATTTTTTGGCAAAAGGCGCTATATAAATGAAGTTATTATTATTATTTTAAAAAAGTTTTGAAAAAAAACTTATAAGATTGATCCCTAAAAGCAAACCGAGCCTAGAAACCCGGTCTAGTCGCGACTAACAAAGAACAACAACAGCAAAACGTATTCAAATCTAAGGCTATATAAACAATACAAATTATACATTTAAAAATACCACATACACATAACCTGTCGAAATGCTATTATACGTTCAAGAATTTACTGAGACTTCAATAAATAGTCTTTCAGTTTCAGTTTGAATGTATTAAGAGTTTTGCTTGCTTTAAATTCAGCTGGTAAAGAGTTCCATAACATTGGTCTAGGTCTAGTATAAACAATATTCATTCTAGAAAACGTTGAACGGCCATAGTTAGAGCGATAGTCAAATTTAGACCTTGTATTATATGAGTGAACATCAATAGTTTGACTAAAAAGTGCATTAAAATTGACAGGTAGCATTTTATTATGGTATGAGTACATGAAGATACCCAAATTATATTTATACAATTCAAATATAGGTAGTATTCTACATTTCAATTATTATGTGCAAGTCAATTTATTAGATGCAATTTGCAGTGACCAGCGAGGGGGGATATTAGTGGAGGAATACACAACAAATTGGGTCTCTATCTTTTCATGGCAGCCCCTGGTCACTGGTTTAGTGATTGCCGGGCCTGGGAGGCCCCAGAGTGACGGATGAGGGTTGAACACTTTGTGAATTAAAGAGAGTACAATGTCACCGTCATTCACCAAATGACAAAAAGTGAAAATAAAAGTATCAGGCCATCTTCTTGGAAGCCACTACCGTGGATTCCAAGAAAGCAAAAGTATCCTATATAGAAGATACTGACTGCAATTACATTTTTCGGGCGCATTTTATGCTTAAAAAACATTTTTTAAAAATATATATTTGTTTCTGGTTGTTTCCCCCAGAATTCTATCCATAATAGTATCATAATGTGGTTGAGCTGGTCAACTCCGAGGGCCTGATTAATCTTTTGGCTGCTGACAAAATTGGGGAAATATTGAACTTTTGATATTGAAAACCTTTTAAAGGCTACGAACATTAACATTCGGAGCTGGTCTAGCAAATACGTCTTCTCATATCACCAGGAACAGGATTTCTGGGGAGGTAAGAACAAACAATTCTGTACAAAATAATTTTTTTTGAGGATTTATTTTTTTATTTTAAGGATTTGGACGTAGATATACGTCGTTCGCGACGTGTTATGGACGTAGATCTACATCGTTAGTCTAGAATCTAGTTTCTCCCAGCCTACCAGCAGCGCACGATCGACCCTGTACTGAAGCAGGGATTTTATTATTAACGACCTCTAGCGTTCTAAAGTGGTAAGGCTTGTTGTTGTAAATGTGTGCAAAATGCATATCGTGATTACCTGTGGCCTGAGACACAAAATAGGATTCCTGCCGGCAAAATGTAAGGTTAAGTTTGAAGAGCAATAATCAATGTATCATTTCGTTCATTTTCTGACAAAATATTATGTATTTTTGCAAAGTTATGCTGCAGTCAAAGTTTAGCAGTCAAAAGATTAAACGCGCCCTGTATATGGTAACGGTCATGTGAGGCATAACTACAGTATAATTGATATACTAGTATTGGCTTCCGGCGCTGGTTAATATTGCCAAGATATTTCTGTTGTTGGATTGCTTGTCTAAAGAGATCGTCTTCTCAATCCTTGTTATCGATTTTGTTACTTTGTTTTAACATATACAAGGGCGTAGGCAGGGGGTGGGGGTCGATGGGTTCGAACGAAACCCCCTTTTGCAAGAAATGTATACTTTTAACGTGGTAATTTGTTCAGGAGGAACAATTTCCCTTCTATAACCCTGGGCAGTACATTTGCATATAGTCCGAACCTCCCTTTTCCAAATCCTGCCTACGCCCCTGGTATATATACATGTAGAGGGCAGCAGGGGTGCGGAGTATGGACCCAGTGATACTAGGGAGTTTTCGATCGCTGAGACGAGGGCCGTTGACCTGTCGTCCCAGTGAAGTACCACATTGAGTTGACTAAGCACGTTGACTGTTGTACTTTACCTTTTCGATTTCACACGACCATGACGACGACGCGCGTTCAAGTCTCTGGACAGTAGAGGAGATTAGTTTTGTAAACAAAAACGTTTTAAGATCGAATACAGTCAAACCTGTGTATAGTGACCACCAGATGGAAACAAGAAAAAATGGCCGCTCTAAACAGGTGACCTTTATAGACAGGTTCTATAAAATCTTATAAAGTCAAACCTCTGTATAGTGACCACTCAATGGAAACAATAAAATTGACACTTAATTGCAAGTGACCTTTATAGACAGGTGCCAATATATTGTTTACAGTCAAACGTGTGTATAATGACCACCAAAGAGATATAAATAATTGGCCGCTACAAACAGGTGTCCATTGCAGACAGTTCAAAAATTCCGTTTACAGTCAAACCTGTGTATAAAGACCACCAAAGGAAAACAAGAAAATTGGCCGCTATTATCAGGTGACCTTTATAGACAAGGTTCCGAATATCGTTTACAGTCGAACCTGTGTATAATGACCACGAAAGGAAAACAGGAAAATTGGCCGCTATAATCAGGTGACCTTTATACACATGTTCCGAAAAGTCGTTTACAATCAAACCTGTGTATAAGGACCACCAAAGGAATATTGGCTGCTAATATCAGGTGCCCTTTATAGACAGGTTCCGAAATATCGTTTACAGTCGAACCTGTGTATAATGACCACCAAAGGAAAACAAGAACATTGGCCGCTATATGATCAGGTGACCTTGTTCCGAAAAGTCGTTTACAGTCAAACCTGTGTATAAAGACCACCAAAGGAAAACAAGAACATTGGCCGCTATTATCAGGTGACCTTTATAGACAGGTTCCGAATATCGTTTACAGTCAAACCTGTGTATAATGACCACCAAAGGAAAACAAGAAAATTGGCCGCTATAATCAGGTGACCTTTATACACATGTTCCAAAAAGTCGTTTAAAGTCAAACCTGTGTAAAACGACCACCATAGGAAAACAATAAATTGGCCGCAATAAACAGGTGCCCTTTAGTTCCATAAAAAGCATAATCGGCTTTTAAACTTCTTGGAAAAGTGTGATATTTTATCCAACACACAGTATGGTTTCAGAGCAGGGCACTCCACATCCTCTGCTATAATTGATTTAGTTGCTAAAGTTTCTTCAGCCTTTAATTCTAAAAATGTATTACTTGGTTTGTTTCTTGATTTAAGTAAGGCTTTCGATACTTTAGATCACTCCATTTTGTTATATAAGTTACATAATTATGGTATTCGTGGTGTCCTTTTAAAATTATTTCAAAGTTACTTGTCAACTCGTAAACAATATGTTGTCATTAATAATCATAAATCTGATATGAGTGCAATTGAATGTGGAGTGCCCCAAGGCTCAATTCTTGGCCCACTTTTATTTCTTGTTTATATGAACGATATATGTAATGTCTCAAATAAGTTGCAATTTATTTTGTTTGCAGACGATACCAGTGTGTTTATGTCAGGTGACGATATTGATACTTTAATTTTGCATTTTAATTTTGAATTGTTTAAAATTAATCAATGGTTAATATTAAATAAATTGGTTCTTAAAGGGACTTAGTAACATTGTCCAAATCCTCAAAATAAAATTGTAATTCTAGCGGTTCCTTTATACCTTGTTGTATTCGTATTAACAATAAAATCATGGGACAGCTTTCGGTTTTTCAAATTTCCCTTTCATTACAAAGATATGTATGATTGAAGTATTTAGATAAGAAAATCTCCGGGCGAGATTTTCATCCCTGTACAAAGTGAATGCAGTGAGTTGGTGAATATCACCCAATATCACTTTGCATTTTCGCTCATTACTTGGCCATACATTGTCCATTTGACCTGAAATTTCCACACAATACCCTGAGGACATATGAGATAACAACAGTATACATTGCATCAACCATTCATCAGTTTTTGCACATCTCAACAAAGTTACTAGATCCCTTTAATGTAAATAAAACTCGTTATATGTTTTTTACTCGCAAGAAAATTGATTATGATAATGTTGTCATTTGTTTGAATGATAAGATTATTCAACGTGCTGATTCAGTTAAGTTTGTTGGTGTCTTGATCGATAGTAAGCTTGTTTGGCATGACCACATCGATACTGTCTGCAATAAACTTTCTAAATGTATTGGTATTTTAAATCGATTGAAATTGTTTCCACGAAATATTTTATTAATGATTTATAATGCAATTATTTCTCCATACCTCCATTATTGTAATACTACTTGGGCTAACAATTGTAATTATTCAATGATGAGATTGTTTCGTTTACAGAATAAATCCGTAAGACTTGTATATCATGCCCACTACCTTGCCCATACCAAACCAATATTTTGTGATTTAAAATTATTGAATGTATTTGATCTTAATAATTTTAATATTGCTATATTTATGTATTTATGTTTTAAAGATTTGATTCCATGGAGTCTTTCAAATTTGTTTCATCTTAATTCCGATAAGTATACATACAATATGCGAAATCAATTAACTTATAGTTTACCGCGTGTAAATAATAATGTAGCCATGAACTCAATCTTTTTTAAAGGACCAACAATTTGGAATAAATTACCGATACATGTAAAACTAAGCCCCACTCTATCAGCTTTTAAACGGAGATATAGATTAATCTTGTTACAGTAAATGTTTTATTTTTTTTCAGGTCAAGCCATTTTAAATTGTATATGTGTATGTTTTTTTTTTCTTCATGTTGTATATGTCTTTGTTATGTAGGTAGGTTTTAATTCAATTTTATATATTCGGTGGCAGCATTAATAAGGCTATTTTGCTCTTTCTAGCTGTCTCCTCATTCTCATAATTGTATTTATCTGTTGTTATATTTTGTAAATTTTGATGTGATTTGGTAATGTTATTGTTTTTATGAGATTTGAAATAAATGATCAATTCAATTCAAACTCATATACAAAAGGGCAACAAGACATATGGGCACTATAAACAGGTGACCTTTATAGACAAATTCCATAACACAGTGTACTGTCAAACCTGTGTATAGTGACCACCCAAATGAAACAATGGAAGTGGGCGCTATAATCAGGTAACGTATTATTGGCAGACTCCATAAAATTAAAATGAGATAGTCAAACCTGTGTATAGTGACCACTCAATGCAGAAAAGAAGAGTGGACGCTATAAACATGTAACCTTTATAAACAAGTATATTTAAATCATATAGTTCAGTTAACCTGTTTACAGAGACCACAACAGAGAAACAAAAAATATACAGCTATATGACATTGTGTTTCGTAGCCAAATAGTGCTTATCGTCACAGATCTAGTCCGACGGCAAAACAGGGGTGTACACGTACTATATATCTGGTACGAACGACGGGCACGTAGATGCGCATGCGCACTGCTTCAAAAAATGAAGCCACCGTACCAGTCCACTAGTGAACGTACAAATCGAAAAGTCCGTATTGTCACACTGTGCAGCATGTCATTGATGTTACTGTTTGCACTCCAAAACTGAACCCCCGCCCCTTTCCGATTCCATGGCGCACTAGTGTGCGACAATAACATGTATTACAGGGCATGTGAGGTAGGCTTGTTAGTACATGTACTTACCCAGTCTGTTGTCATCCTATGCTGCTGTATATAGCTATGAGGTGTGACTAGCACATTAGTGCGGTCCGCGTCCGTTGTTTTATATACTTGGTTGAAGACTGTTTATGACTGCCGTAGTTCACAGGACCCCCTCTTGCCGCATGCAGTTTCAGGTAAAATGGCTGACTTGTACCACTGATCTTTTGCTTTATATCTTGCGACCGGGAACATACTTTCAATATGTAAATCAAGTGTGGCGTGATGTTGTGATCACGCTATTATATAACGGTGCCGCTGTCAGTCGGGGTGAGTCAACACATGTGACTTTGTCAGGGATCGTTATCGTGATGTCTCTCCTTCAGTTGTGCTAATCAGTTCGAGAGAAAATCCAGGCGGTGCCTGATTTGGTCATGATAGCGATTATAGCAAATCAAACACAATTTTCGCCTTCTTGTGATATTGCACGGTTGTGTGTTTCCGTGATGTGGGCGGAGCTCATGTTAATGTAGTTGACACCCCCTGCATTCTAGTAAATAACACAAAGCCACAGTAATTGGCCTTCGCACCGTAACGAGACCTGGCTTATTTATATTCAGAGTAATGCCTACATTAACATTCTGTTTTTATCTTCTCGTCACAGTGCAAAGCCCTGGGTTTCTCCGCTGTGGGCGGAGTTTAGTGAGTGGATGGCATATCTTATGAAAAAAAGTGTATTGTTAACGAACTTTGGATATGGCAGGAAAAAGGTATAACCTCCTCGATATGAAGGTCACCTTTAGAAGTACTTTGCATACAAAATCGGACCCTTGAATATGTGTTTGGCTAGCTCAAAAAGAGATACAAGTCGGGATTGCTCAAACCGAGAAAATTGACTATTAAGTAATGAAATGAAAAAAATCGAGTATTTTGTTTTTTTGTCTTATAAGATTCCCCATAGTTTAATCTATCATGTGTGAACATTTCAGACCAAAATAGTAAACCTAAATATGAAATTTTATCATTTTTCTGGAGTCATGTTTATCCACTTTTTTCGTTTTGCTTTTGCTTCGCGAGCGAGCGATGCGAAGAGCTAAACGGAAAGACGTCGAAGCTCCGCCCCCTAGTAACCGCTCGCCGTTCATTGGCTTATCGTTATTGCAGGCTTTCTATAGTTTATTATACATGTAGAGCGCGTGCGGCTATGTACGGTTCGGTGTACGTGTGTGGCACCGATTTCTATAGAACATCGGTGTGTAATGGTGTGATGCATTGTGTGGATGTGTATGGTAATTACTAGTAGATCGATATGAGCACAGGCACAACCCTTAACCCGGAAGTTTTTGGAACGTCAGATCATTTCGCTACGCACTCGTCATCGCTCAATACAGATTTATTTTTTTTGCCTTTTACGGTTATAGTTTCGACTGCAAAATATAGGTTATCGTTAGCATTATTATTTTACGTATTCGAAATATTTTTGATTCGATTTCGTGGCATTTTTTTCAAACAAATTTACCTCGTCGTAAATTGGACATGCAGCGTGAGAAAGAAGTGTTGGAGGCGTTAGATCATCTGACAGCCGCCGGACTCCGGGGAGCTGCCGGGGACGATGATTGAATCAACATGCATCATCACTAAGATTATCATCATCGTGATCATCAACATTCAACAACAACAATGAAAACGATACTCATGGATATGATAATTATTATAGATAAGTATTATAGAAATTATTAACATTAACATTATTAAGACATGGAGAACAAGATGGTATACATAACTCAAACATGAAGAATGTCGAGGAGTATCTCATTTTGGGCTGTTCGGTCACATATATGGAACGCTCCATTAAGGAATATCTTCTAGAAGCTGCACAATGATAACAAAGAAATCAATTCCCATCAAAATTGCTACTTTGATATATACATTTATTTAAATATCGCAACTTTAGAATTTTCCTTTTATCATTATTTCGTAAACAACTTGAATAATTGAATAATTCGAGATTATACAGAGTGGGGTGCCATGATATTGCATAACGTACGTAAAACGCATTAAAAGAGTCGAATTTCTGTTCCCAAGGCAACCAAATGGCATAAATCAACATGATGACTGAAATGTGCATATCGCAGGTAATTACAATTTTGTTAATAAAAGAAAACTGATCTTATTTAACGAACAAATGTATATGGGATGCTGGACATGGCATAAGTGCAGAAATGATTGAACTGCTCAAGTTTTCACTTGTTTCTCAGAACCCTCCTTGTTCTATAAACAACAATTCCCCAAACCTTCTGGAAATGTAATATGAGAAAATATTTTGCCAGATAGGGTGAACTGAAGGTATTCTATTACATAAAAGTGAAATTCAGATACACATATCATATCAAATATATCAGAGATTAAGGTTTCAAAGATAATGTAATTTGAGTTACCATAATCAGTACCTGAGTACCAACACATCTCCAAAGAAACTAAATAATAAATTCCGTGATCCGATTTGGCTGAAATTTATGTGAGTGATTCTATATATTTGAAAAGATTGTGTGACATTTTTATGAAATTTCGGCTAGTGAGATAACCGTTTGGATACGAAACTGCATTAGCGCCAAAATTCCCCGGTCTCGTGCCGGACTCGTCGCCGAGTCATCGAGTCACGGGCCCCGAGTCCGAGTCCGAGACCGAGTCATGAACCTTCGAGTCTGAGTCCGAGACCGAGTCACACATCACTGTTTATTACCTTAATTTCTGTTTGTACGATACCTCAATGAAATATTAATCCATCTCTGATGATAGCTGTAAAGCAGTCAAACCTTTTCGGATAATGACTAAGATGTCATTGTTAGTGTGCATTCAGCTGTGAAACGAAAGATGGGCACAGTTATCCAATGCTATAACGGGCAATAAGTGCAAATTATCGGGCAATGACTGGGTAAACATTGACAAAAAATGGGAACCTGACATGGTGTCACTCCGAGCGCCCTAAAACAAAAACTACAGGACCAAACTAACTATTCTTGGTATAGGAAAAGACACCATATCCGATGGACATGTTCATTTTGTTACTTTATTTTGGGAAGTGCCTCGATCGTTCCGTTTTTTGGGGCCACCTTGTACAGAAGACAGATATTTATCCAAGTCATTATTCGCCCTTTAAACAAACTGTATAAACACTATCATTACATCAAATAATTTTAAAATCTCGTCAACAAGCTCTGTCAGTGCCTTGTGCAGCACTGTACATAGTTTGTCGCCATCTATAGCGGGCTAAGAGTGTGTAAATATAGGGTCTAAAGTATCGTGTTTGTTCAAATCTACACTATTGACAATTGAACTGAAAGCGTAAGGGGTTAAACAAATGATACAAAGATACAGTGTAATATATGTGAAGGATTTTTTCTTTTTCAAAAAGTTTCATTACCGTTGGAGTTATGTTTATGTATTCTTATTTGTGTTATGGTTATCGTGATGTCTCTCCTTCAGTTGTGCTTATCAGCTCGAGAGAAAAACCAGGCGGTGCCTTATTTTGTCATGATAGCGATTATAGCAAATAAAACAAAATTGCCGCCTTCTTGTGATATTATTCCAGTCAATCCCTTGAGTTCTGCTTATAGGCATCATATCCGGTCACCAGCAATACAATGTCCAGAATGATCCAGGACACAACTTGGCCGATGACCGACTATATTATGACTGAATTTCAAAGGGCCCATTGTCCTGATGCCGATAAGCAGAACTCAAGGGATTGACTGGATACGAAAAGAAAACAATTAGAATATGTGTCCGCCTCTAACACTTTCGGTTGGTGTCACTGACATGGTGTCACTCCGAGCGCCCTAAAACAAAAACTACAGGACCAAACTAACTATTCTTGGTATAGGAAAAGACACCATATCCGATGGACATGTTCATTTTGTTACTTTATTTTGGGAAGTGCCTCGATCGTTCCGTTTTTTGGGGCCACCTTGTACAGAAGACAGATATTTATCCAAGTCATTATTCGCCCTTTAAACAAACTGTATAAACACTATCATTACATCAAATAATTTTAAAATCTCGTCAACAAGCTCTGTCAGTGCCTTGTGCAGCACTGTACATAGTTTGTCGCCATCTATAGCGGGCTAAGAGTGTGTAAATATAGGGTCTAAAGTATCGTGTTTGTTCAAATCTACACTATTGACAATTGAACTGAAAGCGTAAGGGGTTAAACAAATGATACAAAGATACAGTGTAATATATGTGAAGGATTTTTTCTTTTTCAAAAAGTTTCATTACCGTTGGAGTTATGTTTATGTATTCTTATTTGTGTTATGGTTATCGTGATGTCTCTCCTTCAGTTGTGCTTATCAGCTCGAGAGAAAAACCAGGCGGTGCCTTATTTTGTCATGATAGCGATTATAGCAAATAAAACAAAATTGCCGCCTTCTTGTGATATTATTCCAGTCAATCCCTTGAGTTCTGCTTATAGGCATCATATCCGGTCACCAGCAATACAATGTCCAGAATGATCCAGGACACAACTTGGCCGATGACCGACTATATTATGACTGAATTTCAAAGGGCCCATTGTCCTGATGCCGATAAGCAGAACTCAAGGGATTGACTGGATACGAAAAGAAAACAATTAGAATATGTGTCCGCCTCTAACACTTTCGGTTAATTGTCGGAAATATCAAAATTGCGATTTTTAATGTTTTGAATTCTCTAGGATTTCAGCTTTAAAATAATGTATAACCTGATACATATAAGTTTGTGAAGGCCAGAAAATGCAATTTTATAACGTGGACCAGAGCCTCGCTATTTGGTAAACAACAGAGAAAACAGAGTTTTGCCTCATACATAAAAGCATTCTCACACAGCGAGCGAAATCATTATTTATGGTTTAAAAAATACGAATTAGGACCTGCAATTTTCAGAAAATGTAGATGAAATATGTAATTATCAAATCCCATAAAGTTGAAATTTTCACCCAGAGACAATTTTGTATGATTTTGAGGCTCTATGTACTAAAGATCCACAGCGACTTATGACCGAAAGTGGGCTCATATCTCCGGGGACCAATAGCAACGAAACAAAAGGTCTGGGGGTGCAAAATGGGCTAACTTGTTACCGGTAGTTTTTTTTTTTTTTTAGGCCGGGCTCAAGTTGAGCCACTGATCAGAATTCGGACCAATGAATTATATCGTTTGCTACCAATTACAAAATAAAGGAAACAAAAAGAAATTGACTTTACTTTAGAAGATTAGATGAGTTTCACAGTAAAGTCATTGTGTAGGGTCATACTGTATGCTAACACTCATTTGTCATAAAGAGTTTGGATGTTGGTATTAAATGCTTCTAGCTAGCATTAGATATTTTCCAAAATTGAACAAGAAAAGTAACAGTAATGCGTTGTATTTGCTTTGCTAATAATACGTACACTCTCCCTTGCACATATTCAATTGCGGTAGGCTTTTTCAATGGTTATAATGTGATTATGCTGTTGGAAATAAGATGTGTATCTCTCTATCTCTCTCTCTCTCTGTATCCCAAAATATTTCCTATGTGAGATGGATTTTAGGAGGAAAATACAAACACAAATCAATTTGAACAATTCAACTTGTCCTACATTCTGTTTATTCTGTCTTATTTTGCCTGTAGCTATACCAAATGGATTTGTGTGTGATATATGCCAGACCTACTCAAAGTGTGTAAATAGCGCATTGTGATTGGCTTTTGTTGATGCCCCCCCCCCCCCCCAAAGAGACAAAGAAGAAGAAGAAGAAATAAATTAAACAAATATAAAGAACTGCCAGGGGTTGCCCCTTTCAGTATGTATGTCTCTGCACACTTTACTATATTTCTAATTCGCAGGCATACCAGTACATTCAGAGTATAAAAAAAGAAAGTAAAAGAAAAACATAGAAACCCGGGTCCACTGTCACAAATTAAACAAATGAACCATTTCAAAATGACATGAGGCAGGGTAAACAGAACATAAACATGTAAATCAAAGCAGCAATAATCACATCAATGTCACAGCAGCATTAAATTATACACATATATATACTCCGCAAAAAAAGAAACTGGACACTTGTATGAGACCAAATATTTCGTATTCATTAACGATAAAATATATGATATTGTATATCAAATTAAAGATAAAATTACCCTCTTCAATATTCGCATAAAATCCAGATGAAATCATTCATGCATGACTTGTCACGGTCAATTAACCACACCAAGGTCTGTTTTCAAAAATAGCAAAAATGGAACATCCACTCAACCATATAAATGTTGATAAGCATAATCTAAAACGCTATATTCATGAGATGGCATAATTTTTCATTACAAATGTGACCTTTTCTATCTTCATCTCAATAAAGAGTATAAATGAACACAAATTGTGAACATTATAGGTGTTATTTTCATCCAAAAGTAACAAAATGGGGAATTCCATGGCAAAGCTTTATTAGTCAAAACCAAAGTTTGTGCCCTTATTTCAGCATGAAAATGGTATAAATTCTTCTCAAGAATTATACCGTAGTCCAAAGATCTTCAAAACCTGAAGTCACCCTTGGTCAAACATTTGGGCAGTCTTTAACATGACATTTCTCTAGGTAAATATGGTTAAAATTGCAGGGGACACATGAAATAGACAAGCTTCATGCCTGTAATACAGACCAGTATGATAATGCTCTCATAATTTGGCCCTGTTTTATTGACAAATTTGTATTTCCAGAGTTTGTTCATAACAATAAAGTTAAATAATGTCATAATTTACTTGCCCCGTTCATCTTGTTTTAAGTGAAACGCTTACTATCATTTCAGTCGAATGGTGTGGTCCTCCATTGTTTTGCTATTTTTGAAACAGACTTTGCTAGTGTTAATTGCCCATGGCATTTCATGCATGAACGATTAGGCCTTTAAGTTATACCCTGCATGTAGAGGACTAAATTCCCTTTAATTTGATATATGATCATGTACACTTTATCGTACATTAATATGAAATATTTCCACTTATACAAGTGTCCAGTTTCTTTTTTTGCGGAGTATATATAAGATAATATAAACTTCATAAATATATAACTCATGAAAAATATATGTATCTTTCTAACATAATTAATTCATTGTGTATATAATCTATCTTTAATATAATTCAAAGAAATATGTAATTACATGGTAAAACAAAAAAGATAATAAAAACATTGTTATGAATGCACAGCAACATAATGATATCATACTATTAATTATCAGTCAGAATGCTACTCAGCCAGATTCCGCTGTAATCATTCAACTCGTATTCATAGATTTGCGGGACGCACGCACCAATGAGCAATGCAGAGGGGTATTATTTTGAGCTTTATGGAACCTTAACATAGTCTTTAATAAATAAATGTGGTATCAAATTTTAGAGGAAGAATCATAGTTTATGTCTATAATATCAAATCAAGTATTAAACCGAATTTAACCAGTCAAATTTGTTGTCAAATATCACCAATTTTGCACAAGTTCAGAGGTTAAAAATAACAGTTTATACTTCTTGCGTCTCATTGATTTTATAATCACTGTAAAACATGTTTCATACTCTTTCAGGATATGTAGGTTTTATTTTGCTACGTTGGATAATCGGGTCAGGAGCCAAGAAAATACCACTCAAGTACAAATTAAGAACAACTCAAATGCGAACGAGCATTCCCATTGGATGGTACGAAGGGGTGTGTTTGAAGCGGGACAGTGATTGGCCTAAATCAAATAATGCAATACCAGACTCCCCCTCGGAACAACGCGCTGTGCGGGAAAGAGAAAATCTCTCTCCCCCTCTCTCTTCATCGCGGGACGTGGAGAATCTGCGTGATGCTGATTCAACCAATCAACGGGCTGGGTTGCGGCTGAATGCCAACAATTTGATATTTGATTCTGTCCTTTGGTGGTCTTTGTTGGCTCCTGACCCGATTACGAAATAAACAGCTACGAAATTGACATTTTATAAAGTGTATTAAATTGCCTTTCATATGGTATAAATATGAAGGAGACGCAACTACGTTTTGTAAGTTTTCAAGCAGAATGAAAAAACACTTTAAAAAGTGAATTTTGGCAGGTTATTACACTTGATTTTCATCTTTTTGTCTTTGTCAAATTAAAAATATAATTATATGGAAGCAAAGAGTGAAATATTTTCTACAATGTCATATATTACATTGTAAAATAAGTCATTGCAAACTGAAGTTATCGCATTTTTAAAATGATGTGTCTCCAGCCGCGTAATACTAGGGAGAGAAAGTACGATCGGCGGAATCTGAAAGAGTTTTAGCCTCATTAAAACATGTACCGCTCTGTGACTGTTATACACTACTCACAACAAGTAAGTACCCCCCTAGCATTTTGTCATATATCTCAAAAAGTATCTCACCGACTTTTATCATTCAAACGGTAATGGATGCGCAATTTTATTACGCACAATGTGAGTGGTAAATTGTTGCTATAGCGTTACGTTTTCATCATGAAAAAATGAATTTTCTAAAACAAAGTACAAAAAAAAAAGTTGCACTTTCAGTTTTATTTGGCATAGTGGGTACATTTTGTATACGAGTAAACATCTTTATTAAAGATTTTCCGACACACAAATATATTATGCAATCCACTTCTACTGCTGCATTGTTCTTAGTGGCAAAAGCATGCATTTTTCTAAAACAAAAGGCCTTTCAATATGAAGTTGCTGGGGATTCGAATGGCCGAAGTCATGTCCTGTTTTCATCTGTATTGGAGTTGGCCTAATTCACTAATCTGTTATGTAATTCAGTACTACTGCTGCATTGTTCACAGTGGAACCAGTTTTCAAAAGCTTACTCGTGTACAAAATGTACCCACATGCAGTGGCGTAGATACGGGGGGGGGGGCGCACGGGGAGGGGGGGGGGGCACGTGCCCCCCCCCCCCCCCCAATCGTTTGGCAAAACAAAAAAAAATTAATAAAATGGCGACCCGACATGAAGCCAAATGTGTCTACAATGTATATCATTCATTATTATCACGTTTTATTTAATGTGTGATAATAATCATTATCAACGATATTTCAGCGCATATTCTGAAATACTGATATATACGAACTGTATTAGACCCTCATCTATCATGTCTATAGCACACTATCATCGGAAAATAAAATAATTTGAAATAATATATCTTTTAGTAAATTCGGTCCATATGCGCTGAATGTAAATAAAATTGGAATATTATGTCCCCCACATTAGAAAGGGGAGGAGATTGTCCCCCTACTTTGTCATTAAGTATGTTTGGTTCCATACTTATATACTTTATATTACGTGAAATTTCTGTCTTAGGTGTGCACCAAATGCACAATTTCAGGCCCCAATATACGAAAGCTCCCTACTGTGGGAGGGGGACACCCCCTCCCACACCCTCCCCCAATCGGTCGCTTCGCTTCCTCGCAATGTCTCCCCTCCACTTTTGCTTAGTTCCATTGGAGCTCAATGCCCTAGACTATATCGATGGCTCTATAGTATACAGGATCACGTGGATCAATTCAATTAATTCAATTCAATTTTATTCTTGCTTCCAACAAAACATTACAAATGAATTATTACAATTTATACAAAATAGAGATATACATATTGGAAACAAGAGGGGTCCACTAAAAAGCAATGCTTGTACAATTGTGGACCCCTCAAATAATAGTTATGAATATTATTGTATATTTAAATTAACACATTCTAGACTACAAAAAAGTATAGAGAGGAAAAAAAGGGGTGCCAACAGAGACCAACATGGGACAAGAGAGAATTTGACAACAATAGGAGAAGACGGATACAATACAACAATTAGACACTGCCAAACGGAAGTGAGAGATCGGGGGTACAAATATAATCAGTAGTACAAAAGGATGAGCTACATGTGGGGTTCAAGTGAAAATGAGGAAAAAGAGTCGCGCTTAGAAAGGAGCTATGCATGAGAAGGCACAATATATCATATCAGATTACATTTTGAGTCTGCGAGTAAAGAAAGACCTTGTTCAGGATGACGTAAGGACGGGGAAAGAGTAAATGGGCGATATAGTTCAATGATGTACATAAGATTGTAATAAAAACAATTTAAATTTGTTCTTAAAAATATTAATCGATGGAGCATTTTTTATTTCAGTACTTGAAGAATTCCATAATTTGGGGCCATCATATATAAATGTTTTTTGAGCAAGGAGGGTCCGCAAGAGAGGTAAATGAAATTCTTCAGAATGTCTTGTTGGATAATTATGGACAGAGCTATTTAAAAAAAAACATTTCTTGAAAAACAGATGGCAACATATTTTTATTATAATTATACATAAATTGACCAAGTTGAAATAAATATAGATCTTTTACCTTCAGTATCTTATTTTCAAAAAATAAGGAGTCTGTATGGGAGAGAAAGGGGGAATTACAAATAATACGAATAATCTTCTTTTGTAATAACAATACTTTATCCAATAAAGTTTCATGAGATATCATAATTCAAGTATGTGAGTATCAAAGAACTATAAAGCATAATTAATGAATTAAAAGGAAGACATGTCTTCACTTTATTAATTATACCAATATTACGAGAAATTGTTTTACAAATATTATCAATATGAAATGTCCAAGTAAGGTTATTATCAACCGTTACACCCAACAATTTAATGAATGAAACACACTCCAAAGGGGTGTTAGCAGGTAACGAATCTATAGATTTACTAAACAACATATATTTCGTTTTCTGGAGATTCAATGATAATTTGTTCGCTCTGATCCACGATAAAATATGACTCATTTCAATATTAATAATTTCAACTAGTCTATAAGAATCATTATGAGAAAAAAAAAAATTCTTATCATCAGCGAAAAGTACGAAAGACAAAATTTCGGATGATCGACAAAAGTCATTAATATATAAAATAAATAAAAGTGGGCATAGTATACTACCTTGTGGAACACCACAATTTATATTATGGGGAGCTGAAGAGTTATCATTTAAAAATACATACTGCTTTCTATCCGAAAGATAGCTCCTGAACCACTCCAAGGCCATCCCACGTACACCATAATGTGAAAGTTTATAAAGTAAAATGTCGTGATTAATTGTGTCAAAGGCCTTGGAGAAGTCCAGGAAAATGCCTATCGTATGAGAAGATTTGTCGATTGCATGAGCTACCTTCTCAATAAAAGACAATAATGCGTGTACAGTATTATGTTTTTCCCTAAAACCAAATTGGAGATTAGAAAAAATATTATTATTCTTCAAAAAGGATACTGTCCGAGAATAAATTATTTTTTCTAAAATTTTCGAAAAAGAGGACAATAAAGAAATCGGTCGATAATTATTTACATCTAATTTATCTCCCTTTTTAAACAAAGGAATAACCTTAGCAATTTTCATAGAGTTTGGTACCTGGCCATATAATAAAGACAAATTAAAAATATGAACGAGAGGATCCACAACGGAAGATATAATGCCTTTTAAAATGAAATTATTAATTTCATCATGGCCTGAACTTTTCTTAGAATCAAATTTCGAAACAATATCTAAAATTTCATATCTATGAGTAGGAACAAAAAATATAGAGTTTGAATTGGGCTGGCCCAAAAAATCAACAAAATGCTTATTTGATGGGGGGATATTAGCAGCAAGATTTTCACCAATCGAAGAAAAGTAATTATTTAAAATATTTACTATGTCCCTTGGATCCTCAACAATCTCATCATTAAACTTAATTTTTGTTATGTTAGATTTATTATTAATAACATTCATTGCCTGCTTAATCGTTTTCCAAGTATTTTTCATATCATGTTTATATAATGCCAACATATTTTCAAAATACATTTTCTTTTCCAAACGAATAATCTTAATCAAAATATTTTTGTATAAGATGTATATTTAATTTTCAACCTTTCTGTGCCATCTAATTCATATTTATAAAAAAAGATTATTTTTCCTATTTATAGAACGTAATATTGATTTAGTGATCCAAGGGAGTCTAGGTGTTTTTTTATAATCATTAATTTTAACTCTTTGTTTAGGAATACAAGTATCTAATTGATTATTCAAAATATCACAAAAATTATCGTAAGAAAAATTCACTTCATCTACACCATAAACAGGAGACCAATCTACATGTTCAAGACTAGAAGCAAGACTAACTAATTTGTTATTAGTGACTTTACGTCTAAATGAACGTGGGTCATAATTATTAATTGATTTAAATACAGTATAATGCGTTACAATAGGATAATGGTCAGTATGTCTGAAAGAACAATATAAGAGTCAGGGTGGGGGATTACATTTGAAAAGATGTTATCTATTAATGAGGTAGAGGAGTTTGTCACACGAGTGGGCTTAGAAATAAGAGGTAAAAAAGAGGCAGAGAGGAGAGTCTCGAGAAATTCTTGTGACAAATTATTATGTTCATGATTTAATAAATTTATATTAAAGTCCCCCATTAAAAAGACATCCTTATTTATAAACGCTGGACTTCGCAATAAGTCAGATAATTGCGTCAAGAATACCCTAGGGTTATTATTAGGGGGTCGATAAATGACTACAACTATTATATTTTTACCTCCAGGATTCATAATTTCAATAAATAGAGTCTCAAGGACATTATTCATTATTGAAATATTATCATGCAAAACATAATTCAAAGATTTAAGCACATATAAAGCAACACCACCACCGACTCTCCCTTGCCTATTTTTAAAGACAAAATCATAATTATCGATTAAGAAGGGTAAATTAGAATCATGGGATAACCAAGTTTATGTTAGGCCAATTACAGAAAGCTGTTTATTGGAAGGGTTATCTAGAAATGATTGCAATTCATCAAAATGTTTATTTAAACTTCGTATGTTTAAATGCAATAAAGATAATGTATCACTATTAAAATCTTTAATAATATTATGAAACTGTGCATTTGTTATATACTTTGTAAAAGAATGTTGTGCTGGATCATCGTGATCTAAATTCAAATTCAACTCTTCAGAAGATGAGTTTATATTTTCAACTACAGTTTCATCAAAAATTCCTGTACGATTAACAAAAAAATGATTTTTAACTTGAATGGGGCTTAATACATCAAGAAGGTCATCGTCGCTCACAGACTCAAAAGGTAAGTGGTGATCTAAAATAGCCATAATAATTGTAAAAAAACAAAATCTGAGTAACAAGAACCAAAAAGCATATCATAATCAATAAACAGTACGCAGCGCTAGCATATAAACGTAAGGAAAATAATCGGTGGAGCCACAGAGAGCTCAAGAAAGGACAATGAAAACCACCACTTGCAGTAGGTAGGAAGGGAAACACAAAAACACGAATACAAAATGGACATGAACACACATTTAGACACTGTTGGCATGACGAACGAGCGAGAGGAAACAAAATAATGACGGTACAGCATATTCTAATAGCGAGTCACCCATTGGAAAATATATTATTGTTGAAGGAAAATCTTAGCTTAAAAATTAAATATTGAATATTGCGCGAAAATAAAAAATCAAATTTGAATAAGTATAATAGCCAAATAACAGAATACCAATAGTTAAAATTCAATCGAATAAATCGTAACTATAATAAAGTGTATAAAATGCGATAACAAATTTCAAAACCATTACTAATTTCAAATTAAAGAATGACCGACAGTAAGAACTGACCTGATTTCAGCAAAAGGAAAATAATGGAGACGTCGTTAATCGTTTCATAAAAGGAAATTCCTTTTCAAAACAACATAAAGAGTAACAAACATCAAAGGAAAGGTATACAATAGATTGCGGCGAGTGCGAAATCAGGTCAGTCTATTTAACAAAAATAGAGTGAAGCATGGAGTACGTAGTTATATACATGCGAAACAATAATGCAACGAAGTGTGGTGTCACAGCTCATCGTTGCCATGGGCAGCTTAATTCAAGAAAAGAAAAGTCGGGCAAGCCTAAAACGTGTGATTGATCGGTTGCTCAGACAACAATCAGCCTACCTCAAACCAAAAGTCGGTGTTTTAAAAACCATTGCTACTAAAGGCAAAACGAGCTTGACGACGTCACTTCGACACTCTGCGCTCAAGTAAATGAGCGGGATAACAAAAAGAAGGCATAAGTAAACCAAAATAATTACGCATAAAGTGTGATGCTTTACTATAACTTATTATCGAAATTCGAACAGAATATCCCAAGAATATTGCATGGAATAAAACAACTAGTATATACATTATAACTGCCTAATTATGAATCGATAAAGTCATTGACACATTAATGATTATTGAAAGTAATATGAAATTGCAACTAATCATAATCATTCAATATTTACAAGTTTACTAACATCAATCGAATCAGCCGTGTATTCAAAGATATAAAGTAATAGCAAAGCTTTCAAAAGTATAAGCATCACAAAATGAAAGAGAACTCGTCACAAGAACTGACCTGGTTTCTGTGATACTCCATGAATGGAGACCTTTTGTGTGCTTAAGGAAAATAAATCAAAACAATTTTGATTCAAAATAAATGTAAATATAGAATATCATAATCTAAAAAATATTCAACTATTAAAGTGAGTGCGAAACCAGGTTGCTCTGTGTGAAAGGTCGTGAACACTGCATAGAAAGACGACTAAATACATGTCATTAGAGCATTATGCAAAATAATAGAGCTTCAGCGTGTGGCGTCACACCCTTCGTCACCATGAAAAGCCGGACCCAGACAATGTCAGGGAAGCAAGAATGTGTTATAGTCTAGATCGCATGCCAAGAAGTCAATCAACCATTGTATCCTAACAAAAGGGCTCAAAATAAAAACAAAGTTATTTAGAATGTTATCAAGGCATACGGAAAAAAATGTGACGCCATCGCTTCGGTACTCGGCATGTACAAATACATGGGAAACAACATAAAATGGACATCAGTAAAGAATAAAGTTTATATTCAATGATTTAAGTATTGTGTTATGCTTCACCACTTAATAAGATTGTAACTATTTTCAACATTTTAACATGAGGAATAAACGGTATAAATGTAAGCACACCCTGTGAAAGAGAATGAATGAGTAGATCTGCCTGCAACTCAAAGAATGATTGGAATAAAAGACTAATGTATAGTTATAATATGCATAGAGTACCGAAGTGTGACGTCAGAGCTATTCATTGCCATGGGTTATGCTTCTAAACAATGTCAGGCAAGCAATGAATTGGTGATCTAGCGGTTGCTAAGAAGACAATCGTCCAGCTCCGACCCACTACTAAATGCCAGTATGAAAGGAAAGTTGTTTAGAACCATCACCATGCCATAACAAAAGCATGTGACGTCACTACTTCGGCACTCTATTACAGCTGCGTGTCAGGAATGAAAGTGCTTGGGCTAAAGATACATTAGATCGATATAGTGATACAAATAAATAAATCACATATATGCAAAAGGATCGGGTTAAATATAAATTAATTAGTATACATACTATCTAGGAAAAATACCAATATTTTGACTGCAGAGTGTCAAACATATTTATCAAAAATTATTATGTGCATTATTTGACTGCTTCATCAAAAAATGCAAAAAACACAATTAATACTAATAACTTGAATCTGTGTGCTGGATATTTCTTTCCAGAGTCCGTTTAGTGTCTTAACACCAAACAACTTATAATATTTGATTATTCGCAGAGTTCAAATTTAATTTACAAACAAAATAAGTTTGTAAAAAAAAATGAATGTCAGTTAATTTATACGAATTGTGATATTGTTTATGATAATCAACAATTCAAGTTTTTTTCAAAATTAAAGTTTTACTAAATGGCGATCCAGTTTATAGAAGTCAAAAATTGAATTTGATGAAGATATGAAGGTTGTTACTTATCCCAGTTGGTGGTTGGTCCAGGCTGTTTTAGGTGCTCCAATTGCTGTTGGTCGACGAGTTTGCAGGTACAGCTTAGTCCCGTTGATGCGAATTCTGGTGAGCAGCTTATTTTCCTTGCGAATCTTGTAGGCGAGTGTGGCCAGCCGTCCGCGTTCGCGCTTCATCTCAGATGGGAGATCTGTCCGTATAGTGGCTGTGGCAAAGCGATCTGGAGGTTGAACGGCTAGTTGCGGGGGTTCGGCGGCTAGCTCCGAAGCTTGTAGAGGCTGGGTGTGAATGCCAGGAACAATCGGTTGACTGGAGGGCGGGGGGCGGCGTCGACGTTTAAAGGCTTCGAGAAGGCGGTCGCGATCCGACATTTTGACGAAACGAACAATGATGGGACGAGGAGCGGTATCCTTACTTGCGTGTTGGGGGGCCGGGAGTCGGTGAGCGTTGACGAGTTGTATTGTAGCGGCCTCAGCTGGCGTGATATGTAGAAAGTGGCAGATAACATCGTTGATGTTCGTATATAGATTTTCGTTGTTTACTTTACTCACGCCGTAAACCAAAAGGTTCTGCTTCCTGTTGTGGAGCTCGAGAAGGGTGATTTTTTCTTCAAATGCTTTTTTTGTAGCGTCTAACTCCTCCCTTACTCTGGGTATGCTTTCCTTTTCAATACATTTGATTTTATCTCCGTTGTAGCTAACACTCGTCTCAAAATCATGCACTGCCCTCCTCATTTCTGCTAAATCACGTTTAATTAGCCCGATGTCATTACTGACGGTGTCCAATCTTGCATTCATATCATGCGTTAACTGTGTAAACATACCCTTAATGGCTTCAAGCGTGGTGCTATTGCTTTGAACGGGCTCAGGGTTGGCGCCTTGCGTGGTCACGTGATCATCGTTACCGCCACTGCTGCCAGCTACAGGGTTTGAAGATACGCTGGGCGATGCGTGCGACATCCTGCTGGGTTTCTTGCTAGAATTTCTCGATCTCAGGTTGTACGACGGCGTTATAGTATTACTCATTTCTTAGCATAAGCACTGTGCAGATTTTCGGCTCATTATTGTAGAGATTTTCGGCTCATTATTGTAGAGATTTTCGGCTCATTTTGGTAGCGATGGGAGCTCGCGGAAAACACGTCCTCTCGTTACGGTAGCATGTCGTGAGATCCATCTCACGGGCTTAATCTTTCCTCGCTATTACCGTTTTAAAATACGTAACGAGTAGATTCACTATTATATACCATTTTAACACCCATGATTAAGATAATGTTTGGCAAAAAAAAAAAAAAAAAAATGGCGACCCGACATGAAGCCAAATGTGTCTACAATGTATATCATTCATTATTATCACGTTTTATTTAATGTGTGATAATAGTCATTATCAACGATAATAACCAAGAACATAACAGTCGTTCCCTAGTACTAGCAATAGCGCACCTATATCAGTTTGAAGAATCCTTCAAATATAGCGCCTTATGCAAATTTTCAGTCCCGTGCGCGAGGATCGACGCTCACCGCATTTCAGAAGACATAGAGCGCGTATAGGCCTAACAAACTTCCTAGCATGGTAAATCGTTTATCATACCAAGGGCCCTTTTAGGATCTTGAATCTGCCTCCCGCTTTTATAGATAATTTTGACGCCTTCATGCAGGCTATAAAGGCGCATAGCTGCACTACGTAGTCCTAAATGTCTAGGTAAAGAAAAACTTCTTTTACTAATTTCTTCACTCCAAATGCACCCGTTCCATTAATTCATGATGCATAATCTAGGCATATTGTTGATGATCATGATTGAAGGAGCACCAGTCATCTTCTCCAGAGTCGATATCTGCATCAGTTGAGCATAGGCCTACTGAAACTAATTCAAGGGCTCCGAGCATAGCTGTTTTTTTTTTTAGTTTGAAAAGGACTGTAAATCTTAATTTTTGCCGCGCGCTTCGCGCGCATATTCTGAAATACTGATATATACGAAATTTATTAGACCCTCATCTATCATGTCTATAGCACACTATCATCGGAAAATAAAATAATTTGAAATAATATATCTTTTAGTAAATTCGGTCTATATGCGCTGAATGTAAATAAAATTGGAATATTATGTCCCCCACATTAGAAAGGGGAGGAGATTGTCCCCCTCCCTTGTCATTAAGTATGTTTGGTTCCATACTTATATACTTTATATTACGTGAAATTTCTGTCTTAGGTGTGCACCAAATCGCACAATTTCAGGCCCCAATATACGAAAGCTCCCTACTGTGGGAGGGGGACACCCCCTCCCACACCCTCCCCCAATCGGTCGCTTCGCTTCCTCGCAATGTCTCCCCTCCACTTTTGCTTAGTTCCATTGGAGCTCAATGCCCTAGACTATATCGATGGCTCTATAGTATACAGTGAGAGTATTTGAGTCTGGTGTGTGTGTACACGTAGGTTTGATTGTGTTTGTATACTTTATCATGAGGGAAATGATTTCTTTAATTCATTTTTATCAAATTTCCTTCCAACCCAAGTCGAAATTCCCATAGAAACCCATAGAAACCCATAGAAAACCCATAGGAAATTCCTATGGGTTTCTATGGGTTTTTTATGGGACCAATAGAAACCCAGAAAATAAAACCCATATAAACCCATAGGACCCATAGAAACTTGTAGGACCCATAGAAACCCACAGGACCCATAGAAACCCACAGGACCCATAGAAACCCACACCCATAGACACTCGTAGGACCCATAGAAACCCACAGGACCCATAGAAACCCATAGGACCCATATAAACCCATAGGACCCATAGAAACCAACAGACCCATAGAAAATTTGCATATTCATGCAAGACTCATCCATATCATTCATGCAACAAAATATGATTTTTATGTATTTGTTATTTGTTTAACACATTCATTTTTAATGGTGCGTATTTTAATGAAATAATATATAATCAATTTATTCACCACATTTTCAATTCCTAGATGGGAATTAATATTTCCAGAAAACAATATAAATATGATAGAATATTGTACTAACCATTGAAAAGTATTTTAACTGCAAATACATATACCTCAATGTATTATTCAGCTTTAAATTAAATTCTTTAACCCTCTTCAACAAGAGGCAATGCCTTGCTTGCCCTATTGCACTGTCTGAAGAGGTTGATAAGGAAAATATAAGTATGAATTATCATTTATGATTCTCTAAAGGAGAATTTAATTGATAATTCTCTATGCATTTTCTATTGGTCCCATATAGATTTCTCTACGGGTTTTCTATTGGTCCCATAGAGATTTCTCTATGGGTTTTCTATTGGTCCCATAGAGATTTCTCTATGGGTTTTCTATTGGTCCCATGTTCCATTTTCCCTATTGAAAACCCATAGGCCTATGGGTCTATGGGTTTAGGTTCTATGGGAATTTCGACTTGGGAAGGTATGCACCAAATTGCATTATTTCAAGTAAAAATTTGCAAAAGCTCCCTACCGTGGGAGGGGGGACACCTCCCTCCCACATCCTCCCCCCCTCGGGCGCTACGCTCCCTCGCAGCTGTGCCCCCCCAATCACTTGACCCTCGCTACGCCACTGCCCACATGGACTTTTGTGAATACACGCGTTATGCATTGAGTCCAAGACACCCCATTCGAATTCTGTGTAACAATACTTCATTTTTTCTATTTTTAGAGCACCATGTATCAATATATTTTATATTTATATTCTTTTTCACTTTCTTTAAGACACTATTCGAGGCATTCCACCTTTCCTGCCACATATTTACAACATATAATAACAATATTGCATTTACTTCTGATTCATTCAATTTATTTTCTATTTCAATAAAAGTATGTCCAAGGGCTTGTTTCGCTGAGAGGTCTGCAATCTCATTACCTACAACACCACAATGTCCGGGAATCCACTCAAGGAATACGTGGATTCCTTGATGTTTAAGAATCATTAATTTCATTAATATTTCACTGACGCATACATCTTCTTTCCAGTTTTCTTATCGCCATTAGGGCACTCAAACAATCAATAAATATAACAGTTCCAACATATAAATTATCAAATTGTTCTAGTCAATTCAATGCAAGAATTATAGCAACTAATTCAGCTTTATATGATGAACTAAAATTTTGTAGCCTCTTTTTTTCAATAATATCCATACTCGGAACATAAAAGCTTGCAGATGCATTTCCATTAAGGGGATTTTTAGAACCATCCGTAAATATATGCAACTCTCTAGACCATTTCATATTAATATATTCTAATGTTTCAAATTTTATACTATGAATATTATCTTGTTTATCAACACTTTCTTTTAAATCCATACAAACATTTGGTATCATCATGTGCCAAGGAGGATTTGGCAGAGATGCACTTTTTTGTCTTTATCTACTGTAACCATATCCAATAATCGATAGCAAAAAGGTTTGCGTAATTCATTTTCAAAATTGCCATTATGACAATTCTGTATAACCTCATTCAAAGGATGGTCTATAGTTTGTTCTATCTTTACTTTATAACGAGAACAAAATTATTTTCTCCGTAGATCCAGAGGCATTTCACATGTCTCTGCTTGCAATGTTTGTAGCGAAGTGTTTGAAAGGGCACCTGTACAAATCTTAAGATATTTATATTGTATCGAGTTCAAAGCATTTTTTTAACTTTGAGATGCCGAATCGTAAGCTTGGCAGCCATAACCAATCAAAGATCTTATGAGAGCTCGATATATTATCAAAAGAGATTTCGTGTTTGTGCCCCATTTTGTTCCTGTTATTTTTTTCAAAATGTTTATTTTGTGTTTACATCTTTCCAAAATATCATTAATGTGGGATCTCCACGTAAGTTTCTTATCAAAAATCAAACCCAGAAATTTAACCTCTTCTTTATCTTTTATATTTTCTCCATTTAAACTGATATCAATATTTTTCTTACTATAAGAAAACAATATCTTTACTGTTTTAGTCGTTGAAATTTTGAATCCCCATTTCAAAAACCATGCATTCAAATGATGCAAATAATGTTGCATTGTAACACGAATCTCTTCGATGTCTTTTCCTGATTTCCAACAAATACAGTCGTCTCCATAGAGTGACAATTTTACCATTTTTTCTTGAACAATATCATATAACATTAAATTAAAAAGAGTGGGACTAAGTATACTTCCCTGTGGAAGTCCATTCCTTAAATATCTCATCTTTGACAGAGCCTTTCCTACACGAACCTGGAATGGGCGATTTTTCACAATATTATAAATAAATTTAAACGTTTTTCCTTTCAGTCCTATTTCATACAATTTAAAAAGGAGTCCATCATTCCAGAGCCTATCATATGCCTTTTCAATATCCAAAAATATCCCTAGTGTATTTTCTTTATTTCCAAATGCCGTTTGGATATCATTTTCTAAATGAACAATACAATCCAGAGTGCTTCTTCCTTTACGAAAACCACTTAAAAATGAAGGAAGAATATTATGTTTTTCAATAAAACATTCCAATCTTTTATACAACATTCGTTCAAAAATCTTCAAAAAGCACGAAGAGAGTGCGATTGGACGGTATGATAAAACAGATTCTTTGTCTTTATCTTTTTTCAATATTGGTATCAATATTGTTGTTTTACACTTTAGGGTATTACACTTGAATTCCACATTTTATTTATAATATCTAACATAATTTGTTTAACTATTAATGGGAGATTTTGATATATTAAATATGGTAAACCGTCTGGTCCCGGGCATGAGCGATTACATGCATGTAGTGCTCGTTCGAGCTCAAACATGACAAAATCCTCATCAAGTACAAATGTACTATCTAATTGACCTTCTTCACAATACAACTTATACATTTTCTTTTCCATTTGTTGAAGAGAGTCAGGGTCTACAAAGGATTCTTCACAAATTTTTTCAAAATATTGAGAGAATTCCTCTGCTACTTCTTCATCTTTCACAATTTTTTCCTTATCCTTTTCCAACACTATATGTTTTTGTTTATCATTTTGTTTTGAGTCACCATTAATGATCTTAATCTTCTTCCATATGTCCGAAAGAGGAGTGAATCTATTAATGGTGGCACAATATTTCTCCCAAAAGTCTATTTTCGCTTGCCTAATAATTCTTTGTGCCTCAGCTTTTTTTCTCTTTATAATCCTGTAAATATTGTGGTAACATATATTTCACAACTTAATTTTTCAATCGATTCCTTTCTTTAATAACATCTGAGCATAATTTATTCCACCATATTACTGGGTTCCGTTTACTTTTATTATTACATCTTGTAAGTTGATTTAATATATCAACAAGAGAACAAATATATGAATCATATACAAAATCAATATCTTTATCACTACTAAAACTTTCAAAATTGTCATTACATTTTTCTTTGAAAATGTCCCAATCAATCTTATTAAATGACCAAAAATAGGAGTCATTATTTCTTTTTTCATTCTCATTTTCACAAAAATAAGTTAAAATAGGGAAGTGGTCACTACCCATAGTATCATTCAGTGCTTGCCAAGTAGCTTTGCTTGCAAAGTGTGCTGAAGCTAAAGTTAAATCTAGGCATGATGTTTTTCCTGTATGACTATCTAATCTTGTGCTTTGACCATCATTCAAAATTACCAAATTATTTTCATTAATAAAATCTTCAACAATACGACCGTTTCTATCAGTTACTTGGCTTCCCCATAATTTATTGTGAGCATTAAAATCACTTAAAATCTAAAAATATTCATTCCTTTTTTCATAAAACAATTCTTTCAAAGTATCCTTTGTTAGCCTTTTGCAAGGGTTATAAAAATTTACCAAAATCATAAGCTTATTTTCTAAGTGTATCACTTGACTTTGAATTTCCAATTCTTTATGTATAGTTGCACTACTACTTACAATAGAAGAATGCACATATATAGCACAACCACCTCGTGATTGGCCCGTTGACCTATTCCGATAATTACATGTATAATTCGGAATATATAACACATTATCATCATTGAACCATGTTTCTTGTATACAAATTATATCTATTTGTGTATTACATACAAATAAATATTGTACTAGTGGGCAATTCCACGGTAACGGAAGGACATTCAGACGCAATTTTTGAAATTTAATCAAATAATTCCAGGATCCTGTTTATGATTCATCATTGTAAATAACATTTCTGAGACTCTTGGTGGGACACCTTTGATTTCCTATTTTTTTGTTGTTTGTTTTACATTACGTTTATTAGATATGGACACTAATGAGGCCGGTAACGGAAGGCGGCAAAATGGACATGGATTTTCAAGTTCTTTAGTTATGATCCAATCTCTGTGAAGTTTCAAATGCTATCATGTTATATTGGCTCATAGTCCATTCCCTAATGTTCAAAGAGTATTACAACATTTATTTGAAAAAAATATGTCTATTGGTATATTAATTACAAGAAGTTAATTGCTTCACTGTTCGGTAACGGAAGGACAGTAACGGAAGGACAGAGTTTTTGATTCATTCAAAATATACTTTAGGGCTCTCAAGAAACTGAAATTTTGATGTGAACACATATTGTGATATCCAATCATCCAATTTTGTACCTTAAAACAGAAAAATAATAGAAAGGAATGCAAAAAATGAAGAAAATCTAGAAATAGGCACTGTGTAGTCCCATGTGTATGGGTTCATGTATGGTGTCTGTTTCTCCTATCAGGAGACGCCCAATATTGTTTTTAATCATGTAAACTGAAAGATATCATTATGTGATCATGATTTATGAAAAAATAATTCAGAAAAAATAAACAAGATCAGAAATACTCCTCATTTGATTTTTCCACTTTTGGCTCATTTGGCGTGGAATTACTCTAGTTCATCCCCATGGCTTCTCATCCCCTGAGCATTCCATTGTAGGATTGAGAGCATCAATAAAAGTATCTTATAATAGCAGTCCATTGACAATTTGCATACTCACATCTGGGAAATGTATACCAAAAATCATTTGTGCCGTTTCACAATTTTTTTTTTACCATTATAGGAATCTCTTTTGTTTCCTTCAATAGAACAAGAATGTGAATCAAAAAAGCAATTATAGCTTCATTGGTAGCATTGGCCATAAAATTCCTTGATACATTTTGTGAGTTAACCTTTATACCAGGTTCAACAAGTAACTTTGTTATTTCTGTTTCCACAGTGGTATTATTTACAAGTCCACCATTCATGTGTGCTTCATTTCTTTTACCAACGACCTCTTCTTTATTCTTTTGTACACTTTGTTGATGTGCATTAGACTCAGTATCGTGCATGTCTCTTTCTCTATTTACACTAACTGGTGGTTTATCTTGAATAGGAATACTTTCTACTTTATGCTTTTCTGCTCCAGATCCAGATTGTGACTTTTCTTTCACGACTTTGACCGCTTGAGCGTAAGAAATCTTTTCATAGACTTTACATTTTTGAATTTCTTTAGCCTGTTTAGCGCTGTACACCCTCCGTAGGCGGCTGAATGTGCGCCTTTACAATTAACACAATACAATTGTGTTTTGGGGCACTGATCAAAGGGGTGCCCCCCCCCCCCGCATCTTACACATCTTTCTTTTCCCCTACATGCCGCCGCAACATGGCCGTAGCGTTGGCACTTAAAGCACCTAGCTACATTAGGTATAAATTGCTTTACCCTGAATCGCTCATAGTATAGCGATACTGAGTCGGGAAGTGTTGACGAGTCAAAGTACAACACCACCGATCTTAATGGTTGTTCTTTCTTCTCCTTTCCATCTACATTTTCCCCACCTTTTCCATTTTTCTTCTTCAACCTTTCTACCTTCACCACTCTATCTTTTCCCAAACTATTGAGGATATCCTCTTCTTGCAACTCAATGGACACTCCATGTATTATTCCTTTAGTGTAATTTACCTTTTCCTTAATTTTAACGGGAGTACTTCCAATCTCGTCAATCCTCTTTATGTCGTTATACTGCTTGATGTTTTGACAAATTACAAGAATACCGTTTCGAACGTGCTTCACATGTTTCAAGTGGGTGTTTCCCACACATTTTTCTAGAGTTTTTGAAATCACCATAGGATTAATTGAAATCAAAATCTTCTGTCTATCTATTGGCACTATCAGTACCTTCAAATCTTGGAGGACCGTCTCAGGTAAAGCCTCAAAATATTCCGTATCAGTATCTTCACAATTCAGAGTTTCGATGTCTAAACTGCCTGGTCGGGCACTTTTTGACTTTCGTTTTACTTCAATAAAGTCTCCCTGTTCTTCCACACCTATATCCATTGGGTGCACGCCCTGCCCCATGGAGGCCGCCATGTTGTTTTGGCGGGAAATTCAATACGAGTATACAACGAATCAAACTTATGTAAGAATGTTAGTACAAATTAATAATATATATTCAAATAAGAGCCCACAAATGAGTGCTTACCTTAACGCCACATGATTATTCCTAAAGTGTGTATCCAAAATAGTTTAAATGCACTACATATAAATATAATATATCAAAAACCAAGACAGAGCTAGACCATGCATTGTGTCGCGTGCACCCTCGCGTGAATATAACGCCAACTTGGACTTGGACTCAATGCACATTTATATAAAATTGGTCTTAAATTATCTGGCGATTGTCAGTTTTGTAATGAAATTGAAACTTTTGAATACTTTCTTGTTGATTGTACGAAATATATCATTGAAAGGACAATTTTATTTGTAGAATTAGGAATTAATGAAAAACACGATATATATATAAGATGTTGGAAATATTCGATACAAAATTGCAAGTGGCATTGATTAATTTCATTTATAGAACTAGGAGGTTCGAGGAATAGCAAAAAAATGATTTGTATAATTTAGATTATTGTAAATATTTGCTTAGCATCTCTATTATATTGTTTTAGTGTAAGTTTATTTTGTATACAATTACTAACAAATTGATGTATTCTATGTAAAAGAGCCCGCTGAATGAGTGCTTGATTTGATTTGTGTTGAATGTTTGAAATTGATGAATATTGTTTTGAATTTGGCATGCATTATTGCATTGTTTGGAGCCCAACAGATTGCACATGACACCTCATTTTCGAGCATCTGAGGGGTCTAGGCTCGACTTGCACACATACCCTGGTATGTCACCGAGCTGAGAAGTCTGCACGATGTACTGTGCCGGACTGACCAGATGATGCACGATTAGGTCGGATTTGAGCGATGGACAGGCAGCATGAAGTAGGAACTCCATAAAAATGATTGGGAAAAAAAATTAAGTATTATGGCGTAAATATTCATTTTGAATGAAGCCAAAATAACAAAATAACAACAACAACACGCGTTATGAACGAAAATGGACACATGACATGATTGACAAAAAATCCTCATTCTCCATGACCACTGAAGCAGATCGAATAGGCTTTTCTGCAAGATGTAGGTAGTACGTTATAGTTTCATACCCTGAAATATTATTCTGATTGATCTACTATTTTAAAGTTATCGTTGCAGAAAGTCCCGTTGTAAATGGACAACACGTCTCCTTATAAAACCTAGAGGGAAGAGACATCTGACATGATTGACAAAATATCCTCATTCTCCATGACCACCGAAGCATATCGAATAGGATTTTCTGCAAGATGTAGGTAATAAGTTATAGTTTCATACCCTGAAATATCATTCTGATTGATCTCATATCTTTAAAGTTATCGTTGCAGAAAGTCCCGTTGTAAATAATTCTGGGACATGCTGTATGCCAAATAAAACTGAAAGTGCAACTTTTTTGGGGGTACTTTGTTTTAGAAAATTCTTTAATTCTTTAATAATGAAAACGTAACGCAATGGCGACCATTTACCACTCACATTGTGCGTAATAAAATTGCGCATCCATTAACGTTTAAATGATAAAAATCGGTAAAATCCTTTTTGAGATATATGACAAAATGCTAGGGGGGTACTTACTTGTTGTGAGTAGTGTATAGCAGGTAAATAGGGATTTCTAAGTGCTGTATTATTTTTACCCTTGGTCATCAGGTACAGTTAAAATCCATGCAATTATCTTGCGCATCATCTCAACTCCCTGGGGAGCATATAAGCCCAAGCTGCTCAGGGCGCTACCGACTACTTAACACCCGAACAAGTACCCATTTATTATACTCCTGGGTCGAGAACAGATGTGTGAATTAATATTATGATTTTTCTAATAAACCAAAGTGGCTGAGATTTAATTGAATAGCTTGTGATAGTAGGAGTCCCGTTAAACCGGAATAGAATTCAAATGTATTTATTTATTTATTTATTTTCCGAAGCACAAGTAAAAACAGTAAATACAAAAGATTCAGCGCCGTCTATGCAGACATTGCTGTTCTACCATGGGGTCCCTTAACAGCAATATACTAACAATAATTAACAGCAATTTACAATAATTAACAGTAATTAATATAATCAAAAATGAATTTCAACAAACAATTAACCATTAACAGCAATTAACAATTATAACTAACAATGAATTTCAACAATTATTATGATTACAAGCTACAACTACGAGTGCAGCCTACAGTCTGTACTACTGAATTAATATGGGCTTTTCGCAAGCGCAACGCGGCCGTACAAACTACGTGTCGTGTGCAAAAATCACCATTTTCCTGTAGTATCAGCGATCCCTCCGTTCCTGAACTGTTATCACCGACGGTCTTTAGTCAATTTTGCGTCCGCGCTGAGATACCGCTCGATCCGGCAAACAGCCAATCAGCAGCGCTCGCTGCTCGTAGCGAGGTCAACGTTCATCATTATATCAGCGCTCGCAACGTGTGTGTAGTGTAGCGTGTGGTATGGAGTGCATATCATGTGTAAAGTGCATGTGCTGCCCAGCTGTTCAACGATCAGAGTCTACGGCCGCGTTGATCAAATAAGCGAAACGGCTTGTAAAACAGAGTTGTTTTAGCGCGGCCGACGTACCAATAGATTGTTCCTGCGTCGGTGAGACCGGCCGCGTAGCACAGCGAAAAACCTCTAGTATCATCGAAGAGGATTAAACGAAACTTTGTATAAAAGAATGCAATTTCTTATTAAATACAAAAATACTTGGCGAGGATTTTATTACAGAGGGAAGAATATTATATTCATGCGCGCCTCTATAAAGAAATGTGCGTTTAAGAAATTCTGTTTTTGGTTTTAGTAAAAATAAATTTCCATTTGATCTTAGAGAATAACTATAATCACAAAATTGAAAGGATCTTATTAAATAAACTTAGCCACTATCTTTCACAAGAGGTTAAAGTCTCTGTCTGTAGCACTCAAATTGCGGCTTCAACTACAGTCAGAAGCCTAGGGGTTGTGTTTGATTCCTCGTTGTCCATGTCTGAGCAAGTTACAGCACTATGTAAATCTGTCAATTTTTATTTATATAATATTTCAAGAATAAGAAAAATGTTAACACAAGAAGCATGTAGTCACGCTATGCGCTCTCTTGTGCTCAGTCGTTTGGATTATGGAAATGCTCTCTTGGTTAATGCTCCGTGTTTTGAACTAGAGAGACTTCAGCGCTTACAAAATCGTGCTGCTCGCATTGTTTTAAGGGCCAAAAGACAAGATAGGGCAACTCCATTATTGTACAATCTGCATTGGTTACCAGTCAGAAAGAGAATTATGTATAAGATTGCACTATTTGTATATAAATGTACACATAATCTTGCTCCTGGTTATTTGTGTACTTTATTAGATGTTCCTAGACAAGCTAACTATAATTTACCTTCTAGAGTAGATACTTCAATGTTAATGGTTCCACGAACAAATTCAAAGGGTGGAGAGCGTAGTTTTTATTTTGCTGGCCCTACATTTTGAAACAGCTTGCCAGTAGATTTAAGATTGTCCCCAACATTAGATATTTTTTAAAGAAATTTGAAGACGTACTTATTTTTGTTGTAGGTTATTGGAGAGGTTGTAAAGCGCATCGATCAGTTTTTAATTGGAAATGCGCTGTATAAATATGAATTATTATTATTATTATTAAATAAAGCGGAGTTAACTCATGTGTTGCCTTATATACCATTGAGTTTAAATGAGAACTTCGCCTTGCTGCTAATGATTTTAAACCAACTCGATCATTCAAATCTATAATTGACATATGTCTGTAAGGGCTAACCCCTAACATAATTCGGCAAGCTCTGTTTTGGAGCTTCTGCAATAAATCAGTGTGTTTAGCACAGGCAGTTCCATATACCAAGTCTCCATAATCAAATATTGGGAGAATCATTGCATTATACACACTTTTCAAGTTACAAAAATTAATATTATATCGTAAACGAGATAGAAGACCTATCAATTTACTAATTCGAATACAAATATTTTCAATGTGTAAATTCCACTTTAAATTTGAATCAAGTATCATACCAAGGTACTTTGTAGACTCTACATATTGTTTTACCTTGTCATTTAATTTTAAGTTTAAATGATTACATTTATGTAACATCTTATTAGAACCAAATAACATACTGACCGTTTTTTCATACTGACCGAATTACACAGCCAGCTATATATATTCAATAAGTCGGAATTAATTGTTTCTTCTATAACATTTGTGTCCTTGTTAGAAAAATAAATCACTGTATCGTCTGCATATAAATGTACATTGCAATGCTTTATGTGTTTCACAATATCATCAATATATATACTAAACAAAAGTGGCCCTAATATCGAGCCTCGAGGGACACCGTAATCTATATCCATTTCTGTCGAGGTTGAAGAATTAAAAAGCGTACTTATCCGACGACCAGTCAGATAGCTACTAAACCATGGCAAACAAGCATTTGATACACCAATACTGGATAATTTATTCGATAAAATGGATGGTTTAACAGTATCGAATGCTTTTCGTAAATCAATGAAGACAGCACCAGTATAAATTCCGTGATCTAGCCCACTTAGCCAGTCGTCTGTGACCTTCAATAATGTAGTAATAGTTGAGTTTTTTTTTCTGAGCCCCGACTGGGCTTCTGACAAAATAGTATTACTTCTCAAATAACAAACTATTTGTTCTTGAACAAGTTTCTCTAAAATCTTTGATACAGAAGGCAAAATAGAAATGGCCCTATAATTATAAGGAGATGATTTATCACCGGATTTGTATACTGGTATTATCTTTGACCTTTTCCATTTACTAGGGAAAACACCTTCGCGTATTGACCTATTACAAATATAAGTAAGAGTTGGTACAATGTATGGAGTTGCCATCTTCAATACCAACATAGGAATATTGTCAACACCAGCAGATTTTCTGTTAGTCATGCTTAAAAATGTCTTTAATACGTTTTCTTCACTGAAAGGAATAAATTAAAAACAGGATTGAACATTATCATTTACAGCCTGTTTACTCTTAACAGTGGGAATTTTAGACGCCAATTCAGACCCTACGTTAGCAAAGAATTCATTAAAATAATTAGCTAGTTTTTTAAATGGAAGCAATGGTTTCAAAACTGACCAAATATTAACACTTGAGTTATATTAGAGGCCTTGTTTAACTTATTAGCAAAATGATCCTTCTTAACTATTCTTATTGTCTTCGTCACTAAATTTCGAGCTTTACGACACAAATTCATAATACTATCGTCTTTATTTTTCAAAGCTTGTCTTTTCAAATTATCTCTTCTTTTCATTAACTGAATAATGTCTGAGTTCATCCACGGAGCTGGCTGCTTACGAACACGTTTCTCTTTCATTGGGGCGAGTTCATCCACAGTCTTCATTCAAAAGCTTTCACAAAGTTCCACTGCTTCATCAATGGAATCAGTTAATATAATTTCGTGCCAAGAATGATTTAATAAATGATTGCGAAAAACTTCCATATCAACATTTTTAAAGTTTCTAAATGAAATTATTTTGAGTGATTGAACAATTTTAACTTTCCAATACAAATAACATTTAAGGAGGGGAGGTTAAAAGTCTGTTTTTCAGACTTTTATCCGACCAGGCTCCCCACGGGGATGACAACCCTAGTTTGCATCCATACGGGCTGTGAAGGGGGGAAACCCTGTTCCAGTCCCAGGAGCAAGTGGCTTTGGCCCCTGGTTACATTTGGTTTGGGTTGACAGCTCGAACCATCTCTTTTTTCGTTGTCACATCACAAAATTTAATAAGAAAAGCCTCGAAACGGACTAATTTCTCGTTGATGACCCCTGAAATGATTGACCAAGATTGTAGAATTGTAACTCAACTTATAATTTCAGTACTTTTATTCATTTGTGGTGATATTCACCCAAATCCAGGACCTCTCCAAAACAAATTCACTGCATGCTTCACCAATATCAGAGGACTTCGCAACAACTGGGATAGCTTTGAGCAAAATCTTCAGGCGACCCGTCCTCATATTTTCTTTGCATCTGAAACCTTCCTAAACAGCAAGATAGATGATGATTTATTGCAGTTCCGGGTTACTCCTTCTTCAGACATGACCGACCAGATGACTCATGCTGGGGCGGACTCATGGTCTACTACAGTGATGCTTTCACCTCCACAAGAATGCCTGAATATGAACACCAACAGCATGAAATGATCTGCCTGAAATTACAACTACCTGGACGTGTAGTATTCATGTTTTGTGTCTACAGACCTCCATCTGCTGATGACTCTGTATATGATGTTATATCCGGCAGTATTGATACTATCCAAGAACTCTACCCTAGATCTGAAATTATCTGAAATTATCTGGCTGGGAAGCAAGAAAACTGATGTTCACGTTGAATGTGTACTCGAATTTGCCATACTCAACAACCTCCAGCAACTCGTTGATGATCCCACCAGGATTGGTACAGATGGAAACTGCTCCAATTTGGATCTCTTCCTTACTACTTCTCCAGACAACCATGTGGTATCTGTTAGTGCTCCTCTTGGTTCATCTGACCACTGCGTTGTAACCTCCATTGCCAATTACAGACTTCCATCACCCAGCAAACCGGGCAAGCGCAAAGTCTGGCTCTATGATAAAGCCGATTGGGATGGTTTACGATCATACCTGGCCAATGTAAACTGGACACCTCTCTCAAAAGGGCAAAGTGCTGATGCTGCATGGTCGTGCGTTAAGGAAAACATCAGCGAAGCCATGGAACTCTACATACCTTCTAAGACCATTAAGCATCGCTACTCCGATAAGCCCTGTTTTACCGACGAATGCCATGCAGCAGTTCAAAGTAAACAGAAATCCTATAAACAATGGCAACAGGACCGATCAATAGCTACCTGGATAGTGTACATGGACTCCAAATCCGAATGCCAGCGCTTGACTCACAGCAAGAAATCAGAGTCCTGGCCTTGGATATTAAGAAGGCATTTGATCGTGTATGGCACCGCGGCCTCTTGACGAAACTGACCTCTTTTGGTATCCACGGAGACATACATGGCTGGATAACATCTTTCCTAGCTGACAGATAACAGGCTGTTGTACTGGATGGATTCACTTCCACATCAAAGCCGATATCTGCGGGTGTTCCCCAAGGAAGCGTACTTGGCCCACTACTCTTTCTGATGTACATTGATGATCTACCTTCACATTTAGAGAATGATCTTCACCTATTTGCAGATGATTCAACTCTACACGTAGTCATCAACAATCCAGGCAGTAGAGTCATTTGTGCTGAGAGTCTGCAACGCGACTTGTACTCAATTGAAAAATGGGCATCAGACTGGTGTATCACAGTCAACGCAAGTAAAACTGAGGAAATGATCATCAACAGGAAGCGCATCCAGAATCACCCTCCCCTATATTTCATGAACAGTGAGCTAAAACCAACAAAGAGCATAACACCTTTCGGTGTCATAATCACCAACACTCTGCCATGGACTTCCTACATCAGATGTCTTGCCAAGAAGACTGCTAAGAGGATCTACATCCTAGGGCGATCTAGAGACCTTCTTCCACTTCAGGCACGCATAGCAATCTACAAGGCCTACATCCGACCGCTTATGGAGTATGCCTCGCCAATATGGAGTGGAGCAGGCATCACTGCACTGAAGCTACTTGATAGGCTGCAGAAGAAGGCACTCCGTCTACTCAAAATCGATGAGCCTGCCATGGTGGGCATACATCCGCTAGAGCATAGGAGGAAAGTTGCATCACTCTGCACCTTCTATCGCCACTTCTTCTTACAACCATCTGTTGAGCTATCAAGAATACTGCCTCCTGTCGCCACAAACATACGGGTTACAAAATCTACCTCAAATGCTCACCCACATTCTGTGAACATACCAAAGTCCAGCACCAACCCTCATCTGTCTTCATATATACCCAGGACAAGTCGCCTTTGGAACTATCTTCCATCTACTGTTTTTTCCAGTGTCCCAAACATGGATGCATTTAAGTCTGCAGTGAATTTGTACTTGTTAAACTATTTTTAAAGTGTAGTGAAGTGTTTAAACAAGATTGTTTTGCTGTTGTAAGATTAGATATTTTGTGATGTGCATTTAAGGCCGCTTTTCATCTTTTAAGGCGGCATCATCAGGCCTAGAATGTGTAATTAAAAAACAAAAAACATAAATAATGATCACTTAAACCTACATCAATTACCCCATGTGATTCAACCATATTTATGTCATTGGTTAACATATGATCTATCAAACTCATTGAATTATTTGTGACTCGAGTGGGCCGATACCGTTTTGTCACGTTCGACCGAGAGTTTGCTCTTATATCACAATTTACATCCCCCATTACAACAGTATACAAGCGAAATGTGTCAATAAAAGACAACACATTCTCGTAATGATCTATCATTACAATCTTACTACCTGGTGGGCGATACCATGACAATCTTCCTTGAACATCAATGAAGAAAAGAATAACTACAACAGATGATATATTAATCACACGCTTACATACATGTTTTTATAAAGAGCTCAATCTCAAAAGGCGCTATATCCACTCTTACTACCAACTTTCGAGAAAAGCGTGGTGTGTTGTCCGACATTTTACCAGGGGCGTCGATCCTGTGGGGGCAAGGGGGGCGGTCGCCCCACCAATGAAAATATTGGGGGGCGAACATATCATTTCGCCCCCCCCCCCCCCCCCCCCAATAATTCCGAGAAAAAAAATTGAGTGATATAATGCCAAAGAGTGAAAAGACACATTTATCAATAATTAATCTTCAAATTAGCTGTTTTTTAAGTTTAGGGGTAGTGGGGGTACAATTAAACACTGATCACCCCATCCTTGACCAAGTGGTTCTTCTGAACACGATCTGTTATGAGTCAATTGATGCTTTCAGATCAGGTCATGTATAGTGTGTACCTCTGCCGCACTGCTCAAGTGTGTTTGGGGGATACAGGGGTCGGCGGCTCCTGTATTCCGACTATTAGTTGCCAAAAACAGACAAAATAAGCCTCGAACGGACAGATCAAATCGGAAACGACATACGCCTGCCCAACGACCACGTGATAAAAATTTGCTTATAATGGAGGTAAACATCCGCGGTTTAAGATCTAACATTGGAGAACTTTCCAACCTTTGTTTGGAGAAAAAGCCAACAATAGTTATCGCAGTGGAGACATTCCTTGATTCGACAGTACAAGATGGAGCTGACTTTATTTCTATCCCAGGATACACCATGTGCTGCCGCAGAGATAGAACTGGAACATCTGGAGGGGGTATAGCGGTCTACAGTCTAGAAGGAGTAGCCATCCACCATGACCCACAGAGAGATCCTAAAGACCTAGAACTTATGTGGCTGTCAGTAAGTCTGCAGTCTAAGAAGTTACTTATTGGAGCATTATACAGACCGCCCAGTGCTAACAATGACATAATAGAATATTTGGACACCAACACCATTCCAAAAATTGAAGAGTTTGGAGCCCACAGTGTCATGCTCGTCGGCGATTTCAATGTCCTTTATGAGGACTGGCTGGGTAGCCGCAATACCGACTCTGCTGGACGGCGTATGCTACAGATTGCAAGTGGACTCGGTTTGGACCAGATTGTGAATCAGCCAACGAGAGGGGACCAAATACTGGACTTGGTACTGACTGATATACCTGCCTCCTCTTCTACTCTTGCTAATGTAGGCACCTCTGACCACAATCCAGTGCTGGTAAAACTAGACGTCGCTGCATTCAGAGATAAGCCTTACCAGAGGAGAGTCTGGCAATACGACAAAGCCAACTACTGGGAGATGAGAGGCTACTTCACATCTGTTAACTGGTCGGGAGTATTCCAGGAAAAAGACCCCGAAAGAGCATGTAATAGGGTTACAGAGATCATCACTGATGCCATGGACCTATACATTCCCAATAAGACTGTCACCAAAAAACCAGGTGACAAAGCCTGGTTCAACGATGAATGCCGGAAAGCTGCTAAAAAGAAACGCAGGATCTTCAAAGAACTAAAGAAGCATGGAACAGATTCTAACAAAGAGAATTTCACTAAAGCAAGAAAGTCTTACAATAAAGTAGAGAAAGAAGCTAAAAGAAATTATGACAGCAAACTTAAAGAAGACCTCACTGACAACAATCTCAGTAGCAAGAAGTGGTGGCGGGTCGTCAACCTGCTCTCTGGGAGAGCTGGCCACTGTGACATCCCATTCATTGCACATGATGGTGAAGCCCACACTACAGCACGGGAAAAGTCAGACGTCTTCTGCAAGACATTTGCCGAGAAATGCCACTTACCAGACGCAGATGACCTTGCTCCCAATCTGGACCAATCCACGACTGCCTCTATCGACAGCATCACGTTTAAGCCTAAGGCTGTACATAGACTCCTGAAACAGCTTTCTCCTGACAAGGCAACTGGCCCAGACGAAATTCCCGCCAGGATCCTCAAGGAGTGCAGCGCAGAACTCGCGAGTCCTTTGTGTCGCCTCTTCCACCTTTGCTTTTCACAAGGGGTATTCCCAAGTCAGTGGAAGACAGCCAGGGTTACACCTATAAGAGGGACTCCAAATCTGACCCAAAAAAATACAGACCAATTTCTCTGCTTAGCATCATCAGCAAAGTTATGGAAGCAGCTGTGAACCAACAACTCCAAAGCTACTTCTTCCAGAACAGTCTTATATCCCACAGACAATTTGGCTTTCGACCAGGCCACAGTACAGGTGATCTCCTCACTATCCTATCCCAGAAATGGAATGACACCTTGGACAAGGGAGAGGAAGTTTGTGCTGTAGCCTTGGACATAAAAGGTGCCTTTGACAAAGTTTGGCACAATGGACTTTTTGCGAAACTTACTTCAAAAGGTGTCTGTGGGAAGCTATCAACCTGGCTGCGGAGCTACCTAGCTGATAGGTCATTAAAAGTTGTACTGTCAGGCCAAGCATCGGAAGTTTCCTCCATCAACGCTTCTGTCCCCCAAGGGTCGATACTTGGACCACTTCTATTCTCTGTCTATATTGATGATTTGGTAGATGTCTGCGAAAATGAGCTATACCTGTATGCTGACGACTCAACACTTTATGCCCCAATCCCTTCACCACAAGCTAGCGAGGATGTTGCAGCCAGCCTAAACCGAGACCTGACCAGGATGAAATCATGGGCAGACACATGGAAGGTTACATTTGAACCATCAAAATGTAAAGTCATGACATTCTCAAGAAAGCGATCTCCTTCAGAACTGAACCTGTATCTAGGAGACTGCCAGCTAGCAGCAAAGCATGAGCTTGAAATTCTAGGTGTCACTTTCGATTCCAAACTTACTTGGTCTAAACACATCTTAGCAATTACCACCAGAGCGGGACAGAAGCTTGGTGCCCTGAGAAAAGTGGCAAACAAACTTGATTGTAAAGGAAGAGCCACAGTCTACAAAGCACAGGTCCGTAGCGTCATGGAATATGCATCCCTCTGCTGGACAAATGCTTCCCCATCAACTCTTAGCTTGCTTGACAACGTCCAAAAGAAGGCACTTAAGATCATAGGAGTTGATGACACCACTGCTCGCACCCAACTCTCAATCCCCAGCTTAGCACATAGACGCCAGGTAGCTGCAGTGTCAGTGCTGTACAAAATGCACTCTCAACACTGCCCAAAAAACCTAGGAGACATGCTCCCTCCCTCCTTGGAAAGACGGCGAATGACCCGGCTTAGTGCATCCATGCCGGACCATGCTCTTGCACTCCCAGATGCTAAAACCTCATCCTTGGACAGGAGTTTCATTCACTCGGCAGTGCGGATCTGGAATAGTCTCCCTGACTCGGTTGTTGGAAATATCTCAATTACTGGTCTCCAAGCCTTCAAAAGCCGTGTGCATGTTTACCTCCTTTCTAATGTATAATAATTATAATTTTTTTTTTTTTTTTTTTAGGGGTCCTGTTCACCCCGAAATGTGTTCCTTTTTAAAATTTTTTGTTTAATTAGATAATTTTTTCTTTGGTACTTGAGTTGCAGTGAACCATTGATTGGCCCTCCGGAGTTCCTTTCAAACTCTGGTTGGCTATTGTTCACATTTGCTCCTTATATACAAAAAAAAAATAAATAAATAAATCTCATTTTTGCCGCGCGCTTCACGCGCATACAATTTCTCATATTGCAAGTTTAATTTTGGTTGCGGGAACTTACATTTCGAAATGTGTTGGGCAGTGTAATTTCTCAAACGCACACCTCAAACGAAGTTTATTAACCCTAATAAGGCCGGGGGGGCCATAATGCCCCCCCCCCCCCCCCCCCCCCCTCCTCCGCGATTTTTTGTATTGCTCAAAAACGCGGTAAGATGACGCGCCGCTGCTTGGTGACTTTTTTCTTTGGGGTCTTGCGCATATTTAACAAAAATTTTTTTTTGATAATCGGACCGACCGTTACGAGGTCACGTGACCTTTTGTCTATGCATGTCAGCCCGTATATCATTGGTTATTTGGTCTTGTTTACATTTCATTGTTTGTTTTGGGGTTCAAAATAGTTGAATTATAGTTAGAAAAAAAAAAAAAAAAAAAAAAATACAATACATAAGTAAAAAAAAACAAAGAAATACATAAGAAATTATCAAAACAATAGAAAACATAAGGAAGAACCTGGCTCTTCCAAATTTTTTTGTCGTATTATTATTCTAAATGCTCTAAAGAATATATGTAGTGAAAACCAATGTTTAATTATGAAGAATATATGATTTATGGGTGAAAATATGAATTTTATGACCTTATTTGCATAAATTACCATAAATATGCAAATTTATGAATTTTTCAAAAAATTAAAATTACCATTGTATTCTATACATTTCACTTATCATGCGTGCACATTTTCACGGCAATCGGCCGCTCCGCGGCCGAGGTCTTAGGGGGCCATAATGCCCCCCCCCCCCCTCCCCCGGCCTGCTGAAGACCTCAAATAGCCGGCCTTTTTACATAAAATAAAATAATCTGAAATAGTCAATGCAGTCAATTCGGTCCTTATGCGCTGAACGAAAATCAAATCGGAATATCATGTCCCCCACATTTGAAAGTGGAGGAGATTGTCCCCCTCTCTTTGTCATTATGTATGTTTGGTTCCATACTTATAGACTTCATATAACGTGAAATTTATGTCTTAGGTGTGCACCAAATCGCACAATTTCACGCTAAAAATACAAAAGCTCCCTACTGTTGGAGGGGGACACCCCCTCCCATACCCTCCCCCGCTCGGTCGCTTCGCTTCCTCGCAATGTCTCCTCTCCACAGGAGTTGTTGGCGCCATAGAGTATATCGATGGCTCTATAGTATACTGGATCACATGTTGGATCCATCTCATGCAAGGCTCAATCTCGTCTTCGCTATGCCCTTTAGAAAACGTTACGAGTAGGTTCACTATTTTATATAATTTATATAACACGCAAGATAAGAGTTGCAAATGTCTGAAATCTAAAAGCTTCCGGGGGCTCCGCCCCCTGGACCCCCATTATTGTCCCCAAATGTTGGTGCCCCCAAAGTGGGTGCTATCAAGACACCTTTAATGAGCGCATAATAACATTTTGGGCATGTCATGCAAATGTGGGGTTTTGTTTTAGCTCTCTCAGTGGTCACTCTTGACATTTTTTCAAATTTCGCCCCCCCAATCGCAAAAACGGATCGACGCCCCTGCATTTTACACAAGTCTATAAGTATATTGGAATGCTCCCTTTTTCTTATTTCGATCGCAAAATATTTCCTGAAATAAATATGTAGTCATAGCTAGCTGCATTGCTTATTGTTGCACTCAAATGTGTTGTTAACTCAATATTTTGGAAATTGAATTTATCACCTTTTGGAATTGAGCTCTGCAAAACAAGAGTTCAAAAATCATTGCCATTAAACCCCCAGAAACAAGTTTACATTGAAAAAACAAGAAATGTGTGATACTTTAAATCATATTTGTAAAATTATACACTGAGTAATTGCATGAATGAAAATGTAATATATACACTACTCAAAAAAAGTTAAGGACCACTTTTTATTTTGTGTATACTTTTTATATGATATATTTTACTCCTGAAAGACCTCCAACACACTGTAATCAATGTAACATGTGGTTCAGCTGTTGCATAATGTATCTTGCATCATTTTTTTATTCCAATGAGAACACCATGTAGACAAAAAAGAAGAAGAAAGAACTAGACCTCACTCATTGCTTGGAGAGAAAAAAATACAAGTTAAGACAAAAGTGGTCCTTAACTAGTTTGAGTAGTATATTTTGTTATACGAAGGTATCTTTATTTTAAAGGTTACACTCACAGCGATTAAAAGTATTAAAACTGTTTTGGCATACGAATTCTTCTTATACCCGATTTAGAAAATATATAGTATAAGTAGGTAAGAAGGAAGACTGACAGAAGGCAAGTTAAACCCATTAGCCCATGTCTCATAGGAGCCAAATATCTAGATAATAAAATTATCTAGAACATATTTGTGAACATTGAAGTTAGCAACCAAACATAGTACATGATTGGATATCGGCACCTCAGACAAAATCTGCGCGTGGATATTGTACGCCCGGTGTCGGCGCATAATCTGTCTGGGCGGATAGCCTGTCTGGGCCGCAGGATATGCTAGCATATCCTGACGGATTCGTCAGCTTGTGCTAGAATATACTGTCTGGCGGATATACAGCTCCTAGAGACAAGCTATACTAGTACAGACTGCCCTCATACTAGAGGCAAGGTGGCATTATAGGGACATTTTGGCAAATTTTGGCCAAAATTTTGCCTAATTATAGTAATGGCAATATCGTGTATTAGGCCCCACCACTGCTATACTGTATACACTTATGTAGCCAATAAATCTAACGTATAGCCACTAAATCTGACGTATAGCTACTAAATCTGACCTATAGCCACTCATCTAACCTATAGCCACCAAGTTAGGGTTAGGGTTAGGGTTTAGGGTTAGGGTTAGGGTTAGGTTATGTATACAGTATAGATCAGCGAAATGTGTTATACCTAAACCGAATGGGGACACAGTATCCGGCAGACTGATTATGCTTCGACGGGCCAACGTTATACAGAATAATACGTCCCCAGTCATCTAATCCTGGCACAAGCTGACGAATCCGTCAGGATATCCTGCGGCCCAGACAGGCTATCCGCCCAGACAGAGTATGCGCCGACACCGGCCGCGACCTAAATAGTACAACGTACTTTGGCACTTATTCCATAGTTGATGACTTGTAGAATAGGTCTGCCGAAAAGAAATCCATGACAATAAACACAGTAGTGATTTAAGACTAATTTTCTGATGCCAAATCTCATTTAGCAGCCAGTTTACGCCCCACCCACATTTAGGGTCCAGAATCGGCAGCGTGATCGACATGTGATTGACAATTCATTGGCTTACGTCATGACGCGTCATCTACAGAATTAAGTTCATTAGTCTGTACTTTAGATGACGTCACATTTTGGCGATTTAAAAGGGGCGTTCCCAGGACAATTAGATATTTACTAATTACCCCAAAATTGATTGATTTCATGAGAAATGACTGCAGAATTATTTTTCGTCAGGAAAAATTACATATTGTAATAGATTCACTAGAATACACAAGTACGAGCGTACACCATAATGTCGGGTAACAGACTGCACAATCATTGTGGTTTATTCATCAATGCATCAATACGTTTTAGCTCTGCCCACAGATGGCGCTATTACAACTCCTCCCTTCTTAATAAAAACATTCTGTTGACATGAGTATTTATTATATTTATAAGATTGCTTTATAATACCAAGAACTCGCAAAACTTCAATGTAGGTTTATTACTCTGTCATGTTATAAATACTATGTTACACATGCATATTTCATTTAAGATCATAATTTCTTTAAAAATGTATCATTTCTCCATATATAACAATATAATAATAAAGTACTTCTTACTCACAATACATTGTCAATAACAGTGCTTCTTTGTTTCATTTTTCTATTGTCATTTAGCTAATTTATGTTACTTTCAAAACCAAAGGATGTTTTAAAAACTGTAACTAATACACATGCATTTAAATTTACACACTTTACATAATCTGTATGCCTAAAAAAAAAAATTGGTCCAACTATTTATGCATTCACAATTTTTACACTTTCATATACGTCATGCAACAACTTCTAATAATAATAATCCTGTGACCTAATGTATTTTCACTATTTTGCTTATAAACCACTATGTCATTCATTTATTTTATTATTTATTTATTTTTTTTTTTTTGGGGGGGGGGGGAGGGGGGGGGGAAGGTATACATAAGGTTTGGTTTCATGAAATCATGTATCTTTGCATCATTAAAAATGTACATCTAAACTCCATATTTTTTTTATTTTTTTTTTAATTTACAGGACAATATATGCAACAAAACAGAAGTATCAAAACTAATCATTAAACAAAATAAATATATATAGAACATTCTCAGGGTATATTATGATTACATATACATTCAAAAACATTTTGCCATACCACAAATTTCTTAAATGTACCTATAAATGTGCAAGTTATTTCAAATTCCTTTCTTGATGCCAATTTACTATGTGTTAAAACGGCATGAATTTACCACATTACTCAACAACCTATCTTTGTGTGTGGTGTGTGTGTGTGTGTGTGTGTGTGTGTGTGTGTGTGTGTGTGTGTACAATTTTATTTTACTGTTATTTTCAATTTCAATTATCACTCAACTTCAAAATTATGTAACAACAACAACAAAAACAAACTACCATTTTGTCTTTCTGCTTACGCCTCGTAAGGTACTACTGGTTTTCTGTTCCTAACTGGGTATCTACCTTGTCCAAAAGTAGCTGACCCACCTAACTCAGCTTGGGGGTGGACCAGTCCTTGACCTACATCTATTTCACTAGTCTCAAATCCAGCAGTTTGGTTCCTACTCATATTTGAACTTCCATCTACATGTTGGTTCAATCCCTCATTGTCATTTGTACGCTCATGCACAAATTCATTTTGATTCATCTAGTTTCACCTCTGCTCCTAACTCAGTCATGTTCATTGTCATCATGTGATCAATATGTACCATTTTCACTTTCCCACTTCCAAACATCTTGACCATATAGGTTCTAGGTCCACATTTCCTTACCACTCTTCCTACGGACCATTTCACCCACTTTTGGTTGTGATTTTTCACCTTGACTTTTTGGTTTACTTCGACACATCTCTCCTTCACTCTACCTCTATCATAATTTTCCTTTTGTTTTTCTTGCCTTTCTTCTACGGTTTTAGCCAAATTAGGTTTCAGCAGTGTGAACCTTGTTTTTGGTTTTCTTTTCAAAAACAGTTCTGCTGGTGTTTGCCCTGTAGTGGTGTGAGGTGTGTTTCTGTAAGTTATCAGAAAATTTGCTAATTTGGGACAGTGATAACTGTCTTTTCTTTGAACTTTGATCAAGCATTTGTTTCACTAGTGCACGTTTCACAATTTGCACTGTGCGCTCAGCAGCTCCATTTGAAGCTGGATGGTACGGGGGTACCCTAGTGTGCTTTACCCCATTGTTTTTCAAAAACTGGGTAAAGTCTTCTGAACAAAATTGAGGCCCATTGTCCGAAACAAGTTCTTCTGGAAAACCATAGGATGCGAACAATCCCCGCAAAACATCTATCGTTTTGCTTGAGGTTGTTTTGTTCATCGGAAACACCTCAACCCACTTGGAGTGGCTGTCTATCACAATCAACAAATTTTGCTTCTCTATCTCAGCATAATCTATATGTAATCTCCGCCACACTCTACTCGGCCATTTCCATGGTTGAAGGGGTACCTTTGGGGGGGGGGGGGGGGGGGGGGGTTCCTACCACTTGACATGTACTACACTGTTCTACCATATGTTCAATGTCTTTATCAAGACCTGGCCACGACAGATAGCTTCTGGCCAAGCTCTTTGTTAAGCACATACCCATATGTTGATCAGCGCGTAGAGAATATATATATATTATTACGCGCTATAGAAGCAATGTCTTATTATTACATCTCCTAACAGTTTATCTCTGTACTTCTCGGGAATTAACACTCTAGATCCCCACATCACACACCCTTGATCTACTGAGAGTTCATTTCTCCGTACAAAAAATGGCTTTAATTCTGTGTCTGGCATGTGTTTTGGCCATCCATTTTGTACGTACTCCTTCACTTTTGACAACACTTTGTCTGTCTGGGTTGCCTTCCTAATATCATCAGCAGTGATAGGGAGCTCATCTACATAGGAAAAGAAGAACAAGTCCTCTGTGTTTGGAGTCACTTCAGATGCCAGGGGTAGTCTTGACATGGCATCAGCGTTACAATGCTCCGCTGACCTTCGGTATTGAATGTCATACTGGTATGCCGATAGTATGAGGGCCCACATTGGCATCCTGGCTGCAGCCAGTGTTGGAACATGTGCAGTTAGATTTAGAATTGCCGTCAATGGTTTATTGTCTGTTTCAATCACAAAACTTCTACCATACAAGTATTTATGAAACCTACGGACGCCAAAAATCAATGCGAGAGCTTCACGCTCGATCTGTGCATAATTTCTTTCACTGGCACTGAGTGTTCGGGATGCAAAGGCTATGGGTCTCTCTTCACCGTTTTCTAACACATGTGAAATCACTGCACCTACCCCATACGGTGAGGCATCGCATGCCAACTTCATTGGTTTGTTTACATCATAATGTACAGGCATGGTACTCTCTGCCAACTGTAATTTACACAATTGAAATGCTTCTTCACACTCACGTGTCCACCTCCAGGGCACTTCCTTCTTTAGGAGCTCATTTAGGGGGTGCAGTATGGTAGACAAGTTTTGCATGAACTTTCCATAGTACTGCACAAGTCCCAAAAATGATCTGAGCTCAGAAATGTTCCTGGGGGTGGGCGCGTTCTTGATGGCCTCCACCTTACACTTCATTGGGTGTAAACCATCTTTGTCAACTCTGTGTACTAGATACTCTACCGAATCCTTGAAAAACTCACACTTCTGTGGCTTGACTCTTACATTGCTTTTCTCTAGGCGTTTGAGTACCTCTAAGAGTCTTTCATCGTGTGTGACCTTATCTGGAGCCGAGACCAGGATATCATCAAGGTAGCAGACTACACCCTCAATCCCCTGGAGGATTTCTGTCATGACCCCTTGAAAAATCTCAGGGGCTGTGGATATGCCAAAAGGTAGCCTGTTGAATTCGAACAGACCCAAATGTGTATTGATTGTCAATTTTGACTTTGAGTCATCATCTACACCTAACTGTAAGTAGGCATTTGTCAAGTCCATTTTAGTAAAGACCTGCCCGCCTGTGAGAGTACTAAACAAATCTTCTACAGTGGGTAGTGTGTCTGGCATGCTACCTTCCAATACCCGGTTTATGGTTACCTTGTAGTCACCTCAAATTCTAACGTTACTATCTGACTTAGGTACTACTACAATGGGTGTTGCCCAATCACTACTTTCTACCTTACTGATAATGTTCTCAGCCTCAAGTCTTTTTAGTTCTTTCTCCACTTTGCCTTTAAGTGCATAAGGTACAGCACGAGCTTTACAATGTACAGGGTTGGCATCTGGTTTCACCCGTACTTTTGCTTTGTGACCTATGATTTGTTCTCCTTCGGCGCTGAACACCTTTGGATGTTGTTTCAAAAGGTCGTCTACACACTGAAAATTTACACTGAAAATTTCTCCCCAGTTGAGCTCCAATGTCTTCAACCAATTCCTGCCCAACAATGATGGTTTGTTTCCTTTCACCACCACCAAGGGCAGTTTTGCCACTTGTCCCTGATATGTAACTGGGACGTTCACACTCCCCAACACAGGAATTTTCTCACCTGAATAGCTCCGTAACTCGATCCTTTTTGTTTCCAATGGGTGCTCCTTCAGCTTTTCATGATACACGGCTTCGGAGATCACGCTTATTGCAGCACCAGTGTCCACCTCCATGTTGATAGGAATTCCTCCTAGCTGGACTTGCACAGAAAATGATCCATTTTGTGCTTTTCCTTTGGCATTAGCTGATGAATTGCTATATATCGAGTATATGTCGATTGGTTCTTCCTCGCTGGATGGTTGTTCCTGATCAAGTGCATGCATCGACTGCTGATGCCTGCTTGCTGAACCTCTGCTTGGACCTGTTGATGATCTGGTCTGCTTTGACGCCGACTTGCCTGTACGACAAGCACTGGCTATGTGCCCTTTCTTGTGACATGCATAACATTCCGCATTGATGAATGAGCAGGACTGCGGCGAGTGCTGTCGTAAACATCGGTAACAAGGCTTCCCTGTCGTCCTACTGCCTGTGCCTGCGCCCCATCTGGGTGGTCCTGGTTGGTTTGTCTTGGGTTTGTTGGAGTACAACTTGTTGACTTCACCTGCTAACTGGTGATGACCTGATGAGTGCACTGCCTTTGACCCCTTTTCAGCCATGTCCATTTGTATAGCCGTACTGCATGCAACATCAAATGTGAGGTGTGACATTGTCATTAATTTGCTGCGAATCCTCTCACTCCGCAGACCGCACACAAATCGATCTCTCAAAGCACGATCTTGGAAAACACCAAAATTACAGTGAATTGACAATTTCTTCAATGCCACCACAAAGTTTGCAATGTCCTCTTCTGGCCGTTGACACCTGGTACCAAAACGGAAACTTTCCGCTATTTCTAACGGTTTAGGGTCAAAATGATCTGTTAGTTTGTCTATTATGGCACGAAGTGGTGTGTCTTTTGGTTTTTTCGGTGCCAGGAGATTTTTAACAGTTTCATATACAGCAGGCCCTACTTCCGTGAGAAAAATTGCCCTCATTTTGGCTTGAATTTCACAGTTTCGACGTTTAGACTGGTCATCAGTATCCTCAAGTTCTACTATATCGTTTGCGTCAAAGAATAATTCTAATCGTTCTACATACGCACTGAAATTATCACGACTTTGTTGGAACTCACCCAGCCGTCCAATGTAACCAACGGGTGCCGCCATCTTGGATTCTTTTCGTGACGACGTCCACCAATACTGTTGAAATTCGATCGGAAATTTAAGCCTCTGACTCCACACAAATTTACATCAAACTTGTCTGTGGGACGGTAGACATCCTAATCTACCAGATAGCAAAACTAAGGATTCCGCTCAATCCCATCCTTGTCGCCAAATTGTAATAGATTCACTAGAATACACAAGTACGAGCGTACACCATAATGTCGGGTAACAGACTGCACAATCATTGTGGTTTATTCATCAATGCATCAATACGTTTCAGCTCTGCCCACAGATGGCGCTATTACACATATAGAGAGCCGAATTGTGAAAATTAGGCCATCTAGACGCTATAGGTCCTTTAAAGCAAATCCTTGTGAATTATTCATAAGCAGTGATGTTGTCCTAGAAAGGACTGTTGGGATAGTCCTGAAAAGGACTGTTGGTATTCTTTCTAGGAGAGTCCTAAAAAGGACAGTTGGTAGTCCTAGAAAGGACTGTTGGTAGTGCTAGAAAGGACTGTTGGAATAGTCCTGGAAAGGGTTGACGGAAAGACTGTTGGTATTGCGAGCAGAGGGTGGATGGTACGAGGGGCTCGACGTTTCGAACAGGTTGACTATCCGTCGTCAGGAGTGACTTTCTAGGACTACCAATACTTCTTTTTAGGACTCTCCTAGAAAGAATACCAACAGTCCTTTTCAGGACTACACCAACAGTCCTTTCTAGGACTATCAACATTCCTTTCTAGGCCTACCATAGTCCTTTTCAGGGCTCACCAATTCCACCCATCTCACATGGTGCAACCGCAAACCACACGTATTATATTGTAAATAGTAGGGTAAATGTTAAAGTGATCCAGGTAAAGTGTCAGATATTGCACAAAATGACATTTGAGACTTAAATCCTATATCAATATCATTGTAAAATACAATTGAAAGATTTGTGAAAGTTTGAAAGAAAACGAACACTGTTTACCTAGTGAAAAAAAGAATATTTAGTTCATATTTTATCACCGAATACTGATGGTCTGTTGTAGATTTGTCGCAGTAATAATCATCCGTTTGATCTTGACGATATCCGCACCCGTGTATACAGACGGTACGGAATTCATGGAATTTGCGCACGCTCGGCTCAAAGTTCAGTGGTTCGGGAAAATTTCCCACGCGTGCTGGCCGGACGTATTCAGCGACGACAATTGTACTTTTTTTTAATCAAAACCGTTAGCTTACGCTTTTGAAATAATGATTTTCAATGATAATTATCTTCATACTAAAGGGGCATTTGAAAATATCGAACCCTATTTATTGTTCTCTTACCATAAGCTAAACAACACGGCAGAAGAGAAACGAGGAAGCTCCAAGTATTGTTCGTGGAGTTAGACACTTTACCTGGATCACTTTAAAGATATTTTGATTTAATTTATATCATATTGAACTATTGTTGGATTTTAATTGATAATTATGTATTAAGGTAATTCATTCGTATATGTGTAATGCCAATTGTAATGTAACCAGTGTAAGACAATTCTGTGTAAAAATGATGGACTTAAATTCAGTTTTGATATTAACATCTTGTTGTTGAAAAGAATATTTCTGCATGTATAATGACCGGGGAGGATAACTTATCACAAAACAAACATACCTTTTACCTCCCAGTAGATAACCCCGGAGAGCTTCTCTGACATGTCCGAGTAGGGATAATAAAGTATTTCGGAAATAATATCGCTAGTGATATTCGTTTGTCTCGCAATGTATGGTCAAACTAGGAATCTAAACGATCATGACGTTTCGTGTGCCGCTGCAACACTTTGTCAAATGATATTATCTAATGTAGACAATCGGTATTTATGCTCTACCGTGGCTCCCAACGCAGAATCTCACATAAGCGAGCACGTACCCGATAGGTCAAAAACGGGCCGCGTCAATTGGCCGGTGCACACGGGCAATCAACCAATCAACGGAACACTGGTTCGGTCCGCCTACCGAACCAGCGTACAATACGTCGCCATGACACTCCCCTACAATCCGGCCTCCCACCGGTTGATTCGAAACCCACGGACGAGCCAAGCCACCTTCTTGCTACAACGCGCATATCTACGTATCAATTTCAGGGCTGGGCGCCCGTATGTTCAATCAATAATAGTAAATATATTATCCATTGCGGATATAGTATCGGAATTAATATCGCTAGTGATATTCGTTTGTCTCGCAATGTATGGTCAAACTAGGAATCTAAACGATCATGACGTTTCGTGTGCCGCTGCAACACTTTGTCAAATGATATTATCTAATGTAGACAATCGGTATTTATGCTCTAAAGTATTTGCTCTAAAGTATTTGTTTATATATATCCAAATTGAGAAGTGGAGTAGCACCAGGGGCAAGTGAAGGATTGCCCCTCCAATTGTGAATCTCTCACTGCACCCCAAGTACGAGAAAGTGGCAATAATTTTCGATTCATTCAATAAAGGTTTAATTTCACATGATTTGCAGCCATAAGACTAAATGATTATACATATATTTAAACGGTTAAACATACCTCAGTCATACAAATACAACAAAAAGAATGTGACATTAAAAAGAACATTATAGAAAAGGACCATTGTACGATATTGATAATGATATACGTCTAAAAATTAAATTATATTCACACATTATTAAAGACGCAAAAAAATAAGATTGCAAAATATAATTATGCAACGTTTAAAATACTGACAGGATATAAGAGTTTACCATTTACAAATGGTTGTGATTATTCAGCGTCATTTAATTTGATATCGACTACATTAATAATATTCGCCCCTATCAAACAAAAACATCATATTATTTTGGTCTCGCCTTTATACTTTGGCCCTGCATAGCTTATATACTCAGTTTGGGTATTGATAATCATCATCATCAAGTGCGTTGGTAAATAAAGGTTCGAGTAAACTATATAATTTGCACGATCATCGCGCGTTTTATAACGGCTGATTCGTGGTCATGAGTCACACATGACCTGAATAATATTGTTTGTATATTACAGTTCCTTATTATATATCACTTGGAATCTTACTTCCGTTGTGCTCATTTTATTTTTATTTACACCAAGGAGGTACTAGTACCTCCTTGGTTACGCCGAAACATATTCATTGATAATTATGATGAACAAGTACAACATAGTTACGACGTGAAATGTAAAGATATAGAAGCAGTATTTGGCAGATGCTTTCATAAATCGGTGAGTTGATTTGATTGTATTGTATTGTTAGAACATGAAGAAATTTAAGTTAGGGTAGTGGTAGTGATAATCAGATAACAACATTTCGAATGCCCTTGTCTAGTACCGAGCCCTGAACTGATGGGTTGCAGATCACCTCTTGATGTCCAAAGGCATACTCATTTAAGCTTCGACATTTTAAGTAATTGGTGCACAAAATGTGTCCTAATATAAAGTTCAAAATAATACAAATTTAATGGGTCGAAAGCGTACATCATGTTGTTGTGAAGTCTTCAACTGGTGGGTGCACGGGCCCGCCATAGGACCCCTGCTTAGTGGAAGAGGGAGGGGTGGTGGTGTGGGGGGGGGGGGGGGGGGGGGCAAGGGCAATCCATTTCATCTGCATTGCTGCTCCCAACCCTCTCCGGAACCAATGGGTATAGATGGGCACCATGGCTGAGTGTTATTTAGCCACTTGCAGCATTGTGTTTAGCATGCTCACATGGGAGTTAAGATGGTTCATCTTTAGCTGGGTGGAATTAGTTTGATCGGTACAATAACGAAATACAGTAATGTGACAGGTCCAATATGAGGTCTTGAGGATCTAAAATGGAAACTTTACAGAAAGAATCAAATATTAAAGGGATCTGGTAACTTTGTTACTATGTGCGAAAGGTGATGAATTTTGGTCAAATGTGTAGTTTTGTGATTGACATGTCCTATGTATGAGTATTGTGTGAACAAAATCACGTTAAATGGATTTTATATATGGCCGAGCAAAAATGCAAAGTGATATTCTCTAACCAATTGCACTGACTATTTACACAGTTATTACTATCCAGTGGATAGTTTAACAAATCGAACACTTCTATAGCGTAAATATCTTTATAACGAAAGGGAAATTTGATAAATCAAAACATGTCCAATGCTTCTATTGGTAATACGGATACAACAGTGTATGAGAGAACCTTTATATTTCTAATGGAGTTTTGTGGATTTACTAGATCCATGTAGGATATGCAGTGTATTTAAATTGATTTTGTACTAGTGGGCTGTGTTACAGCAGGTTTTTTTTTTTCTTTACATATTTTAATCAACGCAGAAATAAACGAGACGCATACATGACTTTGTAAGCGGGGTCAGGAGTGAGACAAATTTGCACCATGGCGGAGGCATCTTCCCAAGGGTATGTACAATATAATGCGATATACTATATATACTGCCAATACTCTTCATAAATGATAACAAGCAGTGCACCCATGTTGGTTGCCTCTTACTAGCTCTCGTATTTTTGCATAGTTTATAGTGATTCTTGCACCCATCCAGTTATTATTTTTGCACCATTTGGATCATCACAAACTCAGGATAGTTCGAGCCAAATTTCTTGTCATTTTGTGTTGTTTTTGGTGTGAATAGAATAGTTAAACATTTGGATTTATATGTACTATAAACTGAACTGTGAGCAGCCATACTTCCCCTCATTCACTACTATAGCAAGCTGTGCGTGGCTTTACTTGGGATTAAGTCTGGAGATGAATAGCTTATGCTCTATTCATGGTCTATTGAGACTGGATTAAGCTTCAACTCACAATGGCCTGGAATAGAATCACCGCTTTTGTTGGCCTTACCATTCTTTTGAGCCTACTTCACTATCAAGGGAGTTTTAAAGCTGATACTGCCAATGTGTATTACAGCAAAAGATGGCGGACACAAACTATTTATAAGCTACAGGGATACCTGGGCACTCGTATCTCATACTACAGCAACAGTTCCTCAACTTTCCAGTCGTCGCTTCTGATCTGTGGTGACGTGAGCCCTAACCCGGGGCCGATTTCCAATGGGAGTTCACGCACCACCGTCTGCTAATGCCAACAACACTTCCAGCCAACATCGAAGATACCTTGGATCAACATGCCAACGCTGACAGCGCCCATGTCCTGAGACTGAACAAGGCCGTATGCTGAGACAGAATCCATGAGATGGGCATTGCACGCACTACAAAGACTCACCGTGGTTCAAAAGGACAGATGAGACGTAACAGACACATTCCTGTATTAGAACCATCTTCTCGTCAAAGGAAGAAAGAAAACAGCCAGGCCGCTTCTCAAAATCCTACACTACAAAATCTTCAGTCAGCAAGTTGCAACTTTGCTCTTTGGAATTGTCGATCAATGAGCAACAAAACTCCTATGATCTGTGACTTTGTTATCTCTAGCAAGTTGGACGTTCTGGTCATTACCGAAACATGGTTGCGTGGCGATGAACGAGATGATCAACCAATTGCTGATCTCATGAACACTCTTCCAGGATACAAGTTTCTTCATGTGCCAAGAAAGGACAGACCAGGCGGTGGTGTTGGATTATGTTTCCGGACCTCCTTCAATGTTCGTAAATGTAACCAGACGTCATTTGACTCCTTCGAGTATCTTGATGTGTTAATTACAGCCAGCCATAATTCACCTCTCCGTCTTGCTATCATCTACAGACCACCTCTTGGCAACAACCAACAATCAACGACTGCATCGTTTATGAAAGACTTCTCTACCTTTCTTGAAGTGCTAATTTCATCACCAAATAGATTGTTGATATGCGGAGTTTTTAATTATCATGTAGATAATACAGAGAATCTAGAAGCTAAGCGCTTCCTGGATTTAGTAAATTCCTTCAATCTGACGCAGACTGTTGAATTCCCAACACATCAACATGGTCACTCACCCGACATTCTTCTTTCATGGGAGTCAGATGATTTCATCAGTGAGCTATCTAGCACTAATTACCTTCCTTCTTAAATAAGATCTGGCTATTTGTGTCGGTCGATCAGTAGACTTCAACAATGATCACGGTCTATAAACAAATAAAATAAAGAAAGATACCCTTAATTAAGATCAGTATATAACATAATCCTCTATCTCCCTCCAAGTCTTTGGTGCAAAAAACAACGAAAGTCTAACAGTGCGACAAAGACTTAAAATATGACCCAATGATCAACGACAAGTATAAAATGTAAGAACAATAAACATGAACGCGAACCAGGCTAAAACGAAACCTAACACATGACGGAAGGTCATCAAAAAACTACCAAAACGATAAATGCAATAGCCAAATATCATTTTAAAAGTCCAAGACATAAGGCAAATTGTTCGAGTGTCAATGTCACATGTCATAGTCTGAGTGCCAGGCGGGTTTGCCTGGGCGACGGGTAGATCGTCTAGGAGGAGCACTGGCCCGTCTGGGGGCTGGGAAGGCGACAACTGAGGGGCAACACGACGGGCGTTAGCGGCAGCAACGGCGTGTCGACAGACGAAGGGACAGGAACAACCACAGACGGGCGAAGAGGACGACGGGGCGTGCCATGGACCGTTCCAGAAAAAGCGGCAGGGTCGTTGGGGCTGCCCGGACAGGGGGCATGACAGGTCCCGGCCGGCTGGTGGCAGAGGTGTCAGGGCACGTCAACGGTGGCACCAGGGGTAGGGCTGTCGCAGGGCCGGAAGCGGGGTCCCCAGGCTGATCAGTAGGACGCGGTAGGGTCCCAAGGTCTGGCCGCAGGATGGGCTGCCGAGTACCAGGACGAGGTGTGCCAAAGTCAACGTCCATCACCAAAGGAGGGGGTCGTGGGTACACTGGAACGTACTGTCTCAGGAACTTCCCGTTCCGTAGTGTAACTCTCCTGGAGCCGTCGACGCGGATCACGTATTGATCAAACTGGCGGACCTCGACCACGACCCCAGTCTTGTCCCATTTAAGGGGGTGGGATCCCATCTGGTTCTGTACGCGAACATGGTCACCAACTGTAAAGGGCGGAAGTCGCTTGGTGTGCTCTGACCAGCGTTCCGCGCTTCTCATGTGGCGATTGCACAGTGCATCTTCCCGAGCCGCGAAGGTCTCAGCGCCACCGGGATGAAGTCCCGAATAGGATGACCGAATACGCACATGGCGGAGGAGAGCTTGGTGTCCCTGTCAGGCGTGTTCCTGTACTGAAGCATCGCACGTTGGAATGCGTCAGTGTCAAGGGCACCGGTAGGGCTGGTGTTGTCCAGGAGAAGGCGCTTGACGGTCTTTACACCCACTTCAGCGCGACAGTTGCTATGGGGGTATGCCACGGAAGAGAGGCGATGATGGATACCCCAGTCCTGGAGGAATCGACGTGTGGCTGCTGCTGTAAATTCTAGGCCACCATCCGAGGCCAGCTCGTCAAGCAAGCGGTGAGGCCATCTGCGCCGTGGGTAGACCTCTCAACTATCGGCCAGTTGGAGTATCGGTCGACGACAACCAAGTAATTGCAGCCTTTGTAATGGAAGAAGTCGGCACAAATACACTGGAATGGGTAGACCGGGGATGTCAGTGGAGTTGGCGGCGAACTAGGGTTGGACGGCGCGATCCGATTGCAATGGTCGCATCTAGCACGGAGGGTGGAGATGGCAGGGGTGATGCCGGGCCAGAAGACAGATGCCTCTGCCCTGGCGGTCATGGAGGTGACCCCCTGGTGTGCAGCATGGAGGTGGGTCAGCACTTCCTCCCTGAGAGAAGGGGGGATAACCACGCGGTCCTTGTAAAGCACAACTCCGTCAACTGTATAGAGATCGTCCCGAAACTGGAAGTAGTCACGGAGGGGACCCAGGAGTTCATGGCGGAAGGTTGGAAGGCCGGTCTCGACGAAGCCAACGAGGGAATGCATGTCCTCGTCGCTGGCTGTAGCAGTACGCACCCTGTCCCACATGACGGATTTGAGGCGGAGGGAGTCCAGGGAGGACACGGAAGACGAGAGGATACCTGCTTCGATGACGTCAGCATCCGTGTCAGTGCGAAAGCCAGCCATGAGTGTCATGGGTTCTGTCAAGTTGTTTGGGGGAGGACCAATGGTCGCGACATCGTCAGGCAGGTGTAGCTTCAGAGGCGCACCAGTCGGGTGACGTGAGAGACAGTCTGTTGCACGGTGTCGGACACCTGGGACATGGACGATCCGGAACCTGTATCGCAGGGTTTTCTCTTTCAAGTTCCTCAGACGGGGGTTGGGGATGTCTGCCAGGGAGCGGTCAGTGAGGATCTTCAAGAGGGGCTTGTGGTCGACAGCAAGGATGAGGTCCTCACATCCAAGTACGAAGTATCTGGCCTTGTCTAGGGCATCAGCCACGGCGAGGGCCTCGCCTTCGATCGGAGCATAGCGCGATTCAGCGGCGTGCGTGAACCTGCTGCCTACAAGCGTGATTTGCCATCCCGTGGGACAACAAAATGGTTCCGAGGAATTGCAGGTGCAGTGTTTCTGGAGAAGCCAGAAGCCAATGCCATGCTTTGACCAATCTGTAGCCAGGCAAGTGGGCTTGCTCGGGTCAAAGATCCTCACACCCTCTTCGATTTCATTGGCGATGATGGCTTTGGATTCATCAAAGGCACTCTGGAGGGCCTCATCCCACGTGAAGGCTGTGGCAGGCTTCAGGAGCTGGCGGAACGGCAGCATCTTTGCAGTCATGCTGAAGGCATAGGACACTTGATTGACAAGCCCGAACCAAGAGCGCATGTCGGTGATGTTCTTTGGTGTCGGGAAGTCCAGGATGGCCTGTAAGTATTTCTTGCATGGACGGACATTGTCGGGGGTGATCTCAAATCCAGCAAACTCAACGACATCTGCGCCCAGCACGAACTTGTCAGGGTTAAGGGTAACGCCATTCCGACCGCAGACATCCAGCCACTCGACAGCTTGGAAGTAGCTATCCGCCAATGTGTCCGCCCATAGCAGGACGTCATCCACACATTTGGTTTTGTTGTGAATGTCCGACACGATCTCGTCATAACGTCTGGTGTATCCATCACCGGAGGCAATGTATCCTTGAGGGGCCGTCTTGTAGCGGTACCTGCCCCAGGAGGTAATGAAGGTGGTCAGGTGGCTTTCCATTCTGCAGAGTGGCACGCTATGGAGACCATTCCATGCGTCAAATACAGTGCCTGGTGAAATGGCGACGGTGTGTGATGCGTCTCGCGTGTAGCGTGGGCATTGAGCGCCTGGAAATCGACAGTTCGTCTCGGTGTGCCATTCTTCTTTGCGCAAACTACCATCCGATGACACCAGGTAACAGGCTCGCCAATGGGGACCGGTTCCAGCACACCCAACTGCACGTCATGATCCAATCCAGCTTTCACATCATCCTGCCAGTGGAGTGGAACAGGTACTGGTGTGTGATGCGCAACTGGATCAGCGTCGGGGTCGACCATCAGTTTCAAGGGAGGGCTGTCCATGAGGGTCAAGGGTTGATGTTCACAAGTGTTGAATGTGCTTGTTTGGTAGTACTTGAGGAGGTGCTGTTGTAGCTTCAGACGGTTGTCGTTAGTGGCAGCTTTGTCGGAGGTGCGGGGGGCCGTTGACGCCTGGGGCAGTTACAAGTTCCTCCAGAGCCGTCTTGCAGGACTGCTTACGTCCCCACCTGGTGTGCCGGCTGATTCGTACCCAACGTAGGGAAGGTATCGGGAATGATCTCTAGGGCAATGCATGCCTCCTTGCTGAGGAAGAGTCTGTCAGAGTTGTCCGTGACATAGGTCATTTGCCGAGTTTCAATAACCTGTCCTCGCGCGCCTCTGCCAGAGAAATGGATGATGGCGGCCCCAAGGATCCGGATGCCGCCGTTTGTAGCGGTGTGCATCTTCATGTCGACAGGTAGGAGATCCGATTGGCGTAAACCAAGGCGGCGGATGACCTTCATACCAGCAAGGCAGCTCTGGCACCCTGTGTCTGCCATAGCAGAAACAGAGCAAGACATTGTAGGGGTATATAGGTCGAAACCAAAGGCATCGTAGTCATCGGGCACGATCCTGACGGTCACGTCGATGAACGGCTGGGGCGTTGACCGTTTCTTGAGCCAAGTATTGGAGAGGTCGTCATACACGTGGTGGTCCAGGGGGACGGCTGATCCACGATGAGGCCTTACCGTAGTGTGGCAGGAACAAAGGGCATCAAAGATAGCACCTTCATTATCACTTCTGGCGCCGGGTGACGAACGTTTAGGTTTGTCCTTATGCGGCATATGCTCTCCATGTGATTGGGCCTATCACAATGCGTGCACCTGTGGCCATATGCTGGACATTGAGTTGACGGATGCGGGCTGGGGCACTCTTCCCATGTCCTCTCCTGCCACAGTAACCATAGAGGTCCTGGTTCTCCTTGATAGTTGTCTGCTTGGCTTTCCTGTAGGTGCTGCTAGCCGCGTCCACTGAGGAGTGGGAGTCCAGGAGCGAGGAGGCGGATCGTTTGCCGGCTTCTTTGGATTCGACGAACTGGAAGACCTCCTCCAGCATCATGTCCTGATCCTTGTTGCCAAGGAGGTCAAGCTGGATTTCGGGGTCGCTGATGCCCCGAGTGAGGACGTCCCGCATGATGGCGTCAGTGTAGTTAACGTCGGCGTCACAGCCGGGGTACTTGATGAGGAACTTGCAGATGTCTGCTTGGCCACGGAGGCGGGCCCCATAACTGCATACTGTTTCATCTCGGTCCTGGCGCATATTATGAAGCGCGACACGGGCCACCATGGAGTTCTCTTCACGGACTGCCAGGGTCTTGATGGCTGCCAGAACATCGTCCACGGGCTTGCCGGTCAGACTCCCACCAGCTGATCTCGTGAGGTCTCGACGTAGGGGTTCGTCGCAGCATTCGAGCAGCTGGATAACCTTGTCCCTGCCGGTGACCTTCGTGGCCGCGACATAATCAGTCCATCGAGACACGAAGTATGCCCATTCTTCACTTGAGCCAGCCGCAGCAACTGTAGGGCGTTTAACCTTCTCCACCTTGGCGGCAGGTCCAGCAGTGTGGAAAGCGCTTTGGGGAGTGATTAAGGCAGCTACAATGGCAGTCTCAAGGTCCGGTGTAGTGTAGTCACACCCAGGGATGGGGCAAGCGACGACAGGCATGGTTGATAGTCACTGTGATCATAAATAAGATCTGGCTATTTGTGTCGGTCGATCAGTAGACTTCAACAATGATCACGGTCTATAAACAAATAAGATAAAGAAAGATACCCTTAATTAAGATCAATTATAACATAATCCTCTACTTCTGACCACGTTGCTGTAACGCGTCTTCTCTCCATTGGAAAGCCGGACTCGATCAAAATGTCCATTATATGTCGAAATCTTCGCTCCATTGACATTGATGCTTTCCGTCATGACATATTAAAATCAGATCTTTGTATAGCTCCTGCTGAGGACATTGATGATTTAATTGAACAATATGAAAACACCCTACGAGATCTATTGGACAATCATGCACCTGTCAGGGTTCGTACCATTACCTGTCGCCCAAATGGCCCTTGGTATGATGAGGAGTTAAGAGCTGCTAAACAGGAGATGAGACGATGGGAAAGACGCTGCAAAGCATCTTCACTGACTGTTGATAAGGAGATATTTACAGCAAAGTGTCGCTACTACTATAATCTGATCCGTGAAGCAAAGAAGAATCATCACTCTGCATAGCTGAAAGACTGTAACCAACGTGAGCTTTTCCAACGAGTTGACAGATTATGCAATCCTTCGTCTTCTTCCAGAGTCCTACCTTCTTCATACAGAGGTGATGATACATCATTAGTTGAAGCCTTCTCTGCCTTCTTGAGGTTGATCGCATTGTCGACGAGCTCTCTTCATCCAACTCGCAGACCGACTTCACTAGGTTCTCTCGCTTTGACCAAGGCACAGAATGCGAAACTGTCTTTGATAACTTCTCAACGCTCTCGGTAGAACAGATCACTAAGCTGGTTATGAACTCACCGTCATCCACATGCTCTCTTGACCCTATTCCAACATGTCTTGTCAAGAGATGTGTTGAAGAACTAGCTCCAGTTATTATTCGTATTGTGAACACCTCATTCTCTAAAGGCTGTTTTCCTGATGCTTTCAAGACAGCTCATGTTAAGCCATTGTTGAAGAACTCAAAGCTGAATCCTGAGGAACTTTCAAGTTATAGACCTGTGGCCAATCTTAAATTCATTGCAAAAGTACTTGAGAGGGCCGCTGTTTCTCAGATGCAATGTTACTTGTCAACAAACAATCTTCATTCAAGGATGCAATCGGCTTATCGGCAGAATCAAAGCTGTGAAACTGCACTACTACGAGTCCATAATGACTCTCTTTTGAGCCTCGATCAAGGACAAGAGGCATTGTTATTGTTGCTGGACTACTCCGCTGCTTTTGACTCTATCAGCCACGATACACTACTTCAAAGACTACAATATAACTTTGGATTCAACAGTAGTTCATTGAATTGGCTACATACTTATGTTACAAATAGATATCAACATGTGGTAATCAAAGATGAGGTTTCAAGCCAACGTATTATAAACCAGTGAGTCCCACAAGGATCTGTGATGGGTCCAATACTATTTACTTTGTATTCATTCCCCTTAGAGAACATTTTGCAGAGTTATGGTTTTGGTTATGTAGTTTATGCTGATGATACCCAGCTTTATACACTTAAACATTCAGACCTACCATTAATTATTCCTCAATTAGAGTCATGTTTAGTGGATATCAAATCCTGGTCATCAAGTAATTTGTTAAGGCTGAATGCGGACAAAACTGAATTCCTTCATATGTCATCACGATTTAGACTAAAGAATAAAATACCACCTGTTGTGTTTAATCAGAGTTCACTGCAACCCGCAAAGTGTGTTAGAAACGTAGGTGTTTTATTTGATGAGAATGTGTCATTAGTAAAACATGTAAAAAATATTTGTAAAAAAGCATCATTTGGTTTGTAAAAGCTAGGAAAGATTAGACAGTATTTGGATAAAAGCACCACTGAAAGACTTGTCCATGCTTTTGTTTTAAGTCATATTGATAATTGTAATAGCATTTTATTTGGTCTACCTGAGGTGTTATTAAGTAAAGTACAACACATATACAATTCGGCTGCTCGCTTGATAACACGTACTAAAAGATGTGAAGTCCAGTTTTGTATAATTTACATTGGTTACCTGTAAATAAACGAATTATGTTTAAGATTTTAGTCATTACGTTCAAATGCATACACGGAAATTCACCTGATTATATTCAAGAACTTATTAGTTTGTATAAATAATCTAGGGTCCTTCGTTCAAGATCAAAGAATCTTTTAGTTCAGTATTCTGTTAAAACTAAGACATACGGTCAGCGGTCTTTCCAGTTTGCTGCACCTATGCTCTGGAGCAAACTTCCTTACCATATTAGACAATCTGATACAGAGCATCAATTTCGAGCCAATTTAAAGGCTTTTTTGTTTGTTAATGAATTGTAAGTTTTTACTATTTTATCTTTGCTTAAATACGCTTCTATTTCTCTCTCCCTTTCATTTATGCGCACTGAGACTTAATTGTAAGATTGCGCTATATAAGAAACGACTATTATTATTATTATTATTAAATGTTTTGATATAAATTCATACCGTGTATGATAGAAGTATAAGATTAAACTATATAACTTCATTTTTTTGAAAATGTTATAAAGTTAAAGGGATAGTTGAGTTTTGGTAGAGAGGGCGCTAGACTACTTTTTTTTTTTGTGAGGTAATGAAAAACTGAGTGTAAAATTTGAAAGAGCATAATATTTAAATAATAAAATCATCTTTGTTTGATCAAAATCGGTTCAGAGACGGCTGAAATATCCATAAATATAACAATTTGTAATAAAGCTGGGGCCCCAGGTTTATTAGAGAATTTTGAACCAGCCGTTACAAATTCAAAATAATGCTTCCTCTTTTCAAAAAGTTACCAAAAAATAGGTATTTAAATAGTTGTTGGTTATTTCTCTATCTTATCACTATTTCAACAAAACATCACATGCACAATATTTAATTCAAAATGGTTGAAACCGATGAGTGTTTAGAGAGCGCCCTCTTATGTTTTAACGGCTCTTTTTTTAATGATAACATGATCTTTACTACGTCATTTGTAATTTTGTGTTCCTTTCTAGTTATAACTATTAGTTTGTAATGTAATGATGCAGGTTTTGGTTACTAAAATTCAGTTTCACCAAAACTATACTCTCCTTACCAGAACTCAACTATCCCTTTAATAGATCACATTAATTGCTAACATCACTTTATTAGAACATCACCTTCTTAGAACTACATTTCTCTCCCATGCAGGACCGACCTTTATGTTAATTGATTGATTGTGCTATTTCACTATTTTGACTATAATATCTAGTATTGCGCGAAAACCATAAAGTTGTTAACTTGTCTATACTTCTATAAAGCAACAATGGTAGTATTTTCAGCGATTTGTAGCATAATATCAATAATACACCCTTCATACATTTAATTACAGGACCACCTCAACTACAACTGACCTGAGCTTACTGTCTGACGACATGATTTTGACAATAGCTGAAGAAAGCCCATACGAAGAAAATGCGTATTTTGGGGTCAAGCTTGATAATTCTAATACACATGAGATTGAGACGAAGATTGCTGAGAAGGAAAAAGAGAAGATAGCACGTACTCAAAAACATGAGCCAGAAAAAAAAGAATGGGGAACATTTAAAAAAGATATCGAAAAATTGTCCAGAAATAATTTGGTTTTGGATGAAACCATACGGCAGAATGAGCTTAAAATTGACATACAGCAGAAAGTGCAGACAGAAAATGAGGAAAGCAGGCAAATCCTTTACCCAGGCAGTCGTCGTGATGAGAGTGAGAGTAATATTGCTGAGAAGGAAAAGGAGAGGATAGCAAATATTGAAAAACATGAGCAACAAAAAAAGTTGATGAATGAAGAGTATGCATCTTATTCAACATGTTCAAACAAATTAGAAAAATTGATGAAAGAAATCGAAGAGAAGTCCAGATATATTGTGGATCAGTATGAAGCCATACAGCAGAATGAGCTGAAAATTGACATACAGCAGAAAGTGCACACAGACAATGAGGAAAGCAGGCAAATCCTTTACCCAGGGAGTCGTCGTGATGAGAGTGGGAGTAAGATTGCTGAGAAGGAAAAGGAGAGGATAGCAAATATTGAAAAACATGATCAACAAAAAAAGTTGATGAATGAAGAGTATGCATCTTATTCAACATGTTCAAACAAATTAGAAAAATTGATGAAAGAAATCGAAGAGAAGTACACATATATTAAGGTTCTGGATGAAGCCACACGGCAGAATGAGCTGAAAATTGAAATGCAGCAGAAAGTAGAAACAGGGTGGAAGCAACAAGAGATTAAGGAAGCACAGAATCGAGAAGTTGCTCCGCAAAAAGTAAACCAGGAAATCGGTCAACAGAGTGATCTGGAAAGATGTCGTGCTGAGGTTGAAGGTAAGATTGCGTAAGGGGAAAATAGGATACCAAGTATTTAAAAAAGAGCAATATCAAAATATGATGGACCAAGAGTATGCATCTTGTTTAAAAGAGTTGTGAAAATTGGAAAAATCGAAGGGCCAGAAATATTAATGGTCTGGATGAAACCATACAACAGAATAAGCTGAAAATCAATATGGCGGCCACCATGAATATTTTGTTATGGTTAGGCCTTCACTGCTGATTAGAACATGACACATGGGGTTATTTTGGGTGATGGAGGAATTCAAATTTGATAACATTATAAAGATCAAATCAAGTTTTGATCCTTAAATCCACGATGGCATCAATTTTCAATATGGCCGCCATATGTTTCCTTGAATGTTCTTATTTTGAATGGTTTATAGGCTTTTAGTGCTGACTAGAACATGATTTGTGGGGTTTCAATTGGTGGGAAATGCAGGTTTGATATCATTTTAATGTTGTAATTAGTTTTGACTGGAACAAATTTCTGACTAGCCTATCACCTATTTCAATTACCAAATGCTTTATAGAATATAATAAAACTATTTGTCGTACAAATTTAAACATATCTAATTTGTTACATTTTTAAATTATTTTGTATTACATTGTACAAATACTTTCTAGCAATGTCCATATTATCATACACGTTAAATTGCTTTCTTATGTTGCCTTTTCAATATTAATAGTCAACTTCAACCATATTTTGAAATAACTTTTTTGTTACGAATTTCCTATTTTGAATGAATAATTAATTGATTTAAACATGAAGTGGCAGATGTGATGAATTCAATTTTCGTTGATTTGTACAGATGTCTCTTTGGAAAAGACATCAGGGAAGGTCGGCTACACCGGGAAAACACTGCATTTGGAGAAATGTAACATCACGTTGACGATTCCACCCGGTGCTATTCCCGAGGGACAGGATGACGTCATCTCGGTCGAGGCTTTTGAATCGGTCCCCGACAACATGGCTGAGAATGATGTTGTGGTTTCCTTGACATGCAGATGCAAACGTCAATCAAATCTGGAAAATTTTTCAGTTCCCGTTACGCTAAAGATTCCTCACTGTGCAAGGTGGACCAGCTCGAAAGATGTTCATGCAGTTTTGTATGTGAGAAGAAATGGTGGTTAGTATCCGGATAAGAACATTGACAGACCTCCATGCCTCTCCCAAATTGGCGATAAGTGGCAGTCTAACGTACCTTTCTTAACCATTAGGGATGCAAATAAATGGAATCAATAATTTTAGGATGTGATGTTTATAATGTTTGCTTCACTTTTATCGACCTTTTAACATATTTATGATATGCTATAGTGAACATTGGTTAATGAGGCGAGACACAGGTCAAACTCAAATAGAGACAATACATTAATGCACTATACATAATACATCCTCATGGGCCAATCAATGGTTCATAGCAGCTTAATACATTTTAAGAGAGCCCTTAGCTGTGTGATGCCAACTGCAGAAGGTGCTGATGCACTCTACTCGACTGTGTGGCGCGTCTTACTTTAGTAAATGAATAACGCCCAATGTACCTTATAAGTTACATTATTTCTTAAATAACAATTATACTGATTTGGAAACTGAAAATCGGAGAACCGAAATATTTCAAAGTCAATCTTTTATTTCAAATATTCACGATGCATATGTTGTATTACTCATTCAGTATGGGGTTCTAGAACACTTCTGAGGTCGACTGGTACACCCAGATGCATTTTACACGAAGACTTCCTGGAACTTTCGGTTGATCACTTTTGCAGCGAATGTGACGTATCCGTCGCCACGGAGGGAGAGCATATGACAAAGCTGATGTGTTGCCTTGCCTTCCTCCCTGAAGCCCTCCCTGACAATAACATACCCATCCTGGACGCATACGTCTACAGCAGATGTAACACGACCTATAATGAAAACATTAAGGTAGGCATATCATTATCTTAAGCTTAATGCTTACATATTTGTCCATACCTGTGCAAGAGGTATTACATGGGCTAATGTCATTTGATTTACGAAATCCATTGTTACAGGGAGACATAGGCCCACGTTAATCAACTACACGTTTAAGCTTGTAGCATATCTCTATGTTGAACTAAATAAATTGCAATATGAACAAAATCCTTCATATCAGGTTTCATAATGTAAATGATTTTCAATGACGATATTTTTTACCCAAAATGCTGAAATTTTACAGGCAAGGAAGGAGGTAGAAAAGGGAGCAGGCCGCAAAATTGTACTGACAGACAAGGAATTCAGTTTTCAGACAGGCAAACTTGGCGGGGACTTGATTATAAAGTGTACGGATAACAACGGAGACATGACACTGAAAGAGGTACGAATATGTTCAGTTATACATGTAATAATACAAACAATAACAATAATGTGGATGATGTAAATTTAAGCTAACAAGCAATTTCGGTGGGCAATTTGGAAGTAACGGAAAGCATCTATCTTGGCCCGAATTCCAATTAGTGGCTCACTTTAGTCCAAGCAAAAAAGACCACTACAATTTATCAGTAACCGGTTAAACCCTTTCACACCAGTGGAATTTCACTAGCCCATTAGTTGCCAATTGACACCGGATTTTCCTAAATGCCTCTAGTTCTGCTCAGAAATCAGGATATAGGAGAAATTGTTGATTGATAAATTGTAACTTTTCACAAGTTATACTACGTCCTAAAATAAACTTGTATTCTTCTTCTTCTTCTCCTTCTTCTTAAGAGGTGTGATATAACCTTACAAGGTAATCACAATAACGACTCGAGAAGTCTGTGATGTAAGGTTAAAACATCTGTATTCATTCTAGTTCTAGTTCTATGGCAATACTCATCAACGCCTGTCAGCATCAGTTCCTGAAAAGGGAACTAAATTGTTTCAAGAGCCACCTTGAACTGCTCCAAAGAAGGCAGTTCGACGATGTTCTGAGGTAGCTCGTCCCAGTCCTTAAGTGTCCTGGGGAAATAACTAAATTTGTAAGTGTCCGTTGAAGAGCCTAGTCTCATATATCGTTGTTGTTTACTCCTCCTTGTAGTTCGCTCCCTCGGTTTGATGTAATCCTGTATTGGAATCGCAATTTTGTTATTTGCTATCTTGTAGAACATTGACAATCGTGCCCGTTTTCTTCTTTCTTCAAGAGTTGGGAAATTAAGTTGTTCTCGCATGGATGTTACACTGGCATCACGCTGGTAGTTTCCACAAATGAAACGAAGTGCACGTCTTTGGATCTTCTCTAGTTGGTCTTTATGATTCTGCTTGTTGAGGGCCCATACTACCGAAGCATACTCTAGCTGGGACCGTAGGAGAGAGATGTATGCCATTGTTTTCACTTCTGTTGGAAATTGTCTTCCAAGATTTCTCCGAATGAATCCAAGGGTCCTCGAGGCCTTGTTTGTGACCGCATCTACATGCGATTTCTAGCTTAGACGCTCATGTAGCTCGATTCCAAGATATGCTTTGCTTGCCACACCTAGAAGATCATCTCCCCTCATAGTATAAGCGTGCATAATGGGATGCCTCTTTCTGTGAATTCGCATTGAGTAGCATTTCTTGGCGTTGAATTGCATTTGCCAACGATCAGTCCACTCCAAAAGTCTGTCCCTATCTGTTTGAAGTTTTACCGTGTTGTCTACAGATGTTATTCTCCGCATCAAAAGCAATCGTCCGCAAATAATTTGATGGTAGAATCGACCTCGTCACCAATGTCATTTAGGAATAACAGGAACATCAGAGGACCTAGAACTGTGCCCTGAGGCACCCCTGATGTGACATGAACCGACGTTGAAGCCTATCCATCAACAACGACTCGTTGAGTCCTGGTAGTCAACCAAGTTGATATCCAGCTTAGGGTCACATCACGAATTCCGTAGTATTTCAGCTTATTTAAAAGCAGATGATGAGCAACCTTGTCGAAAGCCTTGGAGAAGTCCAAAATCATTACGTCTGTTTGATGGTTGTTATCTAAAGATCTGGATAGTTCTTCCACCATAGTGATGAGTTGGGATTCGGTAGCATGCTTCTTGCGGAAACCATGTTGATACTTCACAAGTATATCATTTTCATCCAGATGTTCCATGATGGAGTGAAAGATCACATGTTCCATGAGTTTAGATGTGACACATGTTAGAGAAACAGGTCTGTGATTCTCTGGTTTGCATTTATTTCCCCTTTTATAAACAGGTACAATATTAGCCATCAACCAGTCCTGTGGTAATTTGCCTGTGTCATAGGATTGAATGAATATGACTCGGAGTATAGGGGCTATTTCCTTTGCATATCCCTTCAGGATCCTGACAGGAATTAGATCTGGGCCACATGCTTTATTTGAATTGAGAGATTTAAGCATTCTTTCAATCCCTTCCAACGTAAATGTTATGTTTGACATCGACACATAAGGACTTGGTCTTTTGTCTGGTTTTGCCTCTCGAGTTTCGTTTTTAAATACAGATTCATACTGATTGTTGAGAGCCTCAGCTTTTGAAAGGTTGTCTGTCGCAAGTCCATAAGCTGTCTTCAAGGTGGGAATCGTACCCGAGTCCTTCTTCTTGCTGTTAACGAATTTCCATAATTTGTTGTGTGCTTGTTTTTCATCGTCGCTGTCCGTACACATTCCATTTATGTACTCCTCGTATGATTTTCTCATGCTAGCTTTGACAGCCTTTTTTATGTCTCGAAAATCCTGCCAGCATTTTTTGGTGTCAACTCTCTTTGCCTTATTGTATAATCTGTTCTTTCTTTCGAATTTGTCTCTTAAAGTGATGCCTGTAAAGTGTCTAACTCCACGAAAATTACTTGGAGCTTCCTCTGTTCTCTTCTGCCGTGTTGTTTGGGTATTTTACAATGATATTGATATAGGATTGAAGTCTCAAATGTCATTTTGTGCAATATCTGACACTTTACATGTATCACTTTAATATCATTCGTCATCCATGGCACGTCCTGCCATGATGACAACATTTTTCTGAGGGATATGTTTGTCCATCAAACGAAATAATTCACTTTTGAATGTTTCCCAATTTAGATTTACCTCCCTATCGCCAGCAGATTTAATGAAGGAGTCCTTGAATTGTATAATGTCGTCACCCAAACCTTTCATATCCCTTTTCTTATAAAGGTATACCTTGCGAGGTTTTTTGCGGGTGTATTTCAATGAGGTGGAAAGGTGAATCGACACTGCCATGTGATCGGACATCCCGGGAACAATTTCAGTCTTGGTGATTTGGTCTGGTATTGTAGTGAACGTGAGGCCCAAATTGTTCTTTTCTATTGTAGCATCACATTGCATTTGCGAGAGCATGTTGTCATGGTTTATGTCAAGGAGAGTTTTATTGAGCCTTCTCCCGTATTGACGTTTATTTTGTGCAGCATCTACTATAACAGTATTTTTCTCCCAGTTTATATGTTGGGCGTTGAAATCCCCACATAAAATAATGTTAGGCAGTGTTGCTTTCTCCGTTAGCTTCTTGAGAGCACCGTTGAGATTCATCAGACTCGTAGGGTCGTCATTCGGTGGGCGATAGAAAGATCCAATGTATAAGATTCGATTCCCAGCGAAGATTATTTTTGCCCAAATTGATACACAGTCGGTGTCTCGGTTATCCATTTCCATACCCAATAGATCCTTCCGTAATACAATGAACACACCCCCACCATGTTCATTACGATCCTTCCTGAAAATGTTGTATGTTTGAGGGAAGACTTCGCTCGTGAAATATTCTCTGGAAGTCTCTTTGTTTCCTTTGACTCTTCAGGCTTCTGCAATTTACATTTAGCAGAGAAAGAGTTGTTGATCGGTAAGTCGAGCTCAACGAGCAGAGTATATCTTGTAGTTTTCGGTTCCGATCAAGTGCGCGTGCGCAGACGCGCCGTAATACGAAGTTATCACAAGGTGCAAGTAAATAATAAACTGAGGTGCTTAAAGGGTACCACCACCCAAAAATAATATTCTTATTATAGAAAGGTACCATCTTTAGTATTCCATTCCTTCAAAAAGTTCACAAAAATATGTTTTCAGAAAAATATATATAATTGGAAAACGCATCACCATTCTCAACCATGCGTTCATGCGGTCTGAATTGCGTAGACTATATGCATGCAGAGCAAGAGCGCACTGTGCAGAACGAATGAATCATCCGGAAATCTATTGACGTACGCGTGAAAGCATTGGCGCACTCGCAAATGCTTGGCCCGTATGGAACCAGGAAATAGCAGTGGTTCCGTAAGTGGTGGAAATTAATTGCTTTGTTTATGAATTACACAACCCTTTGCAAAATGTTGGGTATCTATTTGATATCACAAAACGGTACCAAAACATATAATAATGTGTTGTCCTTTGCCTGGTGGTCCCCTTTAACTACACCGAGGGTCTATACACGTCGACTGATGGTCCAGGAGCAGACATTACATCTGGTGGTAGGGTGTTCCATGTTCTCACAGTACGGGGGAAGAAAGACTGCCAGTGGTGTTTGTTTTTGCTGACTGGTAGTTGATAGCTTTCAGCATGGACATTTGTTGTTGCCTTCTGTACTGGTATAATGTATGGTCTGGTATTTAGGTTGTGTATTTAGTATTTGGTAATAGTTTCACTTCTTTTTGGTACAATGTGTTATTTGGGTATTTGGAGCATCTCAGTCACGCTTGCGATGTGATGTCTGTTGAGGACAAATCTTGCTGCTCTTCTGTGGATCATCTCGATCTTGTGGATGTTTCTTACAGTGTAGGGATCCCAGACCGGAGCAGCATATTCCAGAAATGGTCTGACAAGGGCACATTATGCCTTGATTTTTAGCTGAAATAATTAGTTTATTCGCATGCAGATTTCTTCTCTGGAAGGCCAGGGTGGTGTTGGTTTTGATACAGGCAGTGTTCCATGTTTGTTCCGTCGCAGATCTGAATTTTGTAAACTTTCTTTTGCTGAAGAGCAGGGTTGCAAGAGTTGCGCCATTGAGTGTGTAGTCATGGATTACTGGATGTCTTTTACGGGTGGCTCTTACCACTTGACACTTATCAGGATTTAAACTCCATGAGCCATTTTCTCCCCAACTCTGCCAGTGTGTATAGGTCAGCCGGTTTATATTCACTTGGTCTAATACCAGTTTGTCTAATTATCAGTTCGTCTAACTCCACTTCGACTAAACCCATTTGGTCTACTATCAATTTGGTCTAAGTAGCATTTGGTATAATCATCACTAGGTCTAATGCCCACTTAGGCTAATTGCCGTTTGTCTACTGACCAAATGGGCTAATTGTCAATTTGTCTACTTGGTTTTTTCTTCGTTTCGGCTAATGATCATTTCGTCTAATACCAGTTCGTATAATTCTCAGTTAGGTTAATTTTCATTTGGTCTATATGCAATTCGTCTAATTACCGTATAGTCTATAACCTATTTGGTCTGTATTTCACTTGGTCTAATATCCAATTAGTCTAATTCCATTTCGTTTAATACTTATTGGTCTATTTTCCACTTGGTCTACAAGCATTTCGTCTAATAGCCATTTTTGTCTAAACACTATTTCGGCTAATTACAGTTTAGTCTAATTCTCATTTGGTATAATGCAAATTGCGAATACCCAAGCTTTTTACATTTAGTATGCATGGTATGTGATTGTGGAGGGTATCGGAGAGGATTACCACGCGGGTCCGATTCAGAGAACTGCACTTGCGGGGCCGGCCTACACGTATGCCCGGCGGCAACCGGCAACAGACTGTGGGCGCAGCCATGTTCGTTGTTCAAAAATTGTTTTCAAATGGCGCTCGGTACGAAAATTCCTCTTTTTTGTTGAGATCATAGGGTCAAGCAAAGTTAATTTATTTAGTCGTTTATCATACCCCAAATGAATATACAGTCAAACCTGTCTATAGCGACCACTCAAGGGACCGGCGAAAAGCGGTCGCTATGGACAGGTGGTCGCATTAGACAGGTAGGTCGCCATTTTGAATTTCTGGTCGCATACTATCATGCCCATATGCACATGTGTAATTAAATGGCAGATCGGTACACGCTCGTGTTAGTAGTTTATTCAAGTGTTTGTTGCATGCATAACCAAAACAAAAACTGAAACTATACATGAATTGGCATTACATTTCAAATGATATTACATGTTTGTACATGTACGATTATCTTTGTTTTATACGTGAAATTGAAATAGCAAAATGTGTCGATTTATTTACTCATCAATAGACTAGAGAGATTCACCTGCACTTTAAAATGCTCATACAGAATTTTCTATAGCATTCTGAAGTCAAGATGCATCGTTTGGTCGTAACACGGATTATCATTGAACATAATTAAAAACATGGGGAAACACCACGCCCAGGCTATTACATTACTTTTGTCAAATGTCAAATTCGGTTGTGATGTTGAGTGAAGGGTCTTAATGTGACGCATTTCAGGATCAGCATCAGGTACTGAAGTGAAGGGAACGAATAATCTTTGTTTATGAGTCTGAAACACTTGATGTCGATTAGGCCTTTTTAATGAATTGTTTTATGCATTGACATGCACAGAATTAAAGGCTTGAGCGATCAAAGGCAAACTTCTTGGTGCCTTGGTCGCTCAAGCGCTATTTTTGGTCGCTATACACAGGTTTAAACGTGCGTCGGGACCCAAATTGGGTGGTCGCTGGTCAGGGGCGTAGACAACGGGGGGGATGAGGGGGATGCATCCCCCCCAGCTCACAAGGTGGGGGGGATGCCATGTACAATCATCCCCCCCAGGTTTTAGGGAAGGATGTAATATTTTGTGTGTGTATCTGTATACGATTGGGGAAAGAACATTAGTTGTATGAGCAAAGACTTGTTAATTCTACCGTTTAAAAAGTAATTTGTACATCCACATTCCTTTTTCGCTGCGCGCTACGCGCGCGACCAGATAATCTCAGTTTGTTGTGCAATTTGCGTATGGTCAGGGGTGAGTATTTCTTTTCTGTATACCGGGCCACGTAGCTCCAGTTTAGGCTGGCATTGCTCTGGCTACTTGTGTGGTGTGCACGAAATTGCACCATTTCAAGTATATAAATGCAAAATCTTCTCCGTGGGAGGGGATCCCCCCTTCCAAACCCTCCATATTTGACCCTGCCCCAGCCCTCGGTAGCTTCACCCCTCGGGACTCATTCTTGGCGATAGGGTTGTCGGATCATATAATGCGGCATAATGGTTAAGTTAGAACTGTGTATGATGCTCCATATAAATACAATATTTATGTTGGGGTCCATATTTGTCAACTATTTGTTTTCTCCGTGAAAATGTATTTAAAATTTCTGGTCGATCAAATCATGACACCCTTTCCCAGATACAGTCAATGTAGAGCCCGAATTTCCTCTCTTGGTAAGCACCAGATTGCACTATTTCAAGTCCAAAAATGCAAAATCTCCCTTGCATGGGAGCCCTCCCGCCGCTCAGTCACTTCGCTCCCTGTGTTGAGGTGCATATCAGTGACAGATCTACGGGGGGGGGGGGGGGGTATGGGGGTTCAAAATAGCAAACAAAAAGCGCCGCTTCCTATCTAGGTAAGCACCAGAATGCACAATTTCAAGTCCCAAAATGCAAAATCTCTCTAGCTTAGGAGGGGGACACACCCTCCCCCCCCCCCCCCCACATAGTCACTTCGCTCCCACAGTGGCGGATCTACGGGGGGGGGGGGGGGGGGGTTAGGGGGTTTAACCCCCCCCCCCCCCCCTTGGGCTGCCAAAAAATGCAAAAAACGCAAAAAACGCCAAAAAATTTCGCCGCTTCGCGGCTTGGGCTACCAAACAACGCTCGAAACGTCAAAATTTTTCGCCGCTTCGCGGCTAGGGCTGCCAAAAAGATCCAAAAACGCCCACATTTTTTTCGCCGCTTTGCGGCACTCCGCATCGTCATTGGGTCAAACCCCCCCCCCCCCCCTTTGGCAAAAAGCTAGATCCGCCCCTGTCCCACGATCATCTTAACATCTACCCCCCCCCCCCTCCACTAAGACGACTTGGTCTCGAAAAATTGGTCTTGGTCCGGTGAACGGCAAATCATCCCCCCCAGGTGTAAGAACCTGTCTACGCCACTGTCGCTGGTCGCGTTAGGCAGGTGGTCGCATTACGCAGGTAGCTTAACACATGATTGTTCACGGGGGGACCAGAGAGCGGTCGTTATGAGCAGGTGGTCGCTATATACAGGTGGTCGCATTAGCAGGTTTGACTGTATATATCATAACTGTATAACCCCTGTGTCATTGCCGATTTAAAAATTATTTTGATTTTGCCATAATTATTTGGGAAAATAAAAAGGCTCAAAAATGGCTAAAATTCACTTAGAAACGCCTTGAAAAAGTTAATTTACAACTTAAAACAAATGGTATTTAAAGAGTATCACCACCCACAAATATTATTTGTATTAAATGAAAGGTAACATATTTATACATAGTCCATTCCATCAAAAAATTCATAAAAATATGTTTCAGAACAAAATACGTAATTGGAAAATGCATCACCATTCTAAAGCATGCGTTCATAGGTCTGCATGTACAAAGACTACCTTTGTCCAGAGCGAACGAATCGTCCGGGATGCTATTGTCTCAAAACGTACACGTGAATAGCATTTGCGTACTTGCAAGTGTTTGGCGCGTACGACACCAGCCACCAGGAAATAATAGTGTTCCGTAAGTGGTGGTAATTAATTGCATTGTTTATGAATTATCGCAAAACGGTACCAAAATATATTGTGTGGTTCTTTGCCTGGTGGTCCCCTTTAAAGGGACAGGTCCTCTTTTACAAAACGTCTGAACAGTTTCCAGTTGACGGATGGGGATAAATGTTACACACCCCCAAAAAATCATATCGAACAGCCCTGTAATTTGGATTCTACGAATGAAAAACGAATGCGTCCCTCTGTCAAACTATATATCGGTTAATAAAGGAGTTTAACGGATTTAGCATATTATTACAACAATATTCTACTTATTCTCGTAAAGGTATTGTGAAGCCGACATTATTTTGTTAAGGTATGTCACGGGAAAAGATCTAAAAAATGAAGAATATATAATTACATGTAGTCAGTTTAAGCGAGGTTTGGTTATTATGTTTAGTAACCGCTTACCCATTGTTATTTGTGTGCGGGTCACGTAGCTAGCGTGGGTCACATAGGGGACACGCATAGCGCTGGCACTCCGTGGAATCCGTGAGCGAACTTTCCCACCGGGTGAATACACGTTAAGTGCACAATTAAACGCTACCTGTCGTTTTATTATTTTGATGGCTATAACGAAAAAGAGATTTCAAGCTCTAATTTTTTCAGGAATGCCGTTAAATGACATTTTCTTTCATATAAGACAATAACGTCGCAACTTTTGACATTTGGCTTGCAAAAGAGGGAATGTCCCTTTAAAACAGTTTAACAAACCATTTATGAGTTCAACCACATCACTCAATACAGGCATGCGCAAGTTCTTGTGACTTTTGAAATGTGTTCATTGTGTATAAATCTGTGCACAATTAACCGTGACATGATTGGTATAGATTGATTTACACGCAGCATTTACATTTTTCTGTAAAAATATTATGTTTAAAGAGCATTGTCTGGCAACAACTTTTCGACTAGTTTGTTTCCCAACATTTCCTTTGTTTGATTGGCTAATTTGTATCCATTTGAAAGAACATTTGATAAAAACCTCTAAAACAAAATCTTGAAACAATACTTGGTAACCAGGCGTGCTGAAAGCAGTTTTGGATTGAGGGGAGGGGGGGGGGGGGCGGGTTGGTGGGGGCAAAGATTTTTTGACGGGAGGGTGCTTAAAGGGTACCACCACCCACAAATAATATTCTTATAAATGAAAGTAGTCCATTCCATCAACAAGTTAACAGAAAGAAAAAAATATTTGGAATACGTATCACCATACTACAACATTTGTACATAGGCGTACCCAGGGGGGGGGGGGGGGGGTCAAATCCCCCTTTGACCAAAAAATGGCTGTTTTGGGGGATTCGGTCCCGATCCCGGTATCGACCCCAAATATGTTCAAAGATCACCGGTCTAGGGCTCGAAAATTTGGAAAGTACTTGGTCTCGGCTTCGAAGTTTTTTTTACGGACACCCCCCCCCCCCCCCCCCCCCCACTGAGAGGGGTTTTCAACTTTGAAATGACTTGGTCTCGGTCTCAAAAATTGTGAAAGTACCTAGTCTCGGCTCCGAACATTTTTTACGGACAACCCCCCCCCCCCCCCCCCCCCCCCGAGAGGAGTTTTCAACTATGAAGGTAGGCTACTTGGTCTCGGTCTCGAATTTGTTTTGAAAAACTAATAGAGCCCCCCCCCCCCCCCCCCCCCCCCACCCCCACTGGGAGGGGTTCTCAACTTTTAAGGTACTTGGTGTCGGTCTCAAAAATGTTGGAGGTACTTGGTCTCGGCTTGGAATTCTTTACAAAATAACCCCCCCCCCCCCTCTTTAAAAAATCATGGGTACGCCACTGCATGTGTATATGGGTCTGCATGTACGTCTGCAGCGCGAACGAATCGTCCGGTATTCTATTGTCTCCAAACGTACGCGTGAATAGAATTGGCGCACTCGCAAATGTTTGACGAGTAAGGAACCAGGAAATAATAGTGGTTCCGTAAGCGGTTGTAATGAATGGCATTGTTTATGAATTACACAACCCTTTGCAATGTTGGGTATCTATTTAATATCACAAAAGGGTACCAACACTTATAACTATGTGTTGTTCTTTGCCTGGTGGTCTCCTTTCATTTACAAAAACGGGACCGAGACCAATGTTTTCGCGGCCGAGACCGCCTGCCGAAATTAGTTTTGAAACCAAGACAATTGACTGAAGGTCCTCTAAGTGGGCTGGGGGGGGGGGGGGGTGGGGGTGGGTGTCCGTTGCCAATTGTTTTTCCTGTCCTAGACCACCTCAGTGGGGTGGGGGGTAATTTAAATCGAATAAATGTTATTCAAATGGACGGCCTACACGTATAAAGCACACAATAGAAATATAGACCGCGGGCCGAGGTCCATTATCGTTTCATCTCGTGCTTCAAATTTTGTATCTAGCTAGTTTTTTGTCGACATGTGTAAAAGTAGTATGGAAATCATACCTGAAACTCGTCAAGAACAAAACCTGCACATTTTCTGAACATATGAAGAGAAAACAAAAATTGCCACAATTTTTCAGTTTCGACGGTAAAATAGACCACAATAGATCACAGTACGTTGCTCATAGCGTGATTTGTGGACTGACCAATCACGCTCTTTGTTTCATGCGCAAGATAGCCGGCCCAAACGTAAACAACAATCACGTCACTGGATCACGGCTGCCACTATTTCGTTCGGTGCGACATAAAGTTTCGAGGCAAGTAAATCCGACTTCTGTGCCATACATGTCATCGACACTCAGAGCAAGTTTATACCATATAGTGATAAAAACTTTGAAAAGTGCAAGGAGTGTGCAGCTAAGTGGATAACATTGGAAGAGAGGTTGGAAAGTGAAATTGCAATAGACGTTTTTGAAACACATACACGGAAGTAAAGGTGTGGGACAAGTCAGTCATGGCTGTACTGACGCGACGAGGCACAACTCGGCCAGAGCAGAGGGCGGCTGGCCAGAGGAAAATAAAGAAGTGAAGGAGAAGTCTCCAAGAATCTTCAGATTGTAGGAGGCAGATTAAACCCAAGAAGAAGAAGATGACTGTAACTCTAAGAAATTGGGAACTGGCAGGTAAGTTATAATATGAACAGATCTAGCTCTACGACTTCATCAAATGAAATGTATTCCCATTTTCCCAAAATTAAATTGCACTAAAAAAAAAGAAGAACTTCCTATTAAATACTACTTACTAGAACTAATGTAGTGAAATTTGTGATTTCAAGTTCGATGTTAGTGTTGGTAATCTCAAGATCACGAACCAAATGACAACATCACAAATAACTGAAATGCTCCGTCCGAGCTGTAATATGATTGACATATTCTATTTTGGTTTGACAGTATGATTTAAAATTGTATATCCTACCTGATGAAATTTAAATGCCTTTTCTCACTGATTTCACTTTTGTTTACTAGCCTTTTCGCGTGAAACTGTGAGAGGATCATATAAGGGCATGGCGTCCAATCGGTGTTGACCTATCAATGACATGATTAATGTGAACAGTATCATCTGTCTAAAGTACCTTCTCAACACCAACACCAACTTCAACAATCTACCTGAAATCACCTAATGACTCATAGATTTTCATATTTAGAATGATTTTGATTTAAAACAAAACAAAATCTTTTCTCCCTTCTCCTTTTCTTGAATTATTTTTAAAAACCTGAAGATGCTGAGAAGACACAGCTATTAACAGAATAGCCCCAAGAAGAGCCATCAAGACTTTAACAAGTGGAAAAAGCAGCTGCCCGCGTTGTACACTGCGATTACAGATCCACCACATCTTCTTCGCTCGTGACAGCCCTTGGGTGGGACCGACTACACATCCGGCGACTCTTTGCACAGTGCACGCTCGCGCTCTTTTACAAAATCCATCATCAGCTAGTCCATGTACCTTTCCCACCAGAAGTCCGCCAAGCCAACTATTATTCAAGACATGATCACAACCTGAAGTTCACCGTTCCATTATGATTATCTACTATTGACTCGTACAAGTTCTCCTTTTATCCACGGACCATACGAGTCTGGAACCATCTACCTGGGCTGGTCGTCAATACAACATGACTGACTACCTTTCAAATGGCTACATTACCCACCATTAGAGTAGTGCAGCCTCCCGTGGGCTTCCACGTTGTTTAAATGTCACTATACTTGTTTTTTTACTTGCACATTTCACTCTTGCATCTTTATTGTACATAAATGCAAAGTGAAAATTGTATTATGGTACCTCCTGGATGACGACACGCCAGCATATCATCCTAGTATAGCTTTGCAGCTGCATCAAGGGATTACCTAATCAAGTATCAAGTAAGTGTCAGCAAGTGAGGATTCCTCTGTACCAAAGAGACTGCTTTTGTCAAGTTTTCATACGGACCCCTACCAGCCATGACTTATAAACTGAATATATTTGCCAGTGCGTTGCATTATCTGCAATAGAGCTAAGTATATATCCTTGAAAAGTCTACTGATATAGGCAGATATGAATCTATGGTTACCATGTTCCACCCATGTGTAAATGGGTACCCATCTAGCCAGAGTATTACATGTAGGTAAAAGAAGTGTCATAAAGTATTTATGAATTTATGCTCACCGTATAAACATGAACCAATATTTTGTTTTGACAAATCTTATTCCTGATACATTTTGACTAATTTTAATTTCCATGACAATCCTGGAAAGTAATTGTTTTTTATTTATTTATTTATCTATTTATTTTGTTGTTGTTATAACATGACACTTGTAAGTTGTTTTCATCATGTAATATTTTACCCAAATAATGGGAAGAAAATAGATGTTGGGAGATTGAGGTTTCTGGACTTGTATTCACTGCTTATGAATAGATACACTGTACTAGTGTAGGTATATATAAACCCCTCAAAAAATGTTCGGAAACTCAAGTTTCATCGATCATATCTCTCGTATTTTTTAATAAGAATACTCGAAATTGGTGTCACAATAAAGCCTCATTATATATACCTTTCAAACGATGCATTATGTGTAGTGATTATGCAATTGGGGCGATTGCAGTAGCCCAGAGAATGAATAGGGGGAGGCAGGAAGTGAAATCTCGCAAAATGGCCCCAATGCATTCAATTTACGAGTGCAAGACTGTGTTGACCAGTTTTCTAAAGGTTAACATTCTATTGAATTTTGCCACCCTTTCCATTCATCAAAATTGTTGAATTTGATACCATTTTAATGGAAATTATCTCTTCCTTACGATGGCATATTAATCGTAAGGATTATGCAAATGGGGTGTGTGCAGCGAACCGGAATATGGAGATGGGTCGAGTGTGAAATCAGACAAAAAGATATGGAGTTGACAAAAAATCAGAGCGTTGCATTTTTTTCGAGCTTTTGGGAGGATTTGTTAGCATTTCAAATAAAATATTCATGATTTAAATTTATATCAACGGAAAGCCCAACAACTCTTCTGTATGAACATGTGACATTTATAATGATTTTTGTAAAGGGCGGCTGCAGGGAGATGAATGTGGGGGAGCCTCAAAAGTGACCCATTTCAAAACGCTCTGATTTGGTGTCGATATATCTGTATACCATTGTGTAGAGGATGTAATGCGACTTGAATGAGTTGGCCATGAATGAGAGGAATTCAATTGAAAACGCATGAATAGCGACTTGAAATCAGAGCGTTTCAAAATGGGTCACTTTTGAGGCTCCCTCCCATTCATCTCCCTGCAGCCGCCTTTTACAAAAATTATTATAAATTTCACATTTTCATACAGAAGAGTTGTTGGGCTTTCTGTTGATATCATATTTGATCATGAATATTTTATTTGAAATGCTAAAAAATCCTCCCAAAAGCTCGAAAAAAATGCAACGCTCTGATTTTTTGTCAACTCCATATCTTTTTGTCTGATTTCACACTCGACCCATCTCCATATTCCGGTTCGCTGCACACACTCCATTTGCATAATCCTTACGATTAATATGCCATCGTAATGAAGAGATAATTTCCATTAAAATGGTATCCAATTCAACACTTTTGATGAATGGAAAGGGTGGCAGTATTCAATAGAATGTTAACCTTTAGAAAACTGATCAACACAGTCATGCACACGTAAATTGAATGCATTGGGGCCATTTTGCGAGATTTCACTTCCTGCCTTCCCCTATTCTCTGGGCTACTGCAATCGCCCCAATTGCATAATCAATACACATAATGCACCGTTTGAAAGGTATATAATGAGGCTTTATTGTGACACCAATTTCGAGTATTCTTATTAAAAAATACGAGAGATATGATCGATCAAACTTGAGTTTCCGAACTTTTATTGAGGGGTTTATTTGGACTGGGTGGCATTGTACTCTGGTGCATTTAGTATTTTGTTCCGTTATAAAAAATATATCAATTATGTAAGATGAATAAGTTACAAATTTTAATGATCATGATTAGTATTGAAAGGATTTCATATAAGTTTATGTTTTATGGTGTACAATGTGGTTATTTGACAATTTGTGCAAGTAATGTTTCTTCCATGTCTGCCTTCTTTTAACTGTGTAGTATTTTGCTGTTAAGATTAACATTAACACACTAGTATGTAATCTATAGAACCTGTTTTGCATATTTGCACTCTGTAGTGAGTAAAGAAATGAAATAGTGAAAGCATGAACTTTTTTAATGAATAGGTCTGATTCAGCTTAGGAAGAATTTTGATGTACATATAAAACGTTTCCATATGCTCATATTATTCTTTGTATTTTCTTTACAAACTAATGATATTAAGACAAATATTATTGTTGCCAATGTTATGTTTAAAAACAAAGAAAACAAATCCTCAGAGGCAAGTAATAGGGAAGTTGATTGTATGTCTGGTTTACATGCTTTGTATGAATCAATGAAACAGTACACCATGATATTGAATATTTGATGTATGAACTATGATAATTTTGCATTGCTAGTACAGTAGACTGTCTTGTTAATACTGTACAATGAACATGTACACAATCTTCTGGAGCAGACAAATAGATTTGTTATTAATGAGTTAGTTTGATCGTTGTTATGAAACAATAAAATTGTAAATTAATTTCAAACATAGAGAAAACTGACTAGAACTATTTAAATGAAATACATACACCTGGGAGATTTTTTTCAATAGCCAGAAAATTTTACCTCATTATGATAATAATTTTGTTATGCCTCCAATGAGTCTACTTCATAATATGCATTACTGGAGCCGACCAGTGCCCCGCAGCTCAGGCGACAATGGCCTGATGATCTTCGTTAGCCGAAGTGCTAGTGGCCTATCGGTCTCTTTTCGTAAAATTATTTATCAACTTCTAATGTGTTTTTGGTAATTTTTCAAGGTGGTACTCATTCCTTATCTATTTCGGAATCAATTCCTCTAAACGACTAAATTTACTGTGAGTTTAGTTTCCATGTAAACAACAACATCCAGATAAAGTTCGTGTCATTACATCGCATCAAAACAAACTTTTAGCACAACGATAAAACAAGCGATCTGATTGGCCCTAGCTTATAAGGACACTGTTACGTTCTAATGAGAGATGCACTGGGATTGGATTATTTTTCAGAGAGTGTTACAAAACAAAATTCCAAGTTTTTCTACTTTTTGACAAAATGTGCACTATTTTAGCTTGACGAGTTATGAATTTGTGTTCAGTGACTTTTTCACTACCCACATGCCAAAATTCAGGTAGATACGAGATTTGAAGCACGAAAGTCAAGAACTAAGGCGATTTTCACGGTTCGGCCCGCGGTCTAATATGAATTAATGTTTAACGATGATCACAATGTCATCGAAAGTTTTCTCAAAGTTCAAAGGTTCAAATCAGAGAGTTTGCTCAGGTCTGACTCTCTTGCTATTTTGATGCGGGTGCCGTTTGGACTTTTAACGACAATGGTTTCATCTTGAGTCCAAATTTGGTGATCTTTGTTTTTGTTCGCTTTCTTAATCTTCCAAAACAGCTGGGATCTTTCTTTGGGTAAGTTTTTTTTTTGGATCGAACTTACGGATTTTCATCTTTGCGCCGTACACCTTCTCGCGGGCCCTGTAGTTGGTAACTTCACGATGCGGTTCCTGGGTCTGCCGGAGCGCTGGTCGCCTTCCCTTCTGCAAGGAGCTGAACCCAGGCGGTGACCTCGGTCGATGTCGCTGACATCGAGATCGATGTCGAGCTTGTCTTTGTAGACACCTCTCACCAGCTTATCCGTGTTTTCTCCTTCCTCCTCCTCCGTCAGTCCCGCGAAGATAAGGCAGTTAATAATAATAATAATATTGAATATTTATAAAGCGCAATATCCACCTAATAAGGTGCTCAAAGAGCTTATTATCATCCCTCGTCATTTGGTACAGTTCAGACCCGCACAATTATCTTGTACACATTCTCAACTCCCCGAGGAGCATACTAGCGGCGGGCAACCCTATAGGTGCACAAAGCTAATTTTCACCTGACCAGGTACCCATTTATACACCTGGGTAGAGAGCAGCAACGTGGATTAAATGCCTTGCTGAAGGGCAAACGGAGCGAGCAGGGTTCGAACTCGGGGGTTTCACGATCAGAAAGCACGCGCTCTACCGATCTTGCCACACCACTTCCACGTGTACTGCTCGGAATCATCGATGTCGGCCTTCAGTTCCTTCACCTCTGTTTCATTACGTTTCACTAAGTTAGCCGTGATCTCCACCACGGTGGAAATCAACTCAACCATTTTAATAGCTTTCGTCAACATTCCATGCCCTGTTAACTGCCCCCCCCCCCCCCCCCCGAGACCTAGTGGTATTATAGAGATAATCTCCTCCGGTTACACGCAGTAAACCGATAAGAACGGTGTAAACGGTGATAAAATTCTACTAGAGGCACGAATCTCTCAACCTCTCCTCAGGCCTGAGAAGCGGATATTTTCTAACTTGGGTGAAACGTAATGTTCAGCTTTTTGATCTCGTCCTGTTGGGCTTCAGCGTCGTAGTCGATCGACCGTTTGACTTCTTCGCACAGTATGTCGTGAATTTCGTTCATCAATTAAGCCTTGATTGCTTTCACCAACTTGGCAATGAAGTTGTGGTCGGTTAGGAGAGTGTTTATAACAGCCTCAATGGCGTAGTTTATATCTCTGTCCTCAAGATCGGACCCATCGTCGTCGCTTAGTGCAGCCTCTGTATCGTCACGTTTACTGGTGGTTTTCCTCGGGGGACCGACGGGCTTGGCCTTGGCGCCGTCCCGTTTATTTCGGCTTGTTCCCGGCATTTCTGTTTTCAGCTGCTTTATACGTTGTGAGGTTATGCTTGGCGGAGCATCGATTGATAAGCGTCTTTACTCATCGGCGTTCATGGTCTCCTTTCTGTATGCATGCCTGAACAAATTAAGGCTATAAATATATTTTTTGTGAAGTTATAGACCTAAAACTAATAAAACGACAACCAACGGTTAATTGTGCATTTACGTGTATTCACCCAGTGAGGAAGTTCGTACACGGATTCCACGAAGTACCACAACGTTATGCGTGACCCCTACGTGACCCGCACACAGTAATAGCATGACCGAATAGTAAACAAAATAACCAAACCTCGCTTAAACTGACTACATGTAATTACATATTCTTAATTTGTTCGTTTTTTTTCCGTGACATACCTTTACAAATGTCGGTTTCACAATACCTTTATAAGAATAAGTACAATATTGTTGTAATATTATGCTTAATTATTTAAACTCTTTTATTGACCGATATATAGTTTGATGGAGGGACGCATTCGTTTTTTTATCCGTAGAATCCAAATTACAGGGCTGTTCGATCTGATTGTATTTGTGTGTTACATTCATCCCCCTCCGTCAACTGGAAACTGTTGTAAAAGAGGGACTGTCCCTTTAATGCGGTAGACCATTTGATTGGCCCTCTAGAGTCACAACAACACTCTGGTGGGATATTGTTCACATTTGCACCTTATACATTTTTTAAATTTTTTTTTTATTAAAGGGGTAGTTTAGTTTTGGTAAGGCTGAACTTTAGTAGCCCAAACCTGCACAGTAACATTATAAACTAATAGTTATAACTCCACCATGCTCGAAAGGTATACAAAATTACAAACGACTAAGTAAAAAGCCTGTTATCATTCAAAAAGAGCCATTAAAACACAAGAGGGCGCTTTTTAAAAAGGCATTGATTTCAACCATTTTTCATACAAAATTATGCATGTGATGTTTTATTGATATAATGATTAAATAGCGAGATCATCGACAACTATTCAAAAAACGCTTTTGAAAATTTTTGAAAAAGTGCAAGCATTTTTTTTATTTTTTTCTAAAAATCATCTAATTATTTGGGCCCAAAATAATTATAAGAACAGATATATTTATTGATATTTCAGCCGTTTCTGGGTCGATTTTGACCAAATAAAGTTTATTCTTCCATTAAATTTGCATGTTCTCTCAAATTCAACACTCAGTTTTTCATTACCTCACAAAAAAATTGTGATTTGCAGCGCCCTCTCTACCAAAACTAAACTACCCCTTTAATAATGTAGTCGATTCCTGTAAGTGATGGCCTATCAAATTAATTGTGTATCCATTCAATTCTTTTTGTAGTTCAAATGTGTTTCTTAGCATTATAATTCGTATAAGGGTCATTCTATAACATGCTGTTTGCAATTCATGGTAACATATTTATTTTTCTAAAAAATGTCCATCAATACATTTAAAAAGTTTCTGTTTACATATGCGAATTTGGATGATAACAGCGAACTTGCTGAATGTTTATATAAGTGCATGCAAGCAGGTGATATATTACTTGACTGGAGACCTTAAAGGGACATTTCCCCCAACATATAATCACCTTTGATTATGTTCTCTAAACATTAAAACACAATTTCATGCAAATACGACCAACATTGGCCTTTTGAGCAAGGGATGAGCATCATTCAAAGTCACTCGCTGTACGGGATAATCCCATTCATCGCGTACACCAAGGAGACTGCCATTGATGTTTATGAAACCCGAACTACTGTGTTTGTTGGCTCACGTTTTGCCTTGTGTTTGTGCACAAACCCCGCGAGCTGCGAGAGCTAACAAAAAGAGGCCAAGCTTGTGTGTTCGGGTTTGACGTAGCATTTCGGCGCGAACAATTCAAAATCCGGGTTTCAAAAAATATAATGGCAGCCTCCATGCTATATGCGATGAATGGGATTAGCCCATATAGCGATTTACTTTGAATGATGCCCCTCTTTTGTTCAGAGGGCAAACATTGGACATATTTGCATGAAATTATGTTTTAATGTGTAGAGAAATTAATCAAAGGTAAATAGATGATGGGGAAAATTTCCCTTTAAAGGGATAGTTGAGTTCTGGTAGAGACATTTTTAGTCATACTGAATTTTAGTAACCAAAACCTGCATCATTACATTACAAACTAATATTTATAACTCCACCATGCTCAAAAGGAGTACAAAATTACAAACGACTAAGTGAAAAGCATGTTTTCATTCAAAAAGAGCTGTTTAAACACGCATTTGTTTAAACAATTTAAAATAATTTATTGTGCATGTGATGTTTTGTTGAAATAGTGATTAGATAGAGAGATAATCAACAACTATCTAAAAAAAACGTCTTTTTAAACTTTTTGAAAAGAGGAAGCATTTAAAAACGAATTTTAACGGCTGGTTCAAAATTATCAAATACTTGATACCCACATTTATTACCGAGCATGGTGGCTTAGCGGTTAGAGTGTCCGCCTCATGCACGGGAGGTCCCGGGTTCGAACCCAGACCGGGTCATACCAAAGACTTTAAAAATGGTACCTTCTGCCTTCTAGCCAGACACTCGGCATTTATAGAATGGAGAAAGGAAAGTTAATCACACGAGTTACCAGAGGACTAGCCCCCTTCTGTAACTTTCGCTACATTTAGTAGACGTGTGGCCTAGGGCTATTGAACGGAGATAGGCGCCGCCTTATGTGCCAACATTGGTACGGGAAAGACTTTAACTAACTTTTAACTAACATTTATTACAAATGGTTATGTTTATGGATATTTCAGCCGTTTCTGAACCGATTTTGATCAAATAAAGTTTATTCTGCCATTAAAATTGTATGCTCTTTCAAATTTGACACTCAATTTTCATTATCTCACAAACAAATATTTTGTGTAGCGCCCTCTCTACCAAAACTCAACTATCCCTTTAAACGAATGCCTTACTTACACCTTTGAACGAGAATTGTTAGCCTAAAGCTCAATATCGCGAATTTGAAAGAACTGATTATCAATACGAGCGTAAAGTTTACAAAAATTGGCCGAGAAAACACGTAAATTGAAGAAACTTTAATGTACTTAATTATCCCACAAACTGTACATTAAATATGAATACAATTGCACACACATTATAGCAAATATTTTATTTGAATCACTGTAATGAATACCATTGAAAATTTGATGGATTTGATAGAGACGTTTTGTCTACTTTAAAACTGTTAATTGCCCGATATATCTGTATGGTTCTATTATAGAAAACATGTCGAAAGAAGACCATCATGCAGCAGTTCCACGTGTCATTCCAGGCTGCACTGAACTTGGATGAACTAAGAGGAAACAAGCCATTCAAACTTATCCTGCATCAAGATGAGGAATTGGATGAGACGTACCTAGTGAATACAGGATATCCATGTAATTATTATTTTTGATTTTTCATGGGGAAACCACTGATGCATATCGCTTTGGAATTGAAATTGAAAGAACCCACCCCGACAAATTCTGTGTCCGAACTGGACACTGACTATAGAGATTGACAGTTCCACTACCAGACCGTCACCAAACCAACAGCACTCCGAACGTCCCCGAATTATTCGGTCTGGTGACGGTTTGGGGCACAGTCTGGTGGTGTGACTGGGGTAAATCCCCTTATCTTTGCTTGTTTTTGTTCACTCTAGCCTTTTCATGTAATACCTCTTCACATTGTGTTGTTTGTGACTTAAATTTTTTTTTTTCCATGTCCATATGTTGCTGAATGGTCGGCACTATTTGATTTGCATCGTTATGGTGCAATCAGCTATCACGAGTTCACGCAGGGCATTGCTTGTTGTGATTGCTCTCAACAATAATTTTGGGGATCTTAATCGCACAAAACAATGCGTTGTTTAGCTTTTGATGTAAATAGTTGTAGATGATCTCTCTATTTAATAATTAGTTCAACAAAACATCACAAGACTTATTTTGTACGAAAATGATTAAAACCAATGCCTTTTTAGCGAGCGCCCTCTTGTGTTTAAATGGCTCTTTTAATAGCAGGCTTTTTTGCTTAGTCGTTTGTAATTTCCTATACCTTTCGAGCATCGTGAAGTTTTTGGTTTTGGTTACTTAAGCTCAGTCTTACCAAAACTGTACTTCCCCTTTAATGTTTTGAAATATTTATTTGTGTGACATTTCGCAGTATCGGGCGGTCGTGGAGTAACAGGAGCGGAAGGACCATTACACACGTGAGTACAAAATTGTAGTCTGGGCCAATCACATTAACGCAGTACAGAGTAAAAAGGGAGATGGCAATTATAATATTAAAGGAGGCAATCATTACGCAGAAATTGCCATTATATACTTCTGTATTATTATGCTCAGTTCTTCGACAGTGCATTACGTATGAAGCTTTTATGTGTCCTAGGTTTCTTAACACCTCCCCTTCCTCGTAAAAATCTGAACAGGCCCCCGCCTAATGAATCGGAGGAAATATCTGATAAGGCATTGCAGAGGATCGTTAGAGCAATCGGAGGAAGCAATACGAAGCTGATGGATTTGGGTTTGGAGCTCGAATTCAAACGCCAGCAGGTCAAACAATTCATAGCGTCAAATAAACTTAGCGGCGAGGTAACGGTTGACGGAACAAGTTCCATGCTGTTTGACTGGAGGGACAACACACCAAAGGACCAACGTCGCATTCTGAGAGAGGCACTAGTTGAAGTGGGTCTTGGCACGATCGCAGAGAAGCATATACCAAATTAAACTGTTATGTTTATAGTTTGATGGCAATCAGTCAATACATAGTATGGTTGCCAAGTGTCTTAAAAAATTGTAATAATCCATAAGAGCACAATTTATATGAACGAAGGTATTTATATAATCGCAGTTTACAGATTCTTTGAAGAAACTAAAGCTAGCCAAGATAGTATAATATGTGATCTGTCAATATGGAAAACTGACTTTTATGTCATGTTAAAGGGGTAGTTGAGTTAGTAACCAAAACCTGCACCATTACGATACAAACTAATTGTTATAACTCCACTATGTATACACAATTACAAACGGCTGAGTAAAACCCGTGTTATCATTCAAAAAGAGCCGTTACAACTCAAGATGGCGCTCTCTAAAAAACTTATTGGTTTTAGCCAAAATTGTGCATTTGATATTTTGTTAAAATAATGATTCAATGGAGATATCATCAACAACTTTTTAAAAACCTATTGAGAGTTTATACAAAGTAGTCTATAAGCATTTTTTTTAATTGTTCTAAAAAAGTAAAAAATGACCCCTGGCGGAAAAATCTTATTAATAAAATGTTTTGAAATCGATGTTTACAATAATGAGAGCAAAGAACTTCAATGAACTTTCAAAAGGAATTAAAACCAACACAATTCCTTACAATTAATATCGGGGTGGCACTTCGCGAAGTACCCATACTCAACGGTACCTTTAAAGGAATGCCTGTAAAATTTCTAACTCCAGCTTCTCTAGAGTATAATGAATACATACAGTGGCGTAGACAGGTTCTTACACCTGGGGGATGATTTGCCGTTTACCGGACCAAGACCAATTTGTTCGCGGCCGAGACCAAGACAATTGCTTGAAAGTCCTCTCAGTGGACCAGGCGGGCCGGAAGCAGTTTTGGATTCGGGGGAGACAAAACCTATTGGGGCTCACGATTGTATGTGTGTAGGGGCTTATGCCCAACCTCAACTACACTCACAGTGGTGCCAACTTTGAGCCAGATGTGAGAGTGATACATTGCAAGGAGCGAAGCGACCAATCCCGAGGGAGCGAAGTGACTGAGCGGGGGTAGGGTGTGGGAGGGGGTGTCCTCCCTCCCACGGTAGGAGATTCGGGCTTACATTGAATGTATCTGGGAAAGCGTGTTATGATTTGATCGACCAGAAATATATATTTTCAAGAAGAAAACAAATAATTGACACACTAATAAATATGCACCCCAACACAGGGAGCGAAGTGACTGAGCGAAGGGAGGGTATGGGAGGGGGGTGTCCCCCTCCCACGGTAGGGAGAATTTGTATTTTTGGACTTGAAATTGTGCAATCTGGTGCGGACCTAGATAGGAAATTCGGGCTAAACATTGACATGTATCTGGGAAAGCGTGTTATGATTTGATCGACTAGACATTTTAAACATATTTTCACGAAGAAAACATAATTGACACACTAATAAATATGCAGCCCAACACAAACACAAATATTGTATTTATATTTAGCGTCATACTAAGTTTCAGCATCCAAATGTAGGGCAAAGTCAAAAGTGAAATGTTGCAAAATGCACTGATTTTGTCAACAGAGTGCCTTCCTTGGCTTGGATGGGGGTGAGGTGGTCATGCATTCAAGCCACGTTTTAATCTTCAAACAAAAGGAATGCACACTGTTGACAAAATCAGTGCATTTTGCAACATTTCATTTTTAACTTTGCCCTATACATTCGGATGTAATGCACATTCCATGATAAAATATCCATAGCAAATGTTATATCAATGTAAAGAGGAAGATTCACGCTTTCCAATGATACCAAATTTATGAATGGTTATAACGTAATAGGCATTCAAGCCACATTTTAATCTTCAAACAAAACGAAGTCCCTTTGTTGACAGAATCAGTGCATTTTGCAACATTTCACTTTTGACTTTGCCTTACATTTGGATGCAATGCACATTCCATACTCATAGCAAATGTTATATCAATGTAAAGGGGAGAATTCACGCTTTCCAATGATACCAAATTTATTAATGGTAATAACCTAATAGAAAAGTTATTAATGCGCAAACCTCGATTGCGGAACTTTTTGTGCGAAGTATATATATATACTAGCTGCCTCGGCGCTTCGCGCCTCGGCAGCTAGAATCGGCGCTCCGCGCCTCATTATTGAAAAATGAAATACAAAAAAAAAAAAATGTAAAAAAAAAAAAATAAAAAAACAATAATAATTTAAAAACAATTATTTATAAAATGATAGTAATGGTTGCCATCATCATCACCAATTCCACCACTACCATTACTACCATCTTCATCATCATCATCATCATTGTTATCATCACCTTCATCCTCAGCAGTATTGATTATTGCCTTCTTCAATACCACCACCACTATTAATTCATTATATCCATCATCCCATCATTACTACACCACTATCGTGTTATCATTTTACCATATTTATTACTTTTACTTTATTTTCTTCTGAATTAGCACCTGCTTTTTTGTTGAAATAACTTTTTCTTATCACCATTAATGTATTTTGATCACCATAATCATATTATCATGTACACCTTCACCACAACCACCATTTGACTGTGTCGTCAAAACCATTATGTTTATTATCATTGATCATTGCCATCATCATCACCTTCTTTTTTTATAGATCATTACCACTATCGCCATCATCAGCTTTTTGTTCAAATTCAGTTTATTCTGATCGGTCATTGCATTCATCACTACTACCACCAACATCATTGTTACCACCATCATTAACACTACACCATCATTTTTACCATTATTAACATAATAACTATTATCTCATCACCAGCACAATCACATCGTTGTTTTTATTTTCATTTTTATTCATATCAATAATGTATTTATCATTCATCATGTTTAATCTTACCACCACCATCATCATTATTGTTGTTGCATCAATTTTCATCTTCATCATTATTGATAATTGCTATATCCCACCATTAACATTATCATCATTATGATCATCACTACCAACACTATGTCTGCATCATCAGTTTTGTCATTAAATATTGTATCATCATTGCACCACCCCCGGGGGGGCCACTCATCTATATTGCTGTACACACGCGCGACCAAAAAAACGCGTAAAAAGGGTACCTTTTGCCGATCATGGCGCGTCACGCGCGTCACGCGTTTAGGGTGTCAAAAAGGCCAAAATTCAGAAAAAAGGGTATGTTTGTGGAGTTAAACAAATACGCGATTAGGGTATCGTTTTCTCCAAACTTGTTGAGAGAAATTTTGACGTAGACCTTGTTTAGGGGTAAGTTTTAGGGGTTATACTTGTTTAGGGGGCAAAATTGTCAAAAAAGCACGCGAAAATACTTGAATAGGGTATAATTTGACCAATGGATAAAACTTGTTTAGGGTGGGTTTGAAAAACCTGTGGTCGCGCGTGTGTACAGCAATATAGTTGAGTGGCCCCCCCCCCCCCCCCCCCCCGGGGCACCACCACATCATTCTTACCACTATTATCAACACACCATCATTATTACAACCATCATCATTTTTAGCACCATCTTATTTATTGGTATTTTTATCACTATACCTTCAACATCATCATCATTATCACCTCTACCACCTCTACCACCTGTATCATTATCATTATCATCAATATGGCTGAAATATCAACAAATGCATTTGATCTTATAATTATTTGGGGCCCAAATAATTAGATGTTTTAAAAAAAATTAAAACATAATGCTTGCACTTTTTCAAAAATCTTCGAAATCGTTTTTTAATTATTTGTTGATGATTTTTCCAATTAAATATTATTTCAATCAAACATGTCATGCATAATTTTGAATTGAAATGGTTAAAACTGATGACATTTCAGAAGTGCCCTCTTGTGTTCAAAATGGCCCTTTTTGAATGATAACATGCTTTTTACTTAGTCATTTTGCAATTTTGTATATTTTTTTAGCATGGTGGAGTTTACTATTAGTTTAGGCTATAAGGTTACTGTCCAGGTTTGGTTACTAAGTTTAGCCATACCAAAACTAAACTACCCCTTTAACGTGCAGATTTTTAGTGTATACATATATGCACATGCCCATACATAAATACACATGCAAACATACACATACATACACAGATGCATGCACTCACACACATACATATGCATGCACATACCCATAAAAAAGCGACACAAATGCACACCTACATAAATATACATTTCCATACACATTACACACACATATGCATGTACACACATACAGTAGGCCTATTACCTGCACATATGCATACATACATGTATGCCTACACACAATCACATACGCATAGACATGTATTCATACATGAATCACACGTTATGCGCCTATTATTCGTTTTGAGAAAGGATAATATTACAGATATTATTACAGTGAAACTTCATTATAATGGACACCTCGTGTCCAATGATTTTACCTTGTTAAATCAGATATATTGCATACATAGGAGATGGACATGTATAATATCCTTGCTATGTTACAACAGATTTTGTGATAATGAGGTTCCACTGTATTTATATGCAAAACACTCACACAGCCACAACATACACAGACATGCTTAAATGCATGCATACAAACACGCACAAATATACGCACACACAAACATACACAAATGTATAAATGCATACACATGCAAACGTAAACTGATCAATACATACTTTCACATACGCAGACTTTCATACATTAAGTATCACATACAAACATGCGCAAATGTATACATACTTGCACACACATATATAATAATTGTACACATATTTAATTAAATGCACATACGCATACACATTACACATGACATAAACGCACACATACATGTACCCACATTTGCATACAGATCGATACACGCATACAACACTTACGCATACCTATAAACGCATTATGAAAACATGTACAAAGCAAGTGTAATGTAATGATTTATCATTTTATTTTATGCTCATTTTTCAGCCATATGACTTTCATTTACCATGGAATTCAATTTTCATAAATCATTCATTGGACTTATTAGAAATTCACATTTTATCAACCCTTTGATAGATTTTTATATTATATGAACAAAGTTACTAGATCCCTTTAACCCATACCAGGCCGGGGGGTGGAATGCACCCCCCCCCCCCCCCCCCTCCCTTGACGTTTAGCGTGATAATTCCGCAACACGCGCAGGTATTGCCGCATGATTTTTTTCATTGAAGTTTTGCGCAACTTTTGAGACCAAATTTGCGACATCTGGGTATACTGTTCCGAAGGCACATACAATTTTGTGGTGAATTTAGACCCATAAATCGCTATTTTCGTGATTTGTGTACAAATCCTATGGAATTAATTTTTGCTGAAATACACAAAACCTTCATTATTTTTTATTCTAATCACTGCATTAATTTAATTTTGGGCTAAAAATGGTTGGAAAATGGTCAATAATTTATTCCATTGATAAAAACATTAGATAACATGAGTTTTAAAAAATAACAAAAAAATACATAAGAAATTTCAAAAACAAAGAAATTTCAAAAACAAGGAAATACATTAGGAAAATTTTGCTGTCACAATTCTAAATTTTGAAAACCTGTTAATTAAGTCATAAAGAATATTCATGCACAAAATTAGCGTATATTGAGCAATATTTAGTGATTTAAAGACAAAAAGGGGATTTTTGCATAAATTTGCATAATCAAATTTTGTATTTATTTTTTTTTCTTCAAAAAATAACAAAAATCTAACAACGGCTGAGATCTCACCTCCTGATCTCCCACCTGGCTATATAGCCAAAATAACCCGGCGTGGTTATAAGGGGTAAACAAAATGTGAGTAAAAATCAATTAATATAAACCTAAGGAAAGCTTCCCCAATCAAAATGAAAGTGTGACTGTAGGTAAAGCATATTTGTATTCATTGTCAAAGTAATAATGGATGAAAACATTATTTGTGGGTTGGTAGACCTACACTTCAATAAGAAGATACAGAGATCAGTATACAAGGATAAAGAGCATACATTGCACTTTTTTAGACCTATGTTGTTACTCTACCTGCTTTAGTAATTTGTTAATGATTTGTATTATTGCGTAGATCGCTATAATTTAGGAAAATCCTTAAATTGGCAACACATTGTGATATTTTAACCAGAACGTCAATGATGTAGCGCTCATCCGGCATCTCGTAACATCAAATATCGCAGATTTCATGTGGTACACTTTTCAACTGGTCCAAAAATTAAAAATGTGATGCCCTGGAAGGGACATAAAAATTAATTTAAAAAAAATTAGAGTGAAAAAAATATAAATTTGACGCCCAAGAAGGGACATGGGAAAAAAAATATATAAATAAATAAATAAATTTAAAAAAATAAATAAAAAAAATAATAATAAATAATAAAAAAAAAAAAAATAAATAAAAAAAATTTAAAAAAATAAAAATAAAATAAAAATAAATAAATAAATAAATAAATAAATAAATAAATAAATAAATAAATAAATAAATAAATAAATAAATAAAAAATTACCATAATTAATTAATGGGGAAAAATTTCAAAATTCTGTGAAGAAGTTTAGTGAACCAAAGTTAGCTCTACCAGATAAAGCAAACCAAATCAAAATCGGTCGAGAAATGAAGGAGAAGAAGCATTTTTTGTGATTTTTAGAATAAATTTGCATAAATTACCATAATTAATTAATGGAGAAAAATTTCAAAATTCTGTGTACAAGTTTAGTGTACCAAAGTTAGCTCTACCAGATAAAGCAAACCAAATCAAAATCGGTCAAGAAATGAAGAAGCATTTTTTGAGATTTCGAATAAATTTGCATAAATTAGCATATATAATGAATTTCACGATTCTTTGTAGAAGTTTTAAATCCCCCTCCTAGCCCTATCTTATGAAATAATCAGAATCAAAATCGGTTGAAAAATAACGAAGAAGAAGCATTTTGAAAACTGTGGACGGACGGACGGAAGGACGGACGGACGGACTGACGGAAGGACGGACGGACGGACGGACGGACGACGGACGCCACGCCATGGCATAAGCTCATCGGGCCCTTCGGGCCGGATGAGCTAAAAACAGATTTCGGCATTCAAATTGGTAACTTTGCAGCAAAGTCATTTCATATTTGTCTTAAATTTTTATCACTAAATATTTTCCACTTACTTTTATATTAGGAGTTGCCAATTTGTAGAGGAAAATAATGATATATTTGGCCTTAAAATAGCTCTTGTCCTTAATGAGATAGGAATAATAATAATAATAATAATATATACCATTTATAGAGCGCTATATACTGTATCTAGGTGCTCTATTTATAGGCACATGATTACTTTAGGTCATCAGGTACAGTTAAAACTTAAAACCTGCACAATTACTTGCGCACCATCTCAAATCTCAGGGGAGTTGGACTACCTTAACCCTAAAAAGGCCGGGCTAGTTGAGGTCTTCAGCAGGCCGGGGGGGGGGGGGGGGGCCATTGGCCATAATGCCCCCCCCCCCCCCCCCCCAAGATCTCGGATCGCCGTGAAAATTTGCACGCATGATGAGTGAAGTGTATAGAATACAATGGTAATTTTAATTTTTTGAAAAATTCATTAATTTGCATATTTATGGTCATTTATGCAAATAAGGTCATAAAATTCATATTTTTATCCATAAATCATATATTATTCATAATTAAACATTGGCTTAACTACATATATTCTTTAGAGCATTTGGAATAATAATGCGACAAAATAATTAGGAAGAGCCAGGTTCTTCCTTTGTGTTTTCTATTGTTTTTATAATTTCTTATGTATTTTTTTTGTTTTTTTAAACTTATGTATTGTATTGTTTTTGTTGTTTATTTTATTTCTACCTATAATTCAACTATTTTGAACCCCAAAACAAACATATGAAATGTAAACAAGACCAAATAACCAATGATATACCTCTTTTTACGAAAACTGATATTTCAATATGTTTTGTACACAAATCACGAAATTGAGCGATTTTCGGGCTGACATGCATAGACAAAAGGTCACGTGACTTCGTAACGGTCGGTCCAATTTTCAAAATTTTTGTTTTAAAATATGCACAAGACCCAAAAGAAAAAAGTCACCAAGCAGCGGCGCGTCATCTTACCGTGTTTATGAGCAATAAAAAAAATCGCGGAGAGGGGGGGGCATTATGCCCCCCCCCCCTTGGCCTTATTAGGGTTAAATAAACAAAACTAATTTGTATCATTAGAAATTTAGAATTACAACATACTGCATAATGCACAAAGAATCCACAGTGTTGAATTACAACTGAATCTACAAATCATTGACATCAGAACAACATATCACACATAAAACAAATGTGTGTACAGGGCTCGACATTAGCACTTGCCTTGTTGCCCGGGCAAGTCAAAATTGATGTCGGCCAAGTCAAATTTGGTAAATGGTTTAGTTTGGTTGCTTGATCGGGCAACTAAATAATTGATGAACTATGACTATAAGAAAACACTCTAAATCTCATCTAGAAATAAGCGGGCGAGTCAGTTTTCTGTTTTGGGCAAGAACAATTTTTAAATCCATGATTTCACTTGCCCGAACGGGCCAGAAGAGAAACAAGTTAGCGTGGAGCTTTGAATAACACACTTTTGATCTATTAGCAAGAATGGAATTTTACATAATGTACTTGGAAGAAGACTATAATTCAATGCTACATGAAAATCTGGTTTTGCAATATAAATATGCACTTGTTTTGTGTATAAAATCTAGACCAGAATGTCTACATAATAATACAACTAATAATATATTACATTTAATATATTTACATGTACATGTACAAATGATTTACTGGAATATGATCAATTAAAGTAAAGTGACTGCAGCCAAACCAGCACATAAAGACCACCATAATAATTATGTAGACAGAAAAGGCAGTATTTTTAGCGGGAGGTTTCTGTACTGTTTCCATTTTGTGGTTTGAAATAAAGACAACTGTGAAGCAGTGATGCCTGTGGTTAGCGGGCAAGTATGTATGGTATTGGTAGCTTATTAAATGATCAATGATGAATCTACAGCCATTTCAACTTTGAATACAAAACAACTAATTCATAAATACAATTGATATTAATTTTCCCTAAAAACCATGTTTTCAAACTGACCTGCTTTTTAAAATTTGCATTACCAAAAGAAAAATCAAAAGCACTTTTATATCGCTTTGCATTTTTCTGTGAGCGACACTATTATTCATAAATAAAATCACTGACATTTGCTTTGCTATGCATATTTCTTACATATGAGATTTTTAAAAATGTAATGCAACTATAATATTTGTTATAATTCTCAAAAGTTTATCGTTCATGAATTAATATGTAGCACAGATGTCAAGTAAGGTGCATTTAGAAGTATTCAAAAAAATCACAGGGGGAGGGGGGGGGGGCATAATGGGCAAAGGCCTCTAGGCTTCTTAGAATTAAGTCCATAATTTAGCATTTTTAAAAGTTAGTCTTAATGAAAACACCTATATGGAATTATTCCACCTGTTTTTTTGGAATTCAAGAAATAACTACAACTTCTTTTTTTAAATTTTGACTTCAAGGAAACTGACAAAATGAAGATCAATTTCCTTTTAAAGAGTTTATATCAATGCAAAGTTTGATTTTCGTCTACTCTGTCTCTCATATATTGTGGGAGAGCATAGTTTGAGGAAGTCCTATCTAGGATATAAGTGTATAGTCCCACAATAGTGCATTATAAATGCTCAATGAGAATCATCGATCCCAAAATGAGAAGTTCAAAGTAAAAAATTACCGACCTGTGCTACCGAGTGGCCCATGTATATTGTGCGACTGGCTTCTAGCCGGCTTGCTCCAACACAGTAAGAACACCTTAAAGTTCCAACTTGGTATGGGGGTGCAGATAATGAAGTCGTGAAAATAGATAATTCAAATGAGGTGCATTTTTCTGACAAGGTTCAAGGTTATTATTTTTATCATCATCGCTAAAAATATGTATCCCTTTGAATATCTTGAAATGAGAAGAATTCTTTGCACACTTGGCAATGATCAAAGAACCGGATCTAATGGTGTAGTATTCTTGCCGTCACGCTTCCCAAGAAAGATACTCAGAAATTGAATTGCAAACTGGAATTTTAAATGTCCTTTTCGCATTTGCGACGTTCTCCCAGAAATCATGATCATCTGTCGAAATCGTGTGCAAAGAGGACAATTGAAGATGATCATCCAGGTTATAGCCTGTAGTGTAGTACGATGCAGAGCAGAGGTTTTGTCTCCCAAAATGTATTTGAATGGTCTTTTCATTAAGAACTCACATAATGTGCTTCACTTCTCGATCAGTACTATGCTGAAGAACCTTCCGTGCAGGTATGGATGAACATGTAACATGTTACATGTCCCATGTAACTGTAATTTCTTCACGCCCTGTCTGGAAATTCCTTTCTTTGCTCAACTGGTGTAAACAGATTTGCATATCTGAAGAAATGTTGCGATGTAAAGTTGCTCGCTGGTTCCGTCATCAACAGACTGCAATGTCGTGTCAGATTCCGTATTCCACCAAGCCTGTGGAGAAGTATGGAATTGCAGCGCCCGGCGGTGTTAGCCTGTACAACTATTGTGTTACACGATGGGATGGGCATATCTGCAAAAGCCAAAAAGAAATAAATAGATTTCTGTTTCAGTCCAGATTGAGCTCTATTGGATTACAAATTATAAGATAGTACAATAGATTATCATGGAAAAACGTTTATTGAGGATGACAAACCTCAACCTTGGCCATACAAACCAATCAATTTTGAAAAGAGGTTGAGGTGGGGTCCAATGCAGGAATTATTAATTTTTTTTTTTACGGGGTTACTTTTTCAATCTGATATCTTATCACAAGATATTTAATATAACACCATGGTAATTTTAGGGGCTACCTACTAAATTTTGGGGGCTATTTAAAAGATTAGGCGGCAATATCCTGGGGGGGGGGGGCACTTGTTCATATTATATCTACGTACAGAATCGCATTGCGTCAGTGCCTTTTTTGGGCGCGGCTACTACACTTATGCAATGTACATTGATTACGCCATCACATAACGCCATACCTGTTCTTCTGTCATGTGTAAAATACTCTGCATGTTACACATGACAAACTACATGGTACTATTGTTCTATTTAATATCGGTAGCGTCGGTCGTAACCATTAATAACCAGGTCAAAGTGCCGTCAAAGTGAATGCGCAAACACCCCTTGCAATTAATGTACACTGCATGCCACACCAAGCGAAACAAATATGCACTTGCGCATGCGATTCTGTATGTAGATATGATATGCACGAACAGTATATAGGCGAAGACGTTACTGCAACATACATGCAGTTAGAGCGCAGCATACATTTCTATTGCATAAAACACACTTGGGCAATTCCACGGTAACTGACGTTACAATACAAATTCAATGTAGGACAGTAGCCTAGGATATGTACAAATTTGTTTTCATTGACATTGTACTTAATATTGTAGTTAAGGAAATAAAGATACATGTACTTGCCGGCTGCCGGTTATAATTTGAGTATTTGAATGATACAGCCTTACAGGTAAGGTATTACAGGTCAGTTACAGCACTACCTGCCGGTTATAATTTGAGTATTTGAATGATACAGGTAAGCCTCGTAAGGTATTACTATTAACAGAATATCAGCGAAAAAATGTGACCTTAACTGACATCGCACTATTTCTGAATAGACCCTAAAAGGCCTAAATGGCGTATCGCACTATTTCTGTATGGACCCGGCCTGATGGCCTGATGCCATGGCGTACCATTTTTTGTAATGAACCCTAAATCCTAATGGCGTATTGCACTTCTGAAATGGACAATAAATGGCGTATCGCACCTTTCCTGAAATTCATCATATTATATTCAAATTGACCCTATTTCTCTCGGTGTCTCGCACTCACACTGCAAAAACAAAATGCTTCTACAAGAATCCCAGCACTTTATCCCCCACAGTGCAACCCGTATACAATACAACGAAAACTACCACGGCTCATATGCCAGAACCCTCGGGGAAGAAATCGCCGCCGATCACACACCGAATGAGTAGCCTACGGGGGTAAGCACGCAAAATAAACTACAGCATACACACAAAAATCGTATAAATCACTTACCCATGATTATTGTAAAATGCAATCACCGCCGTCACTTCTGGAATGGCCGTCTCATATCATATTTCACCAGAATATCACCAAATAATGGTATTTGTACGTGGAGCTCACATCTACTAGTAAATAGGTCCAGCTCGAACATTTCTGAACACAACTGCACGATCCGACTCGACCCGATCCGACGAACGATCGAGTATCTGAACGATATTACATGCATGTAATACGCTTGCATGGCTTTAGTTCAGATACTCAGTTGTCCAATTCAAATCGGCAAATCCACAGAAATGAATTTTACACCGGGCCGAGATACACATTCTGTAATTAGCCACTGAATCTGACCTATGGCCACTGAATCTGACCTATATGTGTATGTGTATCACGGCCCGATGTCAAACTACACAGAATTTTACCCACATTGTTTACGATTTTAAAAACATTTATCTACATTTACACTACAAATTTGTTTCCGCTTTCAAGACTAATAACTTGCCTAGTACATAAATATAATTTGTTTTTTTCCCTAACAACTATTACAGCGAGAAATTACACCGAACGGCAAACGAATTCCTCGCGGTGATGAACGGCAATGCCAAAAAAACATGTCAGCGAGCAGTGGGGAAATTTACCCACGTTGTTTACGATTTAAAAAACATTAATTGAAATCTCAACTACGCATTTGTATTTAGTTTCTAAGCAATTAATTTTTCTGGGGGAAAACTATTTTTTATTTTTGACGTGAAATTTCTAGCGCACGAAAAAGCAGCGAACGACGAACGACGGCATCGGTACCGAGTGGAATTCGCTCCTCCGCAACAGGACCAAAACCCTTCTCCAACTTTATATATTAAGATATACTTGAAATGGTGCAATTTGGTGCACGTCACACAAGCAGCCAGAGCTATGCCAGCCTACACTGGAACTATACGTGGCCCGGTATACATAACAAAAATACTAACCCCAGACCATACGCAAGTTACAGAACAAACTGAGATAATCTGTTCGCGCGCGAAGCGCGCAGCAAAAATTGAAAGTGGATGTATACTCATAGGCCTACAACTAAAGTTTCCTTTCCCACTCGTATACAAACAAAAAAATATTCTTCCCTAAAACCTGGGGGGAGGGGGGAGATGCATCCCCCTCATCCCCCCGTTGTATACGCCCCTGAATTCATACCTGAACGCTTGTATAATGTAAACAAATTAGTTCCTCTTCTCAGAAAAATTCTACGAGGCTTTGACATTTTCGCAACCGGACGGAAATGGCGTGACGTGACGGAATTTAATCCAGATTTGAAAGATTGAATTAGAATGATTGAATCATTCAATTAGAATACATTTTCATTAAATTTTGCTTTAAAGGAGGGGGGAAATCCCGGCTTTGATTCAGGTTTATAGCTTTTAATATGTGCCTTTATTGATATACCACACTCTTTTTTTCAAAGAAATCCTTAAGTTGGTCAAAAAGGTAAATTTCATGCAACTTTTTTGCTTAATTTCGCATCGGCGTTCCATGCTCCTAAAAAAGTTATTTATAGCAGAGCGGGAATGTGCGCACGTGCAACCCGGATCATGACATCACAAGCAGACCTCAACGTGCAGGAACGTGCATGATTTACATGCAGAGCCTATGACTTGCTAGAAAAACAAACTCGTTTTTGCTCATAAATTGAGGCTTAACTGAAAATGCCTAGGAATTGCTAAAAAAATGAATTGTATCAGGATGCAGCTACACCTCTGAGTGTATATCGTCCATGATATAAACTTAAACAAATGTTGGCAAATATTGAAACAAATGGAAATAATATCTCTCTGTCAACGTGAGTATTGTACACAGCGTGTACGTCTATGACCGAGCTAAACTGCGATTGCCTGCATGTGACGTCACAAAGATGACGTCATTTTTGTTTCGCCCGGACTCAGTTTTTTTACGGGGGTTCCGAAAGTGAATTTTCAAGTTGATTTTTGTATTTTACCGGGTTTTCCCACGTGGAAAATATGTTTGTATTAGTAATCTTCATGAAAATCTACCTTTTGAGGCAGTTTTCTTGTCACCATACCTTTAAAATGAACGTATTCGCTAATTAACTCCAATTAATTTTGTGAGGAAAATATGTATATTATTTTAGTGTGAACAATACTTATTATGTTATGTACAGCGATTCGTTCACATTATGTATACACAAGTTTCATTTCCCCCTCTAAATTAAGTGAACTTTAAAATTTAAGCAGCAAAACACGAAGAATGCTTTGTTGGCTTGCGATTTTTATATTTTAACATCAACAAATTTTCTAACACAAGTCATAAAAAGGAAATATTTTGTTATTACAAAAAACTGTAATTAGGGATTTAACATAAGCTACAAATTTGCTGTTTGTTTTGTAAATGATCAAATTTTTCGTCCTGTCGCGTTTCCGTCCCGCGTCGCGCGACACTACATTACAAAACTATAAGTTTGGAAAGCAAATTTATGAGGAAGCTTAGCTTGTTTGACATACTTCATTCCGTCCCGTCGCGCTTCAAAACATGGAGTTACCATGGTAACCTATTCATCAAGAGCTCCTCTTCATAAACCAACAAATAGTATCAAGTCACATCTTTATTTTTGTTTTGTATGATAAAAATAGCCATCAAGTTCCGTCCCATCGCATTTTCCATACGTTTGGCTTTGGCCCCATACGCCAATTACTAAATGAGTTTATTATTTCAATCACTACTGTGATAAATTGATCTTCCTGTATAAATATACTAAGCATTATGCCTTTTAGTATGTTTTAGTGTTAAAGGATATGTTGGCATTTTGTTTCCATCTTGATAGCAGTTTTATGGCGTAATTAATCCATACAAATTTGATTTCGAATGCAAGAAATACTAATGCGTAAGCCATCTGACTGACTGGCTACATAATAACGTATTGTGTTGTGGTAGCTGATATGATCATGTGTTATTGGTATTATATATTGAACACATAATTTATCAATCTGTCAACATGATTTTAAAAAGTGTACTTCATTATTTTGTTTTCTATATTTAAGTGTGAAAGCATATTTTTGCTTTTTGTTTTCACCATTAATCATTATCAATGGAAAGGTAAATATACGAACGGAGATATTGAAATGGTTATGGTAAATTTAATAAATCGTATGCATATGATTACACAAACCGATAACCACAGGCACTATACATGTGTACACATAATCATTCACTGACTAGTTTCATTTATTTCAGATATGCAGTGTATAGTAGTTACAATATTCATTCTAATGTAGTATTCAGATCGTATTGATATCATGTGTGTAATAATTGCATCGGAAAATTATAAGTGATTGGTAATTTTCAGGGATTATGTAGTCTCGTAGGTCCGTTATAAGTATATATTTCAATATATAATGTGGTGTATATATCATGTATCAATTTGTTTGTTTAATGGTTGCAAATTTGTATCGATATTATGTTTTTGCCGCGGCTAAGGACTATTATTGAGTTTAATATACATGCAAGGATTAACTTACTCGTATACTTATTGAACCTGACTTGTATTTCAGAAATATGCGGGCATGTGTATGTTTAGTTGCTATATTACTTCCAGTGGTGTGTTTATATTGTACTGATCATGCTAATTGTTTTATATTAAAACAAAAATCAAATTGACACATAATTTGTTTTAAAAAGGTTATTTACGGCATGTAGTGTTACAGTCCGACAGCCATGGGGCTACACCTTTTTTTGAGGAATATAGTTGTTTGTGTCCATGTATTCTGACTGTCAAGACATCAACAAAATGGAAAATCTATCAGCCTTGAGCAATTCAAGATATAGCCACAAATAAAATTGCCGCTAAAATAGCCTATGTTAGGCCTTCAAAATTCGGCCAACAAAGTCACCTCCGTCATGCAATTTGGCGCGCATATACCTTAGAAGATGGTCTACAAGTTTGGATAATTAGTTTTTGGAAAATGATTGATTTAAAATTATATCTAATTCATTATGCAAAGTTATTCAAAATAAATTGTTTGTCTTAAATTACAGGGAGATTGGGGGGGGGGGGGGGGTCCGCCCCTAGAAGATACTCCTATTCTTTATTTGCTGAACACAGAGCACACATTTATGTCGTTTTGATGTCTGGTTTGGAGTGTTGGTCGCTCCTGCCTTCCCGACTCGTGTAGTCCACACTTTCAGTCGAGCCTCTGACATCGTCTTAGTCTTGAGCTGCCCATTTGAACCCTGTTGAACCTTGAATCACGGCAGACATGTCTGTTTCCATGTCTCCAATCAATGGCAAAGGAACACATCTTCTGATGCAACCGTTTTTAGTAACGTTTCTTTGCAGATCACAAAATATGCACTAACGGTATCACAGCCAGTAAATGTGTGACCGGCTAACATGAAAGGCATAATGTCTCTCTACTTGTCCATTGTAGCAGGTATATCAATTTAAGCTCGGGTCTTTGATGGGCGACTCGATAATCATGGATAATTGAAAAACTTTGCTTGTGGTAACTATTGAAGCAGTACAACATATACGTCATCGTCGTTTGAAAAAAAAACCTGACGGATCCTCCTTCATCTGCAGCAAGTAATCATATCATGTGATGTTGTCATATCATGCCGTTGTTTTGCAACACGCACCAGCTTGACCTACTCAAAAGGAGGATCATCTTTGCTGGAAATTACAATCTTGTGTTTTTTTATAACATCTGTATCACTTTTCAAGTGCTGGCAAATTATGTTCTGCGTGACGGTCAGAGCCAGATTCTGAGAAGGAAAGGGTAACACTAGGCTCAGCTGGAAAACTCTGCAACTATCAATGCATCTTGATATCCTCGTTGCACACTTAGTGCTGTAGTCATTGTACCTGTCAAACATCAAAAACACAAATCACCGGATTCATTCTCGCTTCTATCTTACCTTTGAAGTCGTATACCAAGTCCTTTACTGTTGATTTTTAATTATTATTGATGAAGGCCAAGTAGAAATCAAAAGAAGAACATAGCCATCGACCACTATGCATGTTTCTTCCTATGCCACACGTCTTGCTGAAACTTCAACCTTTGTATGTTTCTGCATTGCCACCGTGGACTTAGGGATCTGCATATCTCTAGACTCATCAAACAGATCTAGGTGTATGCACTGCTGACAACTCGCACAACATTACATCCTGAAAGCTAACATTTATTGAACTGGCTTGTAGACCAATCACGTGCGAATATATCAACTTGGCATCATATACCTTATAATAAAGTAAACGTTAGTGCATATTTTTGATCTGCAAAGAAACGTTGGTAAAACGGTTGCGTCAGAAAATGTGGTACTTTGGCATCGATTGGAGACATGGGGGCAGACATGTCTGCCGTGGTTCAAGGTTCAACAGGGCTCATTTCGTTATGAAATGGGCAGCCCAAGACTAAGGCGATGCCGGAGGCTCAACTTAAATTATGGACTACACAAGTCAGGTAGGCAGGAGCGACCAACATTTTAAACCTTACCACAATGCCACCAAAAATTGAAGCTTTGAATGAGAATGTTTATCGCGCTCATCTTTCGATGGGTGGAAGAGTGCAGTAGAGTTGAATCCATCAATACTGGATCCCACTGCACTTATTCGGATACAGGAAAGTTGCAGAAACAAAGTGACCCATACCATTGTCAACACAACTAAATGTGAAACTTGCACTTGCAAATATATAATTTAAAATGTTTCAACCCATGACTTTCATTAGGATGTGGATGCACCAAGGTAAACCTAACTTTTACAATGTCCTGTGCTTGTCATGCATCCATGGGATGTCTAAATGATCGGACTCTGGCAGCCAGATATTTAAATCAAAACGACGGAATTGCGTGCCCTCAGTTCAGCAAATGAAGAATATGAGTATTCCTAACTACCCTAAAAGGGCGGAACCCCCACCCCCCACCCCCACCCTGTTCGCCACTTAGCGAGATAATTTCGGGACACGGGCACGGATCACTGTGCATCTTCTTGTTTCTTGTTTTTTGTTTCAAAGTCTTGCGCATCTTTTGAGACAAAATTTGTGACGACCAGGCATACCATCGCAATGTCACGCGACCTTTTGTAAGTGAATGTCAGCCCAGAAAACGTTTTGATTGTCCTGGACCTGTACTAGCCATTCTCTACCAAACATCTATCAACACATGAATGGTACCAGCCATTTAGAAGTCAGCCATATTCAAAACAATCAAGAAAAAGGGGAGAGAAACAGTCATTTGCTGTAAATTACCGGATCACATCATCTACAGCTTAGCAATGCGCCATTTCTTGGCACATGAGGTCCTGTCTGATGTTCAGCATAGTTTTCGGAAGGCACGCTCCTGCGAATCCTTACTTATCATCACCATCACCGTAGATGACATCGCACAAGACCTAGACGATGGACAACAGACGGACCTCATACTACTTGACTTTTCTAAGGTATTTGACAAAGTTGCATGATGAATAATTTTTCATCTGCTTTTACAACCAATGAATAAATGAAGGCCAAGAGATGTATAGTGTCACCAACGAAACAAGATTGACATCCTAGCTGTCACCCTCAATGTACCCACGGTGTTATTTATCATGGCATATTATTGAAAACTCAACAAGTACATGATGATGTTTGATATTGATCCTTTGAAGTTTATTAACAGACATATTTTATATACATCATGAAATACAGCCAGTACTTACTGTAAATTATTAATACAATAATGAACTAATATAATTGTTTAGTTTACTTAATTAATGCTTAAATGATATGAAACATCCATAAAAAATACCAACGTAAAAATGTATACATACACAAGCAACACTTCTGGATATAGTGCTAGTCGAGATAGGTTCTCTATATTCTTTAGTATAGACTTTATATAACAAAACATACTGCATCGTCAGATAAATCAAATACATTATTGCCTGTAATGGTCAAGATATCACTGATCCACAGAGTGTTACATATAACAAAAGATAGTGGATTTTAATCACGTGAGAAACAATTGGATGCAATCATACTGGTACATGCACCACCATAATCGTGCCTTTGTGGTGTGTTTGAGTGTGAATTTAATTTGCAATTAAAATTTCCGATAGAAAAGCGATTATTATATAATTATTATAAATTAGCTTTATCAGTGGTATGGAGGAGGGGGGGGGGGGTGGTAACACATGTCGCAAAATGATATGTGTCAAAACTTAAACAAATAACGGAAAATCGTTTACAAAATAATGAGTCAATGTAGGGCCTAAATGTTTGATCCTAGCAGAATCGTCTTCATAGGCTAACCGACGAGGAAAAAACACACCATAATACGTTATACTAAACATAATACAAACACATACATACAGCTAAAGAAGGGATGGAGACACAGAGCAATATGGAGGCTGTGAGTGGCAATCAAACTTGGCTGGGATCGGAGGGAAAACACACAAAGAAGATGTTATATAACATGGACAAACTGATGTGTTCCCCAATAACTCGTGTGCTACCATGCAGTTCGACCACACCTTGTCACTGTAATAGATTGAAAACAGAGTTGCTGTTGTTTTTTTTACAGTAAAACAGTTAAAGAGATAGTTGAATATTGGTAAAGAGAGTACAGTTTTGGTCAAACTACATTTTTGAAACCCAAACCTGTCCCATTACATTACAAGATAATAGTTATAACTCCACCATGCTCGAAAGGTACACAACATTACAAATTGCAAAAGTAAAAATCATGTCTATCGTAATTTGCAAAAGAGCCGTTAAAACCAAAAAAGGCGCGTTCTAAAAATCTAGTTTTAACCATTTTTAATACAAATCTTTTGTACATTTTTGAAAAGTGTAAGCATTTGTGTTGCTTTTTCAACAGCTGGGTCAAAGTTTTTGAATTATTGTGAGAACCCACAATAACGACAAATGTGACCTCACACCACAAAACGACCGTTATGTCGCCATGGTAGTTTGTCTGTTATTAGCTGGAAAAAAAAAAGATTTTGATCAAATAAAGTTTATAATGTCAATAAAATTGTATGCTCTTTCAAATTTGAGTTTTTTCAATACCTCACACGACAATAATTTCGCTCAGCGCCCTCTATACCAAAATTCAACTATCCATGTAGGTTAACATTTTCAACGCAAGGAACATGAATGTATGAATAAAACATATACATATAGAACTGTACTGTAATATATCATAAATGAGACGAACAAGATACAATGTGACCGGCTTTTTCAACTCCAGACGATTGTCGGTAATCATCATGACTGCAGTAATACATGCACATTAATTAAGGCGAGTGTGTAATATTGCAGCTCCTGCTCCAGTAGCGCAGAATATCAAATTGAGCATAATTATTAGAAATAGTGTAATTTGTATGATATTTGTATGAATTGAAAGCTAATGATGCGTTCTATTAATTTACATTAAAATGTCAATAATGACTTTTTGCGGACAAGAGACTGATTTCGCCAAAGACGGTCACTCCTACCATACAGTTTAATCAATCGTTTACAAGAAATATTTTCAAAGAAACTCAAAAGCAGTCAGAACTCCAAGATTTTCAAATGTAGATTACTTAATTTTAGTTCAACCCCTCATGTGTTTTCAGTAGCGTTAGGCACACGTGTCGATATGCAATCATAACAATGAAGGGGGTAATCCCCAATTCATGTTAAACCTATTAATGGTATAATAGATAGTCTTTAGTCAATAAACTTGCAAGTCATCGTATATTTTGGAATTTCAAACCAACATTGGTCGCAATTAACTAAATTGCGCTGAAATAGTTTGAAACATAATACATTTGAAAGGCATATCAAAATTAATGAGTACGTAAATGAAACTTTACATACAGTTATTAAAGTAGGTAGACTCTGCACGGTGACTCATTTCCTACAACAAAGAGGTAGTGTATATGGGTGCTTTGCAAACCAAATTGTTATGAGTTCAAACAGAGTTAAAAAACATATAATACATTCGTTTTTTGATAAACTGTCGATGTATACAAGTAGATAGACTATGTGAGTAAACAAACATAAACATCTTTTAGTTAAAGATGTGTATGTTGTGCATTTCGAGCCATATGTGTTCTCTAACAAAATCCTGATGAAATTACTCGGCACATACTGAAAATACTTCAATGGGCAATCAGTATTATAAAGTTATGAACCAGTGCACTATAACACTGATTGCCCGTTGACAACAAAACTCATTCGGATGGGCATATCTCAGCCAATACGTGACCTATTGAATTGATTTTCGGTATTTGGACATTATTTGTTATGCTCTTTCTGAAAATGAAGTTCAAATTTGAAAATTTAAAAAATAGATGTTTATGACATCATTGATGACATCACACTTCACCACTCTATAGAGATAAAATAAGGGCATGTTATATAAAATATACAATAAAGCGTGAATAATACAATAATATGTATACATATATAGATAGGCTATGTTAATACTAAAACATATATAATCTAGTGAAAGTGGTTGTAGCTTGTGTTTTTAAAACCAAATTAGTTGCAAAGTAATTTATTATGAACAACTCGGCATATACATTCCTATGTCTAAAAGGCATGTAATATACAATTTATTCGGACATGAATATTACTATACATGTATAACATAATTATGTAAATTGAACAAATATATGTACAAACAATAACAAACTATTGTACTAAAAACGGGAAGCGCATGTACTTTAACTACCCTTTCACATTTGACTTTGTGAAAGCTCATACAATGTACAGTAATACTTAGCACGTACAAAAAGTGAGTGTAGAAAGACTAGTAAAATGTATAGCATATAGGTGTACATGTACAAATAAAAACCTGTTTCACTCCAGTCATTAATATTTATAAAAATAGCATGTGCATAGAATTAAGTTATTTTGTGGTATGTCCCATTATCTATGATAACAAGGTACCGCTAATACGATTTCAAAACAGATTCGTTTGTCGTTTAGGAAAACACATTATGATATCATTAGTATTGCAGTAGAACATACTATTGCAACGTGAAACGTATATTTTCAAGAGTATCATATTTATTCGAAGGCTTTTAGTTCACGTGAACTTACTTATGTAATTGCACAAAATCATATTCTTATGAAATGAAAATAGAAGGTTTCGATCGTACCAATATAACCCAATAATTGTGAACAAAATATAGATAATGTAGATATTATGTACTTATATTGTATAAATTGGGGTGAAACAAATGGACGAACAAATATACATTTAAAAAAACACCCACGATTTAGATTTTGTTACAAATGTAATATTTAATATTTAAACAAAATTTAAATGAATATGTGTGGCGTCCGAGTTGCTACGTCATTAATTAACAAATTCAGAATAGACACCCACATTATTATAACATACAACAAATGTGTACACAATAATTTAAACCTTCTGAATGAGATATCGCGCCCCACTTCTATTCGCTCTTCTTGGACATGAGTATTAGTACTGTTACTCCATTGAATAATACAAATTATATCCCTCATGAGATCGTTTTACCATTGAATTTGACAAACGATAGTTTTGGACAACTCGCACAATAACGTGACCGGGGTTGTAAGTAAAAAAATTAACACTAAAAGTTCGTTACGCGCTCGTTCCATAGATCATGTGTTTTAGCCAGATGCACACGCGAACATATTTGTACAGTACTCTATGGCGCACACGTTCTAGTCACGTGTTTGGCCTTGTCGGTAAAAAACTAACACTAAAAGTTCGTTACGCGCTCGTCTAAACCCACTTAACACCGTAATGTATTGTGCGCACGCATTAAAATTTGCGATTATTAAATTAAATTTACGATATATCGTTTAATTTGTGATCGGAATTTAACCGAGGAATTAAACGGGTACTTTTGCCTTTGGATTATCATTGGATCATTTAGCTTTTGTGAATTTGATTAAAATGGCGAAGGAAAATCCAAGATTCGAATTGATATCCGATGAGGATTTGCTCAAGCTTTTGGACGAAGGAGACAGCGAGAGCACTAAAAGACAAATAAAATTCGCTGTCGAAATCTTCACCGAATACCGCCGTGAATGTGATACGGGGGCAGGAGCTACGCCTACGGCTACCTACGGTAACGTACCGGTACCCGAGCTCGACGACATTCTTGCGAAGTTTTTCGCGGGTGTAAGACAAACAACTTTATTCCCAACATTCGATGAACGTAATTCGTTATGGCCTGCAACGACACTTCAAGCGTGTAGCGAATGTCGACATCGGCGGAGCAAGTCAATTCCCTCTTTCCAACCAAGCGTTTAAAGCGATGCAGAAACAACTAAAAAAGGAAGGAAAATCTGAGACAACCCACAAAGAGGCAATCAGCAAAGAGGATCTCCAGCTAATGGAGAACTCCTTTGATTTGGAAACACCCACCGGGCTGCAACAGAAGGTATTTGTAGATATAATGCTCTATTTCGCCAACAGAGGGATGGAGAATTTGAGGGTGATGCGGCCTGAGGATTTCATCCTGGGAGAAGAGGGTGGACGTCGCTATTTTAAGAAAAGGGACAGCGCGACAAAGAACCACAACGACGACGGCGAGGCGAGCCAGGGAGGACTCATGTTTGAAGACGACTCACGCACTTGTCCAGTGGAATCACTGTTGAGGTACAAGGACAAGTTGAACCCGGAATGCCCCTTCCTGTGGCAAAAGCCAAAGCCAAAGGGCTGTTGGAAGGATGATGACAAGTGCTGGTACATAAAAGTACCAATCGGGAAGAATACCCTTGGCCAAATGACAAAGACAATCTCGGAGCAGGCAAATACCGCCATAAAGTACACCAATCACTGCCTCCGCGCAACGAGCATAACCATCCTAGACAAGGCTGGATTTCCGTCAAGAGATGTAATGACCGTATCAGGTCATCGGTCCGAAAACTCGATCAAACACTACAGCAGAACCAGCACCGGCCAAAAAAGAAAAATGAGCGACACGATTTCATCTATGTTCAACTCCAAGAAGGGCAACCACCAGGTCCAGAATCAATGCCAAACGCGAGATCTGCAACAATTCCTCGGAACGCCCCCTCCCCTGGTTCTTGTTCCCGAGGTTGATATGCGACTGCGAGACATCCCATCAACTTCGACAGCACAGGGCCCAGCAAGCAAGCCGTTCAGTGTTCAATTAATGAACAACACTTCACCTGTCATCACCGGCGGAAATGTGTCATTTGGCAACCACGAATGCAAATCCTCTACGTTCAATTTTCAAAATTGCGAGGTGCACATTTATCAAAACAAGTAGGTGTCGAGATCAGTCTATGACATGTAAATATGTTATGTTCAGGTGTTACTGTTAATGTTATACTGTTATTATATTCGACTGTTTGAGTTACAACTTTACAAGTAACTGTTATTCTAACTTCTGCCTGAACTTTTGGAAGTTTCGCCCTTTTTAAGTGCGAATTATAGACTGGACCACGATTTAATGAAACAAAACTAGTTAATTACACCTACATTGACTCGATTGAAGATAGGTGTATTCATGATTCATGGACATGATGGACACGTGGACGCATAATTAGACACAGACTATTTACAACTTATATTGTCTTCAATGCAATAATCAAGTTCAAGAGAGTACTCCCGGCCTACAGAGTGTTTTAAACTTGGTACCTAAATACTTACATCAAATGGATCGATGCCAGCATGCCATGGCGTGCACTGCCATACGACTCATGCAGTCATGTGGATGTAACTGGGAGATTGCAGGTTCATCGACATGAGGATCAAGGAATCCTGGATGGCTGGCGACTGGTGAGTCTATAATTTATAATACCGTTTTCGTCTAGATCTCAGCTCTTATGCCTAATTCTATCATATCAATTACATGGAATGGTAGACAATATACGTGACGAATCGTAACCTCAACCCCAAAATCAGCTGATTGATAAGCGTGTGTGCCATCCAGCATGCTGCCGTTATTAATTATGTACGTACAGTACAGTACAAGGCCGGCCTACCACACGTACGCAATTAGTATACCGTCGATAAAAATAGATCTTATGCGTAGCATATTGTGACGTCATTATGCTCTTTCTTTGTGTAACTGCGCGATGGCGCGATGCATACTAATTATACGCTTAAGCTAATCAATCGCCTGAGGTATTGGCACGGTATTGCGCTATAATATGCGTAATTACGCCATGTATCGCGCGAGATAAGATCTTAGCTAGCCAGCTGTGATCGCGTTATATCGATACCGGATAAATACGATCGAGTAGAACTGACCATAATTTAACCAAGTCCAAATCATGAAAAAGTTAACATAATTTCACATTTTGTCTTACTGATGAGGGATATAAAACAAATAACGAATGGGCTTGATTGTGATAGGCAAATCTATTACCTCGGTGGACTCAAAATGATTATTACCCTCAGCTACGCTTCGGGTAATAATCATTTTGAGCCCACCTCGGTAATAGATTTGACTATCACAAGAAGCCCATTCGTTAGTTGTATATAAAAAATAGTATATCATCAAATAACAGATTATATTGAATGGGCAATGAACATACCATCTACACAATAGTCAATCAATACATCAATCAATCGTGATAGGCGCTATATAAATCGAGGATATTATTTTGTGTATTATTATTAACAATTCTATGCATTTTCCCCTTTACTTTACGCGTAATCCACATACATTTTGAAGGAATTTGACATCTATAGAATGACCGTGTAGGCTACTTGCAACCTATTTAAGTTTAATTTTCCTGCATTTCTCCATATTTACAATATAAAGTTAAATCAATATATTTAAGAATATTATTACATAAGTGTAAGTATTAATATTATCAAAGACACTACAAGGGGAAGACTGGACACTTCGCGGATTTTGTGTAACGCTGAATTTCGTACATGGGGAAGTGCGCCCCCTAGCGTTGGGTAGGTAAACTTCTTGTTGTTTTCGCGCGTAGCCATTGAAAACACAATAGGGAACTGGTAGTGAAGTATCAAATTCCTTCTTATTTTTGCTTTTTTATCTCAAAATGTACACCAAATATTAAAAGGAGTTTGTTTCTAAGTTTGTCTGTTTACAGGTGAAAATTTCCAAGAAATCTTTAATAGTAGACATGCAGAATCAACATTCCCGTACAAGTTTCTTAATTTGCTTGCTGTTAAAAAAGAACTCGTGTACATCATCAGGATTGTTGCTGTTACCTGTGTCATGGTTTGAAATCAAAATAGTAACTTTTATTTGAATACCTCTTTTCTCTTTATATGAAGAATTGTTGTTAACAAGAGTGTCACATCCGAAACACAAGCATTTTGTTAACTGCGGCGCAAAAAATCCAAGTCAAGTTAAAAGTCATGCAGGAAATCTGGTTCCTCTATTCACTTTCTTCTCCAAATTCGCAGATTAAAACATAATGTTCACTTCTCATTTTCTGTGCAAAAAAATACAGAAAAAAAAAGAAAAAAAAGATTCGAGGATATGAACATTTTCATCTTTGTTGACAAATTTGCTCAAAAAGCAGAAATATAAAAAAACAAGTGTGCCTTATGTCTGCATATATTTCAAGTTCATACTTCTAGTAATCTAATCATGATATCCACATGGACAGGAGTTAATTTCATTAATTTGTTGTCCCTAGTTTGATTTATAACATTTTCACATACAAGTACATATTTCATATTTATGTATCCATGCAATGGTGAATGAAATGAAATATCAGGATTTAGATTACTAGAAGTATGAACTTGAAATATATGCAGACATAAGGCACACTTGTTTTTTAATATTTCTGCTTTTTGAGCAAATTTGTCAACAAAGATGAACATTTTAAAATCCTCGAATCTTTTTGTTTTTAAATGTCTGTATTTTTTTGCATAGAAAATGAGAAGTGAACATTATGTTTTAATCTGCGAATTTGGAGAAGAAAGTGAAAAAGAGGAACCAGATTTCCTGCATGACTTTAACTTGACTTGGATTTTTTGCGCCGCAGTTAACAAAATGCTTGTGTTTCGAATGTGACACTCTTGTTAACAACAATTCTTCATATAAAGAGAAAAGAGGTATTCAAATAAAAGTTACTATTTTGATTTCAAACCATGACACAGGTAACAGCAACAATACTGATGATGTACACGAGTTCTTTTTTAACAGCAAGCAAATTAAGAAACTTGTACGTGAGTGTTGATTCTGCATGTCTACTATTAAAGATTTCTTGGAAATTTTCACCTGAAAACAGACAAACTTAGAAACAAACTCCTTTTAATATTTGGTGTACATTTTGAGATAAAAAAGCAAAAATAAGAAGGAATTTGATACTTCACTACCAGTTCCCTATTGTGTTTTCAATGGCTACGCGCGAAAACAACAAGAAGTTTACCTACCCAACGCTAGGGGGCGCCCTTCCCCATGTACGAAATTCAGCGTTTCATTGATCACTGTACAAAACCGGCGCAGTGTCCAGTCTTCCCCCTTGTAGTGTCTTTGATATTATAGATAACCAAGTACAAATGGACGGGGGCCAAATATTGCACTAAGCGCGAGACTATATTTAACGTCTATTCAACGCGGCGCTACCCGCTGCGCGCCGTGTTGAATAGACCAGTGGCTCATCTGACGCTTCGTGCAACATTCCTGGCCACCTCATCCAATAGCATTCATTATTTCCTCACAACTCAGTCCCATTGTCATTCGCATAATAATTTTGGTACTATGAAGTCTGAATTGTCTGGTTAATACCCCCGTCACATTAGCTACGCTCTCGCGCCGACCTAGCGCCGCTCCTAATCCCCATTCATAAAATTGGAAGCGTGGGGAGGACGTGGGGAGAGCGTGTTGAGGTCGTGTGGAGAGCGGCGTTCATTGTTCGCTATTGTTTAGATCCTACACTTTTCTCGGCCGCTCTGGCGCCGCTCCCGCGGCGACCAAGTTAAATTAGCAAATTGGCAACGCAGTGGGCAATGAATGGGAAGATTATCTCACATGCGTCAATAGATATCCTTCCATGAATAGCTCGATGAACAAAAGAGCAGGACGTAGCTAGCTTGGCGTTCGCTTTGGACATGTTGAAAAACAAACTTGGGGCTTCGGCGTCCTACTCTTTGTCCAGGGGCTATTGTATGTCCATGCATGGGAGGATATCTTTTCACACAAGTGTCATAATCTTCTCATTCATTCCCAAGTTGAACAAAAGACATTCTTGCAGATCTATTCCAGCACTTCTGCTAGTGGACGCTATAGATTGCGAAGTTTGACACGTTTCAACTATAGGTAAAATGATATCACAATTTAAAATGGCATGTCCGGGCAAAAATAATGTACATTTGGGGGAAACTCAATTTCTGGCTAAAACGTGGCATGGCGGCATACAAATTATATGAGGCTCCAATGAATGGGGACATACGCACACCCTATGTATGCATTATGAACATATATTTCCCGCAAATATATGATTGTTTTGTCCAAAATCTACCACTACTACCACTACTACCACTACTCTCACTACTACCACTACTACCACCACTACCAACACTGCCACCACCACCACTACCACTACCACTACCACTACCACCACTACTACCACTACTACCACTACTACCACTACTACCACTACTACCACTACTACCACCACTGCCACTACCACTACCACTACCACTACTACCACTACTACCACTACTACCACTACTACCACTACTACTACTACCAATGATAGTCAACAATAATAACCCTCCCCATTCCCTCCACCCAACCTCGTGAAACGCACTGAGTGTGTTCAACTACATTCGTACATGGTATTGGATCGCACAGAGCGTGTGCATGGAGATCGTGTTTCCCCTGCGCTTTGAAAAAAATGTTGGGTTTTTTTATAAGTACGAGAACGCAGACAGAGCGTAGAGCAAATGACCTCGTCTCATTGTTATGAGCTATTGTTAAAGATACACCAAGCGTGCACAGTGAATAGCTCGGAAAGCGTGGCCAAAGCGTACGCAGAGCGTGTTCAGGTCGTGGCAAGAGCGGGAACGAGCTACCATTGTGTCATTAATCGCTCGATTTGTCGGCGTTTCCCCTGCGCTTTGGAAAAAATGTTGGTTTTTTTTATAAGTACGAGAACGCAGACAGAGCGTAGAGCAAATGACCTCGTCTCATTGTTATGAGCTATTGTTAAAGATACACCAAGCGTGCACAGTGAATAGCTCGGAAAGCGTGGCCAAAGCGTACGCAGAGCGTGTTCAGGTCGTGGCAAGAGCGGGAACGAGCTACCATTGTGTCATTAATCGCTCGATTTGTCGGCGTTTCCCCTGCGCTTTGGAAAAAATGTTGGTTTTTTTTATAAGTACGAGAACGCAGACAGAGCGTGGCTATAGTGTGACGGCACACTTAAATCAATCGTAAATAGTGAATACTCAAGTGAATAATCTATGACATTTAAATTATACCGTGCTGCTTCGCTCCTTTTTGGTCAGTTCTGCACAGAAATAGGTATCACAGGCAGTAATGTACGAGTCACATGCAGTATCTTTTACAAATCATCTAAAAGACAAAGGTTGGGACTATTGTACGAATATAACTTTTCTAATTGTGTTACCCTTATTGTTGTTTACAAACATTTAAATGGATTTTATTTGAATAACATTTAATATGAACCTGAAGCGGTCCTCGGGGCAGAGCACGGAAGTCTAACTATTATTAGCGTCAATCCTCCAAAGTAATCATGGTAACCACGAACGCTGCAGATCCGATAAAGGTTCTGTGATGTTTTGGCACATCTATTATGAAGATAGTTCATGGTAGTAAGTGACTATTCATCTTTTACTTATAATGCATGAAAAACATATACGGTTTTCAAATTCGATCGTTACCGTCTACCAACACAGTATTTACATTATGGAAGGCTTTGATAAATGGTGCTATTGAGACAGAATAGTTTTCTATATTTATAGTGAACGGTGATATGCAATTTTGCTCATGATCATAAGTGATATCTTGTCGAGCAACGACGGAAATTTGAAGCGATTTGAGAGTTGCATCTGTCGATAGGCTATGGTGAGCATGAGAGGGAACAATATGACGGCCGTTGGAGAATATGAGTGAAAGCAAAGCTGTCGCAGCGTTTCCATTAGAGCGAATTTCCGCCGCGAACATTCGCACGGACCAAATCAGTGTTATTAATATATGGGCCTCAACGTGAGAAAAGGGGTCTAAAGGCGAAATTTATGGAAAATGAGTTAAAAGTATTTTCTGAATGTATGAAGGGTACTGAATCCAAAAATGTTTGGTTTTTGAAAATCTGACTTTTATACGTACCTCTACAGCCTCAAACAAAAATGGTGTATTTACGCAATTGTGTGAACAACTGCGCGCAGATCTGCTACACAACGCAATTTAGAGATACCCCCGCCCATGATTATTTTTGATCGCCAAATATTTGAGGCTGTTATGGGGTATGGTCAAAAAACACTTTTAACTGATCTATAACCAATTTCAAAAATTACCTCGGCAAGGTCAGGACATTATTTATTCAATATGGCTGCCGTATGACACAAACAAAATACACGGGGGTGGTGGGCGAATTCGCCCCTGAAATGCCCAAAATCGCCCCCGAAAAAAAAAATCGCCCTCAAAATTGTTTTTGGTTGTGATTTTGGGGATTTTTGTTGGGTTTTCTGTTTGGATCGTGATCAAATGCTTATAAGATCATCACTTACAGCATTAGAGCTTCATAGTAGCCCCTGAAATTCGAAAAAAGAGTCCGGAAATTTGTAGCCCCCGAAAGTTGGAAAATTAGCCAGCGAAATAAGAATATTAATGTTTTCGGTAAATTGGTCATGCGTCATGAACTCACCTCCACATAGGGTAGTGCCGTTACTTTCTGGGATTTTTGCTACCATTTCCTTCATTTTTGTCAAAACCAGAAAACATTTCTGAAGAGAGTTTGTAATTATGTTAAAGGAATATTAGAATGACAATGACTGTAAAGTTTGAGAGGTATACCCATTTCCTAAGTGGAGATTCAACTATTTGAAGGTTGGAACCAAAGTGTGGCGCAGGAAGCGGTGCCCCTGTGGGAAACTATTTTTTAAGAGCTTTTTTTCTTTTCTAAAACGTTGATAACTTTGTCAAAACTAGATGTATCAAATAAAAGCTTTAACATTCAAAGGGATTTTCGAGTTCTGATAATTAACAGAGAGTTCAGTTTTGGTCAAAATGAATTATAGTTACCAAAACCTGCACCATTACATTAGTTATAACTCCACCATGCTCGAAAGGAACAAAACCTTACAAATGACTAAGTAAAAACCCTGTTATCATTCAAAAAGAGCCGATAAAACTCTAGAGGGCGCTCTTTTAACACTTGTCAGTTTCAACAATTTAAAATGAAATATTGTGCGGGTGATGTTTTGTTGAAATGGTAGTTAGATAGAGAAATATGACAACTATTTAAAAACCTCTTCTAAATGTTTGAAAAGAGGAAGCATTTAAAAGAAAAATGTAACGGCTGGTTCAAAATTATTGAATATTTGTGGGGCCCACAAATATTACAAATGGTTATGTTTCTGGATATTTCAGCCATTTCTGAACCGATTTTGATGAAATAAAGTTTATTCTGTCATTACAAATATATGCTTTTTCGAATTTGACACTCAGTTGTTAATTATCTCACATAGAAAATATTGTATGTTGCGCCTCCATACCAACACTCAACTATCCCTTTAATTTTCTTGTACAGGGAAACCCCGTTATAACGAGGCAGTCGGGACTATCAAATTTACCTCGTTATAAACGGCCAAATTAATAACACACATTTAAATGAATTTATGAATCGGGAAAAATGCAAAGTGGCAGTCACTACCTCATTGCACTCACTTTGTACACGGTTCTGACGATCCATTTGATAATGTGACATCTGAACACTACAATCGTAAAAACATTTGTTAACGAAAGGGAAATTAAACATTTTAAAAACCTGTCCCATGCTTTTTATAAAAATAAGAATACAACAGGGTATGAGTGAACAGATAGATTTTCAATTGGATTTTGAGGATATGGACAATATTACTAAGTCCTTTAAGGCAGACTAGGCAGTAGCCAGAAGCTCGAATTGTTGCAGGTAAAACATATTTTTAACTGATCTTCACACCACTCGAATGCAATTTTTAAAAATTACCTTGGCAAGGTCAGGACATTATTTATTCACAATGGCAGCCGTATGTTCGACACATGTACTTGATTTTTGTTATAAACTTGTACTCTGTGAGCAGGACTTCCTAGGTCATTATAATAAAACTTCACAATTTTCAAACCACAAAATTGTTGCACAAACACACAAAATTAGTATGCTCTAGTCCAGTGATATGATTATGCTATGGCAAATGGCATGAATAAAAGTAGCAGAGATAAACTTGACAAAACTAACATTGTGTGCCTATTGTTCACAACTTGTTATTTGGAGAACAATTGAAGACCTGTATCAAAATGTAAAGCTTACTAACCTGTTTGTTCTGCAAACAAAAATGCAGGAATGAAAAGAGATTACAAAAGAATAAACAAACATTTGTGTGAATTATTTTCCTTTTCAATGGAGCTCTGTCTACAACAGGTGGACATTGCCAATGATCCTCAGTTCTGAACAGGGGGACATGTACATAATTGTATATAGTCTCTGCAGGCAGGGCGCGCAATCCTCAGTCCATGAGCAGGTGGACATGGACATAGGGGGTCTCTGCAGGCAGGGCGCGCAATCCTCAGTCCTGAATAGGTGGACATGGACATGTGGACATAGAGAGTCACTGCAGGCAGGCCGCACAATCCTCAGGCCTGAACAGGTGGACATGGACATAGAGAGTCTGTGCAGGCAGGCCACACAAAGGGGCCAACCTTCTTGTGGAGGTACTTTTCCCTGGACTCAGTCAGGCCAGCTTGTTAGAGGATGTCTGCTGACCCAGGAGTTACCTCCTCCACAGTGGCTTTTATAGCAGTTGAGTCAATTTCTCTGGATCAGTGAGCATAGGTCTTAACAAACACCTGGCCAGGGTGCAGAGCTGCACAGAATCTGCAAAATGGTGAACATACAGGGATATATAGTTGAGTTTGGAAAAGAGAGTACACTTTTGGTCAAACTGAATTTTAGTAACCAAAGCCTGCACCATTACATTATGAAGGAATTGTTAACTCTACCATGCTCGAAAGGAATGACAAATTTCGAATAAAAAGCCTGTTATAAAAACTTTCTAAAATCGAATTGGTTTCAATTATTTGAAATAAAAAATTGTCCATGAGTTGTTTTGTTGAAATAGTGATAACATAGAGAGATAATCAACAACTATTTAAAAAACTTCTTTTGTACATTTTTCAAAAGGGGAAGCATTAAAAAAGAAAAGGTTAAACGGCTGGTTTCAAATTATCAAATGATTGTGAGGCCCCACAATTATTACAAATGGTTATGTTTATGAATAGTTCAGCCATTCATTTCTGAACCGATTTTTATCAAATAAGTTTATTCTGTTTATTCTGTATGCTCTTTCAAATTTGACACTCAGTTATTTATTATCTTACCAAAACATTATGTAATGTAGCGCCCACTATTCTTCTGAATCAGATGCAAACATATCTTGGGAGTATAGCGTCATCTATGTTTCGCTGTCGGCACTGCCACCGCGTCTGTACTCATCCAAGAGTCTGTCTATGAGTATAAACTGAAAATCAAACAAGCAACATAGATTAGTATTCTCCATTATCTAGTACATGAACAGGGGAACAGACTGGATAATCCCATAGCTTGGAGTGAGTCAAGATATCACAAAATAACTCTATCAACATGTTCATGTAGATGTGGCACCTCCCACCCTTTCTGGTCCCCGTTTTTTTTTGTTTGCGGAAAGCAACTCACTAGCTGTGTTTCTCAAATTTGGCAAAATGGGAATTTAAAGGTATGGTGACAAGAAAACTGCCTCAAAATTGGGTTTTACTGTATCTAAGGTAGATGTTCATGAAGATTACTAATACAAACATATTTTCCTCGTGGGAAAACCCGGTAAAATAAAAAAATCAACGTGTAAATTCACTTTCGGAACCCCCGTAAAAAAACTGAGTCCCGGGCGAACAAAAAATGACGTCATCTTTGTGACGTCACCTGCAGGCAATCGCAGTTTAGCTCGGTCATAGACGTACACGCTGAGTGCAATACTCACGTTGACACAGAGATATTATTTCTATTTGTTTAAATATTTGCAAACATTTGTTCAGGTTTATATCATGGACGATATACACTCAGATGTGTAGCTGCATCCTGCTACAATTCATTTCTTAGCAATTCTTAAGCATTTTCAGTAAAACCTCAATTTACAAGCAAAAACGAGTTTGTTTTCTAGCAAGTCATAGGCTCTGCATGTAAACAATGTACATTCCTCCGCGTTGCGGTCTGCATGTGATGTCATGAATCGGGTGACACGTGCGCACATTCCTGCTCCGCTATAAATGACTTTTTTTAGGAGCATGGAACGCCGATGCGGAAATAAAGCAAAAAACTTGCATGAAACTTACCTTTTTTCCCAACTTAAGGATTTCTTTGAAAAAAAGAGTGTGGTATATCAATAAAGGCACATATTTAAAGCTATAAAGCTGAATCAAAGCCGGGATTACCCCCCTCCTTTAAGGTAGGCCTACTAAACTACAATTGTATTACTGTTTTTTTATCAGTGGTAAACGCACAAACCCATACAAAAATGAAGAATACAAACTTATTTATAAACTGTTTACATTTATGTACATCATGTTGTCAAGTATAGGCCCCATCAGGTCAAATTTATTTTCCATGCAATATAAACCCAAACTCATAAATCAGGTATTTTCATCAATAAAATAATAAAAACAGAATTTTATATTTCACTTCTTTTGATTGCCAGTTCATCAACCTTGCTTTCTTATACTGAATACTGCTGTGTTGTTTATTTTTTCTCCACTCATGGGAATGATGGGATGGATTGTCTTTGTCACCTACAAGCTGTGCGAACAGCGAACATTGCACGTACACTTACATTATAAATGTTTGTTCACAAACACCAACACACGTCGTAACACTACAAAAGTGATTTGATTTTGAGATGTGGGCAATTAGCACGACAATATAGGTCTAGGCCTCTCCCCTATCGACACTTCGGTCCATTTGCCAGGGAATTCAAACTAACCGGCTACAGCTTTTGCTAAACATGCACACATATAATTCTATTTAACCTTATAAAGTAACTAAAGCCCCAGGCCCTGCGTGTGACCCTTAATTTTATAGCACGGTTCACAGCAGGAAGAAAGTAGTGAAAATGTGTTGAAAATTACAAATGTGTTCAGTCTGCTTTCAGAGCATTATTTGCCTTCTTCATCCATTGACATCCTGCTGATTCCGATGATCAGTAATCAGTTTAATAGAGTCTTGTAAATACATATCCGAATGTGTTTCCATCAATTCATGTCTGATTAATCAAAGTTCAAACGTTCTTCTGAAATCTAAACTAGTCCGACTAGAGAAGTGAAGCTGAACTGGTTTGAAGCAATAACATAAACAGTTTGACGATATCATCATAGAATTGATTGATTTATTCCACCATATTTATTATGATTTGCATTCGCTGTGCTGTGCACAGAGCTGATATTATACTGAATAATAGGCCTATATATAGGCTAGTATAGCGGTTACAGTCCGTTATTCCGAAGGTTCGTTATTCCGAAGGTTCGTTATTCCGAAGGTTCGTTGATCCGAAAATAAAATCGGGTTCGTTATTCCGAAAATTAAATCGGGCTTGTTATAATACTATAGTTTGTGTTTTGTTTATTTAATTTACAGCCTGCATCAAGCATACCCCTCCCCCTTTCCCTCCCTTGGCCAGACCAATCAAACATTTAAGTTTATTGTATCTCTTTATATGAAATTATAGCATTATAACAAACCCAAATTCATTTTCGGATTAACGAACCCGATTTCATTTTAGGAATAGCGAACCTTCGGAATAACGAACCCTCGGAATAACGGACCTTCGGAATAACGAACCTTCGGAATAACGAACCCGATTTCATTTTAGGAATAGCGAACCTTCGGAATAACGAACCTTCGGAATAACGAACCTTCGGAATAATGAACCTTCGGAATAACGAACCTTCGGAATAATGCAACAAATGTTCGGATTAACGAACCCCATTTCATTTTCGGATTAACGAACACTCAGGTATAGGAAATTTGCGTGTTCGGAATAACGAACCTTCGGAGTAACGAACCTTCGGAATAACGAACCTTCGGAATAACGAACCGCACCCAGTATAGCTAGGCTAGCCTAGCCTAGGCGCCGCGTTAAATAATTTCACACCACTCTTTCACACACAGAGCCCGGAGAACCTACCGGTTAGCTAATTGCTGCAACCAACCCCTTTAATTTATCAACATCATGCTTCACATTCATGTCATTTATCTACACATTATTTACCCCGTTGTAATACAAATAAATACTTACAGTGAAACTTATTTCATTTCCTGCCATGGTAAGCCAGTCCAGGGGGTCCAGATAAGCAAAAAATACATTTAAAAGCACAACTGTCGCCGGGAAGTGCTGGGAGTTTAACCACGTAGAAACTCGAACACTGTGCATGTACTGCATGTTCATCGAGCATCGCGCACACATTTTTTTTCTTCACAGCTTGTTTGTTATTGTTTGTAACGTTCGCGTTCGGATGACCTTTGCACCGTACTACATGTAAAGCGCTAAGACCCCTTTTCTCGCGTTGCGGCCCATATTATTTATAAGTATTATTCATATATTATTCAATATCTCAATAGGGCAACCATTGAAATTCTTGTTCAATCATTGGTTATGTCCTATATTGATAACTGTAATGTCTTGTTATATAGTCTTCCTAACAAGGAATTGAAACGTCTTCAGAGAATTCAAAATACAGCCGCTAGATTAATTGTTGGTGCTCGTTCAAGAGATCCAATTTCCCCCATTTACATAGTCTTCATTGGTTACCAGTTGAAAAACGTGTCATTTTTAAAATTCTTCTCATGTGCTATAAATTTGAACATACTATATCTCCACTTTACTTAATTGAACTCATCCACCGTCACACCTCTGCACGCACTCTCAGGTCATCATCCCAACAACTTTTAACTGTCCCTCTTAGTTCAGACCTACGGCAATCGACCCTTCGCAAAATCAGCCCCCACACTTTGGAATACCCTACCATTAGAAATTAGAAAAATACCCTCAATCAATTCATTCAAACAATCTCTGAAGACGTTTCTTTTTGTATGATTTCTTTTTGTATAATTATACAGTATGTTTCCTTTATTATGTTTAGATATTAATTAGATATGATGCTTGTACTGTATACTTATGTGAAGCGCTTAGAGAATTCATTATGTATTATTAAGCGCTATATAAATCAAATGTATTATTATTACATGGCAAATATTCGCAAGCAAATTTTTTTAATCGCTCCTAAGAGCGATTATATAAATTATTCGCTGCGACAAAAAAAAATGGCCGCGGAAATTCGCTCTAATGGAAACGCAGCTTATAATGGATTAAATTATCGTCCTCGCTGTAGTCTTAATTAACCACACCAGCCTAACACCAACGTAAAACTGGAATAACAAACACCTACACTGTCATGACTGTCTCTCATGTATAGGTTTAACTCCATAATATCCTTCATGAAGGGGGTGAGATCATTTTTCTTTATTGCAACACGGATGGCGATTTTGCCGAGTTTGCGCTCATCGATGCATTCGTTCAGGAGCTGACGAGACGCACTGCCGGAACTATTATTCCACTAAAGGAGGACTTCATCCACACGATTGGCTTCACATCCAAGATCGAGGAAGAATTGCCTGAAGGCTTCTTGAGAAATACGTCCAGCTATTTCCTCTTTTCCGTTCTCCGAGATTTCGTCTGTAGACAGTGCCATTAAGCTAAAAAGGAACAATTATAGATTTTAGTCATGTTCATGTCGTCATTGTTCCGGATAAATTGCATGAACTGTTATTCAGCTCTTTACCTAGACATTGCATAAGAAAACAGTGAGAGAGCCAAAAGCCACACATTGGCATTTCCGGAATTGGAAGACTAAGGGGAGGGCCAATGTCGAAAAAAGTGACTTTAGGTTGCCACAACAAGTTTAAACCGATTCTAATTGCAAGTATTTTTAATAAGGCAACATAAATCAGAGGTCTACCTCAACATTTTTGTTGCAAACACCTCCAAATCCAAGATGGCGTCCAAAAAGGCAGCCGTTTTGTATTGCTATAGATAATTGGCGAGATTTCCCAAATGACACGTTATATCAAGATTATTCTGCAATCATATTAACGACAATTATATTTCCTATAATCTGATACCAAACACCGTGAGGTTCAGGATATGTATCACGGTCATTTTTAGCCCCAAACTCAAATTGTATGAATTTTCCCCCCGAAATATGAAATTATTGATTTACATAATTATGTATAAATCAATAATTGTATTAGCAATCAATCTAATACTTTTTAAGAAACTGTCCAATGGTATCGACAATACTCTCTGAAAATTTCAAGTGTATACCGTATCTGAACAAAAAGTTATAGTACTTTGAAGTCAGCATTAGCTATCCACAAAATGGGTAGTTTTGCATGATTTCTCATGCTATACAGGGTGTCTCAAAAAATGTGTAATCTTAATAAGAGGATTTGTATACCAAATGATTGCGTCAATCTCGGGACACCTTCAGTTCCAGTTATGAACAAATACAAAAAGAAACACAATTTCTTGTAATATGATGAATATTTCAAATGTAAATGTTGTGTCTGTCCTGTATTTGTTTAACTGCATTTATCATAAATCAAACGCTTAAAATGAACTTAATTCCACTCCACATGGAGCATTCCAGTCAGCTGCATACTGACGCGCATACCATGCATAATGCGAATTCGAATCATACTGGGTGTCCGTGATATGTTTAAAACAGTATCAAGATCATGCTCATTATCTTTAATACGTGTCTTACTGAAGGACTGAAGTACACAATATTCAGGACATACTGTATATGTGGAGAGCGTACCTAGCTTCGAACACCATCTTGATCGCGAGGAACGCACCCGTCATGCCCCTCATATCTTATTACATGTACCTGGAGACCATAGAGGTCTATACAATTTGTCTGACTCAGTATTAAAACAAAAAAAGCTAAATTGCTAAACTAATATGCACAACACCGAAAAGCCTCAGCAAGCCGAATGTTTATGTTTTTTGCACTACACTGTACTCGTGTAACCATGGTAACAACAGCCGATTATAGACAAAGATATACCAAATCAACAAATATTTACTTTAAAGACTTAAAAATAGCAGCTATAGAGTGTTATTTCACATGTGATTTGTTTTCCTCCATGTTCACGCGAAAATCAGTGTGCATAATGCGGTTTGTATAGCCAGATATTATGATTTATTATATTTCTATTATTGTTGTTACTACGGTTACAAGTGTACATGGTGGTACAAAAAATTACCCCAAGATAAACCTTATAGCCTATTCAAAGTGTTTTCAGAACTCTGAAAAAGTCTAGCTAACTGTGGTGTTCCGAATAATAATCATGTTAAAAACATAATTATCAAGATATGGTCGATCCAACTGTAAATGACGAGCGCCTCCCATTCGAATATTGCACTATGCACTTTGCATGATGGATTTATTATTGCAGTGAAATTACCGACACACTATTTTCGTGTACTATTGCAAACCGATGGCGGCATAAAAGAAGAAAACTGAAGGGTTTGCTTAAAAATGGTATCAACAATATGTCATTATTAGGGAGAAATTCTTGAATAAAGTCCGTAAACAAGAATTACATTTATTGGGGCACCCTGTATAGTGCTCGAAATCGTACAAATTTGCTGCATTTGTCGATATCAAATGCTGAGTTCCAAGAACTATAACTTTTTGTTCAGATACAATATACAATTGACATTTTTAGAGAGTATTGTTGATATAATTGAACAGTTTTTCGAAAAGTATTAATTAAACTGCTAATGCAATTATAGATATATGCTGAATTATGTAAATCAATAATTTCATATTTTTGGGGGAAAATTCCTAAAAATTTAGTTTGGGGCTTAAAATGACCGTGTTACATATTCTGAAACCCATTGTGTTTGGTATCAGATTATAGGACATTTGATTGTCTTCAATATGACTGCAAAATCATGCTTATTCCAGGTGTTGTTTGTGAAATCTTGCCAATAATCTATAGCAAGTAAAAACGGCTACTTTTTTGGACGCCATCTTGGATTTGAAGGTGTTCGCAAACATTTTTTTGAGGCAGACCTCCGAATTAAATTGTCTCACTAAAAATACTTGCAAATAAAATTGGTTTAAACTTGTTGTGGAGATCTGGCAACCTAAGTCCTTAAGGAAGCCACTTTTTCGATGTTGGCCCTCCCCTTATAAGTTTGAAATAACACATCTACTGGTCATCGAACATGCTTTAAATGAAAGATCAGACAAGCATTGTTTGTTGTCAAGCGAAGGGGCAGGTTGTCAGTGGCAACGTCGAATCTAAAGGCTGCATAGAACAATAAGAATGATAGTGTGCAAACAAGGCTGATAGAATACAGATACAAAATACCCGTATTTACCTTCTTTCATGAGTCTTTAAACCAAACAAAAGGAACCCATGAACACTTAGATAACCCAGAAGGCGTAGGGCGGAAAACGTTTACCTGGCACACATGGGGGGAGAGGGGGGGGGGGGGCGACAAGAACCTTGAAAGTACATAAATATAGGCCTACATTGAAAGCTACTTTAATTATCTGTATTTTACATATCCTTAATTACAAATTGTCCTGTCATGTTCTTTCCTTTGAGTTGATTCATCTGTTTAAATTTTGACTCACAACGGGGACAGAGGTTTTAAATGTACATGGGGGGTGGGGCCCCCTGTATACGCCCCATATCAAACACAGCTCCATACAAATAACAGCACAGTGGTTGTCTATTTTAGGCGGCGTTTTCACATGCATATTCATCACCATTGTATTTTTAGGTGACGTGTCCATGATATTCACCTCCATTATTATCCTCATGAATATTCCTCACCATTATTTGCATACTTGATTAACGTTTCCCTTTTGGACAGAGAGCGGGCGCTCTTTAAAAGCAAGATGCGTATAGGTGCTTGGGGGTGCTTGCCGATGGTGTTCTACGGTACCTCTCATACAGTCTCGTACAGTCTCATTTACACATTCAATATGGTGTTTCCAAGTCAAAGTGCTATCAATTTGAACTCCTACAAAAGATGCCACACTCACTTCACTTATATCTGTAATCAGACAGTCTAAGGACACTATTTATATTAACGATCTGTCTTTAACTTTTAATACACATATTATTAGTTTTCTTTAAATTAATAGTGAGCTTATTAGCGTTACACCATTTTTGAACTTCATTTAACTGCTCATTAACTTCATTTATATCAATTTCCGTAGTTTTAGTTTACAGACACTTCAGTTAGTGTTTATTAAACACTAATCCGGCCTTAAACAGCATACTTGAAATGACTTGGTGATAGGATTGTGTTAACAGATTGCCCTCGAATTTCGCCGTAATACAAACTTCCGTTTCCGACAGGCGGTGTTTATTGTTATGTGTGTTATATCGCAGATGGTGTTGAGCTATAGTGTTGGTGTTTAGTCAACACTAACGGTAGCCTTAACACCGTACTTTAAAGGAGTTGGTGTTAGTGGTTTGACCTCTATTTTTGACGTATTTCCGGCAGTTTCACGTGGTAGCTGGTTTTTAGCGTCGTCTGCTGAACAGCTAAAATGTGTTAGTGATAACATGTTACATGCAAAACTCTATTGAGGGATCGAACCTCTAAGGGATCGAAATGAAAATCATTTCAAGTTCAGTGTTGGTCATGTTGGTGTTAGCGTTACTGTTAATAGGCGGAATTTACAGGGGACTTATTCAAGCATTAATATCACAATTCTTAACTCAAATTGTTGTGTTTTCGTTTGTCTAAACACGTTAATCAGTTCATGGCAGTAACGACATAGCCTCATCTTGTCAGTACACTGTGAAAAAAAGTAGTAAATTTACGTTGGGTATTTTTTTGTTGGGTAATAAATACGTTGGTTACTGTTTTGTTGGGCAATATTTGACCAACACTTAAGCAAAGTTGTACTCTGCCGATGCCTAAATACAGATGTCCAATTGTTAGGCAATTAATTGCCCTGCTGAGTGGTAAACTACATACGATCGTGCCATTGTGAAAAAAAGAGTAAATTTACCATGGTATTTCTTTTGTTGGGTAATATATACGTTGGTAACTGTTTTGTTGGGCAATATTTGACCAATATTTAAGCAAAGTTGTACTCTGCCGCTGCCTAAATACAAATGTCCAATTATAAGGCAATTAATTGCCCTGCTGAGTGGTAAATTACATACGATCGTGCTATTGTGAAAAAAAGAGTAAATTTAAGTTGGTAATTTTTTTGTTGCGTAATATATACGTTGGTATTTGTTTTGTTGGGCATTATTTGACCGATACTTAAGCAAATTTTTACTCTGCCGCTGCCCAAATACAGATGTCCAATTGTTGGGCAAGTAATTGCCCTACTGAGTGGTAAACTGTATACGTGCGTGCCACTGTGAAAAAAAGAGTAAATTAAGTTGATAATTTTTGTGTTGGGTAATACATTTATTTATTTATTTATTTATTTTATTTATTTATTTATTTCCTCTCATAGGGTGGATGGCCCTTTCAGCGCAGCTGATTTTCAAAGGGGTCCACAAGCATAAAAATAACAATAAAATATACAGTGAATTATGCAATACAATAAATGCAAGAAATAAGGCAATGAATTATGTACATATAGTTACAAGTTACAGCTAGCAAATAAATGTACTAAACAAACAAACTAAAAAGACGGTTAATTGCAGAAATTCAACTTGAACGACAACAAACATACGAGTAAAACTTTAAAACCAATAACATAATACAAAAACATCAAGATAAACAAAAAATAAAAAACAAACAAAGAAACAAAAACAAAAAACTAAACAAAACTAAGGGGTTTGTATAATATTTATCACGTTAAAAGTATTAAAAATAAAAAAAAAAAAAAAAAAAAAAAAAAAAAAAGGCATGTATAACTATGACATAACCAAAAGATATCAAATTAAAGGTAAAAAAAGGGCAAGACAAAGTTCAGTCTGCAATTTCATTCAAATTAATGGTGCGAACAAAGGTAGTCAGTGTATTTAAGGTTCGCGTTTCATAGGAGAGACAATTGAATAATTTGGAACTATGATAAAAGAAACTTCTTCTTAAAAACTCGGTTTTAGGTTTTGGAAGCTGAATTTTATAATCGGCATTTCTTAAGTTGTGAGGATTATTTCGAAATTCAACTCGTGAAGATAAGTAATTTGGAGTTAAGTCATGCATTATTTTGAATAACATGATTAAATTTCCTCTTTCCCATCTGTCAACAATTGGGACTACTTTTGCTTGTTGGTAGATTTCGCGAGTTCTTTGCTCAAAAGGTGCCTTAATCATAATCCGCACAGCTCTATTCTGTAGAACACGTAGCTTATTTAAAACGACTTGAGTAGCATTGTTCCAAATTATAGAGCAATAATCAAAGTGTGTTTGAATAATACTGAAGTATAGCATTCTAGCAGTACACAAGTCAACAATAGGTCTTACTTTACGAAAGAGAAATAATCCTCGGACAACTTTTTTGCGTACATGGTCTATGTGCAGTTTCCAATTCAAACTAGGATCAAGAATTACGCCAAGATATTTACAACTAAAACCTCTTTCAGTGCATTATTGCCAATATGTATATTTAAATTTACATTATGAAACTGCTTTACTCTTGTATGGGATCCAATAAGCATATATTCAGTTTTGTTCATGTTAAGTATCAGCCTGTTAGCATTCAGCCATAAAGTTACAGAATTTAGATCATCATTAACCTTGTTCGATATATCATTGGCACTATTGGAAGAGTAGTATATACACGTATCATCTGCAAATAATGAAATAGATGAATGCTTCACCACATTTGCAATGTCATTTATAAATATTAGGAATAACATCGGTCCCAAGATAGATCCTTGTGGAACTCCGCACTCTACTTTCCCAGAAGATGAAGTTGTACCATTAACTTTGGTGACTTGAGTGCGCTCACTCAAGTAATTGTTAAACCAAGATGCGCTGTTTTGATCAAATCCATACCATTCAAGTTTCTTTACGAGCAGATTGTGATCTACAGTATCAAACGCTTTCTTTAAATCCAACGCTACAAATGCGGTTACCAGACCGTTATCCATATTAGAGAATAGATCTTCAGTAAGGTTCAAGAGGGCTGTTGCGGATGAATAATTTTGGCGAAATCCAGATTGGTGACTGTACAACAACGAGTTTTGTGTGAGATATTTAGTGACCTGTTCATGCACAATCCTCTCAATAACTTTAGATAGGATCGGGAGAATCGAGATCGGTCGGTAGTTCGACAATTCAAAAGCATCCCCACTTTTGAATATGGGGATTACTAATGCCATTTTCCATTCCTTCGGGATAACGCCACTGGTTAGAGACAAATTTATCAAGTGTGTCAATGGTGAGACAATGTAGGACATTGCCATTTTAATGATTTTAGCCGGTAAGTCATCCAAACCAGTAGCCTTGTTTTCAGGAATAGTTTTCAGCACTCTTTTTACATCTTCAATCAAAACAGCCTTAAATTCAAATGTTGTATCTGCCCTTTTTAAAAAGGAAGTAAAATCACCATCTAAATTACAACCATCATGTAATTTTCGTGCAACACTGACAAAATAGTTATTGAAAATGTTGGCCATGTCATGATTGTTATTAATCGTTTGATCATTAAATTTAATACCAGGAATTCGAGTGTTATTCCGTTTATTAGGAATCATACATCTAAGTGCTTTCCAAATCGCGGCACTATTACCTACATTTTCCTTTATTTTATCTTGTAAGTACACCTTTTTTGAATTTCGCATGAATGTAGTAACACTATTTCTTAACTTCTTATAACTTTCCCATTCATCATCATTGCCAATGCGCTTAGCTTTCCTCTTCTGTTTATCTCTTTCTTTCATCATGTCCTTTATTTCTTTTGTTATCCATGGGACATTATTTTGTTTGACCCTCTTCGTTTTCATTGGGGCATGTTTATCAACAATCTTTTTAAACGTTGTTGCAAATGTACAATATGATTCATCCACATCGTTTGTATTGTATACATCATTCCATGATTCATTTAACAATTCTGCTTGAAAATTATCAACATTCATCTTTTTAACATCACGAAAAGTGATATACTTATGTTCATTAACCCTAGTTCTGACGTTGCCCCACGATGCTACAATCATGTAGTGATCACTCAAGCCAATCTGAACTACATCATTAAAACTGACCTTTTCTTCGCTGGAGGAAATGATTAAATCAATTGTGCTACTAGAGTCACGAGTAATTCTAGTCGGTTTAGAGATTAATTGCTTTAAATGGTAGTTTTCAAGCAGTGTCAAAAGCCGATTAGTATTACAGCTTGGGTGGGGGTTCATTATATCACAATTTAAGTCACCCATCAACAAAACTTCGAGGCCAGTTGATTCAATATTTTGTAGCAATAGTTCTAATTTATCAAAAACCTCCAACGAAGAATTAGGTGTTCTATACCATATACAAACAAGAAAGGGTTTTTGCTTTGGTGGATCAACCTGTAATATGATCATTTCTAAATCGTCACAACTTAAATCATTTCTCATTTTATATGTTATACAATTCTTCACGTACGCTATAACTCCTCCACCGTGTCTATTTCTATCATTGCGTATCATTGAGAATCCATCAATATTTACACAAGAATCTGGAATGGAGGAGTCAAGCATGGTTTCACTGAAGGTCAAAATATCAAAACTGGCGTTCACAAATTTGCTTCTAATCTCATCGATACATTTATAAAGTGAACAAACATTTAAATGGATCAAATGTAATCCATTCTGGGATTTCATCAAGTTCTGCATAGCATCAAAGTTCTTATATGATTCGTTCATCCGTTCTTCGTGTGCAGCTAAATGAGGATAATCTGTATTTAGCTCGTCAGTGGGAGGGGTCTCGTGATCTGTTACTACAAAGCTTAGGCAATCGAGGTTGTTTGGTAACTCTTTGAACATGCACGGTGTGCAGATCCAATCCTTCTGTGATAAAAACAATTCCCGTGAAGCAGAAGAACATGTCAAATGTGCCCATTCCTTACAACATATACACATGATAGCGTTATGGTTATGTTTTACAACGTTTTTGCAAGAGATACATGGGTATTTAATCATTTAAAGTTAAAAAGACAAAAGGTTTTTTAAAGTGTGTACCTCACAATCTGTCGAGATCGTTCAGGGTTCGAACGGACACGACCGCGTTGTCCTTGGTCAGTGCACGAATCTTCCCGTCAATCGTACACGCTTTCGCGATCGATGGGCATTTGAGTGTCTCTCTCATGATTTGTTGGCAAGCGGCTGTCAGGTGTTCGCGGATGAAGATCTGTGTTTTTTCAGTTTGGTTTTCGCGGCATAGACGCGTTGACGGACGTTGTACCTCGCAAACTTGATGATGAGGGTTCTTGGCTGGGGTCGGGCTCCGTCGTCCGTCGTACGCTTCTTCGTGTAGAGGCGATGACTTCGATCGATGTCTGTGGCCTTCACATCGACTTCCAGCTTGGAGTTGAGGAGCTGCAACGCGACTTCGTCGGTGTCTTCCCCGTTCTGCTCTGCCACTCCGTATAACAGCAGACAATTTCTTCTCGAATACTGGGCCTGCTCCTCCTGGGCGTTCTCCATGGCGACGAACTGCCTTTCCAACTTCTGGATTTTGTTTTCCAGCAATCGCACCTCTTTGTTCTTGGCTTCGAGGTCGTGGTTGATGGCGGCGTATACATCCTGAGACACCTTCTCCATGATTGCGTCCGCTATCAACGCAACAAGACGATCGAGGATAGGCTTAGAGCAGATTACGTCTTTAATCTGCTCTTGGAGTTGGATAGCTGGACAAACTTTGCATCACATGTTTACCTTGTTATACCATTGGTTTTCTGTTGAATTTTTGTAAATGTATGCTACACATGTGATATATATACGCGACATGCTGCGTGTATATTATAAATTCATTCCTATAATCTGGCACAGCCAGATTGCACTTAGAAAGTCTAAATAGACCAGTTGTGTGTGATTATACATTGACCCCAATGTATCCCACATGATTTGGACCACATGTCCCATACGTCCAAATTGCAAACTAGTTTCAATTGGGAATATCAATTTGGAAATTTCAAGTGGTAATTTTTGATTGGTAATTTCAATTGGTTTTTCGTCCTGGGCAGTCAGATAATGACCATTTGTTGTTTAAAGCAACTGAAAAATGCCCAACAAATAGTTTTATTGATTTTATTGATATCATAATAACTCAACAACTTAGTTAAATTATGTCATTTTCTGGGTAATTATTATAGGTCTTGCCCAAATACATTAATGTCCCCAAAACTTAGTTCAAAATATAACCCAACAGTTGGGCACATTAATGTCCCAACAACGTTGGTTTAAAATATTGTCCAGCAGTTGTTGAGGTTGACTATGCTTCTAACGTCGGGTAAAATATTGGGTAAATATACGTAATATTAACAGTTGGGCACATTAATGTCCCAACAACGTTGGTTAAAATATTGCCCAGTAGTTGTTGAGGTTGACTATGCTTCCAACGTTGGGTAAAATATTGGGTAAATATACGTACTTACCCAACAGTTGGGCACATTAATGTGCCCAACAACGTTGGTTAAAATATTGCCCAGTAGTTGTTGAAGTTGACTATGCTTCCAACGTTGGGTAAAATATTGGGTAAATATACGTACTTACCCAACAATTGGGCACATTAATGTGCCCAACAACGTTGGTTAAAATATTGCCCAGTAGTTGTTGAGGTTGACTATACTTCCAACGTTGGGTAAAATATTGGGTAAATATTTACCCTTTTTTTTCACAGTGTACTACATTTGGAACTTAATACATCATAACAACTTTGCAGGTTAATCGTCATGATAAAGGGTCTGAAAAATGCTTATACGACAATTTTATTTTGTAGGTTCCGTGTTGCCTCCAGTTTATGATTACCCTGTCAGATACCCCACTGATTTTTGGACATTTTATTTATGTTTTGACTTAAGGTGTATTTATTTGTTCACGTGTTTTATTATTTTTTTGTATATTGTATACAGTTTGTATTGAGTCAAGACTATTATAACTGAGCAAATTATAAGAATTACACAACCCGAATCCTAATGCATAAACATGCTAACCATAGCATAACAATAAATGTAACCGGAGTTACACAGAATGGTCTATGAATTATGAGGAACTAAGTTTATCCAACTGGTACTTCTCAGCCAAACACCATTAACCATGTCATCTGCTCTTCTATAAATAAGGATTCTTCTTCGCTGCTGGGTCACATGTAAATATTAATAATTTAGCATTATTCAGAGCTCGACTACTTTTGCATCGATAATGTTGTGATATTTAACAGGAGACGTTAATCAAGAATGCAAATAATGGTGATGACTATTCATGAGAATAATAATGAAGGTGAATCTCATGGAAAACGCCACCTAAAAATAAAATGATGATGACTATTCATGTGAAAACGCCTCCTAATATCGACAACCACTTTGTTGCTATTTGTATGGAGCTGTGTTTGATTTGGGGTGTATACAGGGGGTCCCACCCCTATGCACATTTAAAGCCTCTGTCCCCGTTGTTAGTCATCATTCAAACAGATGAATCAACTCAAAGGAAAGAACATGACAGGACAATTTGTAATTAAGGATATGTAAAATACAGATAATTAAAGTAGCTTTGTATAGGCCTTAAAGGGTACCACCACCAAAAAATAATATTCTTATTAAAGAAGGTAACATCTTTAGTATTCTATTCCATCAACAAGTTCACACAAATATGTTTCCAGAAAAAAAAATATGTAATTGGAAAACGCATCACCATTCTAAAGCATGCGTTCATGCGGTCTGAATTGCAAAGACTAATGTGTGCAGAGCGAACGAATCGCCCGGGAACCTATTGTCTACAAACGTACGCGTGAATAGCATTGGCGCACTCGTAAATGGTTGGCCCGTATGGAACCAGGAAATAGTAGTGGTTCCGTAAGTGGTGGAAATTAATTGCTTTGTTTATGATTTACACAACCCTTTGCAAAATGTTTGGTATCGATTTGATATCTCAAAACGGTACCAAAACATATAAAAATGTATTGCTCTTTGCCTGATGGTCCCCTTTAATTTATGTAATTTCAACGTTCTTGCCCCCCCCCCCCCCCCCCCCCCTCCTCCTACGTGTGCCATGTAAACGTTTGCCACCCTACGCCTTCTGGGTCATCTGAGTGTTCATGGGTTCCTGTTGTTGGGTTTAAAGTCTCATGAAAGAAGGCAAATGAGCGTATTTGTATCGGTATAAGCCTTTATTGTACGACACAAATTCTTATTGTTCTATGCAGACTTTAAATTCGACATTGCCACTAACAACCTGCCCCTTTGGTAACAATGTCTACCATGTACATTGTAAGATCATTCACGTCCTGAACAAAAGCCATTTCTGCATACATCAGAGCGCTTGACAACAAACAATGCTTGTCTGACCTTTCATATAAAGCATGTTTGATGAAGCAAGAACGAGTAGATGCATGTTCTTTTAACCTTAACAAATAACATTCGATTGTCTGCTACGCGTCGTTTCGGTAGGATGCCAGGTTTTAAGTATGGTTGGTATTACCAGGGTCGGATCCAGGAAGGTGCAGGGACGAATGCCCCGTATTTTTGTATGTACTAATTTTGTTTTACCTTTACATAATATTCCTTTTTTAATCCAGTCATACAAGTAAAGGCTATTCGAGATCCTTAATCCAAATGCTGAACTCGCCCCTACCTCTATGAACAAAAGGCACACGACTTCCATGTATAGTAGTAGAATATAGCATCCTTGTCATGTTATAATCCTATCTCGCAGTGTAACTCCGCAGTATAGAAACACTAACATTGCTAGTAGGCAAACCTATTCTAGAGCTCTAGTTTAAAGGGCAATGCAACTCAAGAATAGAGTTTATCCTACTTAATACATCGTAATAGGCCTGTTTATTATATGAAACATGAATGGAGTCCACCATTATTAGGTTTGTGCGGACTACGGTCAATGATATGCACTAATGCATTTCAATAGCACCAATTCAAACCATTGTCTGAATACTTGTTGATGCTTTGAAATCAGTGAACAGCTTTTTGTTCGGCCCTAAGCACATACGTCAGAGTTTGCAAAGCATGTCGGGTAATTACAAGAACATGGCCGCTCCCTTCATCTGTTGCCGCGATAATAATTAGTAAAATGTGGGTATGTTCACGTATAAGGATTTCATGGGATCCAGGAGGCCAAAATTGCCAAGTTATGTATCGATTCAAATGTCTGTTCACCCTCTAAAAAAAAATAATAATAACCAAAAGCCATAGTTTCATTGCCCTTTAAGTTGAATATTGTAGGCCATTTTCGCGCTACCAATTTGTACACGACAACGAAGAAATACGGGATATGTAATACAAATTGCTACAATCGGTGGTAGCAGCATCGCCCAGCAAGTTGGGTCAGCCGCACATGGAACCGTCATTACCTCGTCGACGGCTGTCGTTATGTCGCCGGGGTTTGGAAGCTACAAGGACATGCCTAGGCTTGCGCCGATCCAGAGTTCACACGGCGAAAAATTAGCGCAGAAGCGGAACGGCATCGCTAAGGATGGGAGGAAGGAGAAGGCATCCCCTGCCAGGAGGAGTGATCACGGTGAAAGAGAGGAAAAGCGAGCGAACCTGGATGGGTTGTCAGGGAGCCAGAAGAGACAAGCCGTGAAACAAACTCTACAGAGTCCTCTGGAAGAGGCAAGAAAAGACTTGCATACCGCCGAGAGCTTGAGAAACGTTGATAAGCAATCGGATGTGAACAGGGCCGCTGTAGCAATACCAATGGAGAGTGAGAGCAGGGTGCCCCGTTCACATTCGAACACTGAGCAGACTAAGACGGGTTCTGATGTGGCATCGCCATGCGGGCAGGGCCATGCAAACGAGGTGGGCGGAGACAAGACGGAGACTGACCAATCAGACAACAGTACTAGCAAAGAGCATCCCGGTGACCTTGACCAAGGTCATGACATTGCTGAAGGTCAGGAGGACCCTGGAGGTCATGAGGGGTCAAAGGTCAAACCACAGAGGTCGTGCAAGGGCAGACTGTACAGGAAGCTGATGGAGGAGAATGGGAAAGGAGGGAAGGTCCCCAGGAGAGAAACAAGGGTGAGAATTACTACATCTTTTAAACAAAGATATTTATTGAACTCAAATTAATTTATCCCATTGATGACATATTAGGTACCGTGTAACACACATTCTCTGATGAATTCAGCCTGGGTATTTTTTGAGCCAGTCCGTAACAGGTTAACCCGTTCAGGACAGGTCCCGAAAGTACTCGGGCTATGGTCTATGGAGAATGCATGTTATAGCAAAACTCATCAGTATTAAACGGGTTAACATTTACACAAAATGTATTATTCTGCCACTTTCTCTGCACATGTAACTTGCAATGTGTTGAATGATGCAATTTAATGTTAATGTTATGGGACTAGGAGTTCTCATAACTCAACTTTTGTCTGATTCTACTTCATTTTCAACTATTTTTCTTCCTTTATTTTCTTTCATCAGTCAAGCAAAGCAGCTGAGAGTCCTGAAGAGTCTCCATCACAGGAGACTGAGTCATCTCCTGCAGGAGAATGCAAGGAGACTGAGAGCAGACCGGTGGAAGACAAGATGAGAAGAGCGGACAAGGAGGAGGAGAAGGAAGCAGAGCAGGATGAGGAGACGCCAATGGAGATCGCCTGCGAGGACCCCGCATCATCTGCACCTGGTAAATTTTCATGAACAATTTGAAAATTAAAATTAAGTTGATAACTTTCTATTGATGTTGATGATTAAATCACATAAAAATGTGATTTGTAATACACAAATGAATTGATATAAATTAAGTGAATATCATTGAAAAACATGTTTTACATATTGTTAATGTGTACATTCAAATTAATGTGCTGTACTTGTGTGAGTAGGATCTGTCGCTTTTTAGGAGAAGTTGGGGTGGTTGTTTGAGAGAATAACAAAGTCAGACAAAAATGACAAAATGAGTCTATGATATGTAAGCTGCTTAATTTGTTACAATTTCAACCACTGTATGCAATGAAAATTGAGATTCAGTTCACTCTGTATATAAAAGCAGTTAATTTAGATTAATTTCAAACGTTATAGCAGGCCACGCAACAGACGGTGCCAATGCTTCCAAGGAGAGCAAGCAGGCCATTGCACAGGAGACCGAATGTGATACAATCTAACATCGTTTTCTCACTTTCTCATTTTTCAGTAGGGAAACAGTGTATTCCTTTTCTATGATACTATCATTCATCATTTAGAAGAATCCTACAAGGAATCTGGCTTATGACTGACGATCCAACAAATGTATAATTTGTGTAAAAGTCTTACGATGTTAATAGATTAATTTTGTCCACATGTCGGGTCACGCAGCAGATGTCAATGCTTCGATGGAGAGCAAACAGGCTGGCCAGTCCACTGCACAGGAGGCGGGGCTAGAAATATCCCTGCCGTCTGAGCTGCCCTCTGTTGACGGGACGCTGCCAGGAGCGAGCATGGCTGGGACTTTAGCCGGCGTAGCTGGAAGGAAAGACCTGTCCAAGGCTCACATCTTGAAGAGGAAGATTGATGATGGCATGGAAAAGTAAGCGTGATTTATATTTACCTTCTTTATATGGATGCTCATTACTCTCAGATAGTATGCTCCCTGGGGAGTTGAGAAGTCGCGTACAATTATTGTGTATTAAACAAATACCTCATATTATAATCACTATTTTTGCAGATCTTTTGGATGTGATTGTGAATACATTTTTTTTCTTGTTCTATTCTGATCATTATATTTTATGTGGATTTTTTTGCACAAGAATTTTAACAAAAAAATTGACAGTAAGGACATTGACTATGTTGGGATGTGTACATAGGAACATCATAATGATCAAAGCTCTTCATCGTCTTCCACTCAGTTAACCCTAATCCCACTGGGTTATTTTGGTCACTTGAGTCCACTGGGGGGGGGGGGGGGGGCCTTTTTGGCCCCCCCCCCCCCCTCAAATCTCGGCAATGAATGGACCGATCGACTTGAAAATTGGCACACACGTAAAACAAGTCAAGTAGAATAAGAATTTGAAAAAAAAAATAAAAAATTGGACCATTATTTTTTTTTTTATAATTAATTACAATTTTGAATATGCAAATTTTGGACGATTTTGGGGAAAAATTGGTATTTTCATCTAAAATCAAAAGAAATTACAGGATTTCTTCAGGTTTTCTGTAAAAATACTTTCAAATGATGTTATTCATCATATCCATGTTTTTTAAAGACTGGGCTATTTTGAACTTTAAAAAAACTGGGGAGGGGGGGGGGGGGGGGCTAAAAGGGCCCCCCCCCCCCCCCTAAGATCTCGGCAACCAAAACTCCGATCGACTCCAAATTTGGCATCGTGATAGATGTCCATAAGGTCTACAATATTCCGTAGTTAAAAAAATAATAATAATTAGAATATGCTAATTAGAGCTAATTAATTATGCGAAAATTGTATTTGTTTGTATTTTTCGTAGTTTTCTCGGCAATTGAAACTCCAATCAACTCCAAATTTGGCATGGTGATAGATGTCCATGAGCCATTCAATATTGCATAGTTAAATTGTTTGTTCTAATTATAATATGCTAATTAGAGCTAATTAATTATGCAAAAATTGCATTTCTTATGTATTTCTTTGTTTTTTCGACTTATGTTTTTATTGTTTTTTTCAATGGAAATAATTATTGACCATTATTCAACCATTTTTAGCCCCAAATTAAATGATTGCAGTGATTAGAATGAAAAATAATGAAGATTTTGTCTTTTCTAGGAAAAAAATCAATTTCCATAGGATTTGTACACAAATCACAAAATTTAGCGATTTTCAGACCGATGCTCACTTACAAAAGGTCACGTGACTTTAGAACGGTATACCCGGTCGTCGCAAATTTGGTCTCAAAAGTTGCGCAAGACTTCATTAAAAAAACTCATAAAGTCCCGCGGCAATACCTGCGTGCGTTGCGGAATTATCGCGAAAATAGAGGAGGGGGGGGGGGGCTAAATCAGCCCCCCCCCCCCCAGTCTTTTTAGGGTTAAGGAGCATGTTGATCCTTGTAATATATTGCAAATATACTGCAAATTATACAAATGCTGAAATCTTTGTTGTGATAATTGTGAAAGGACTGGCCTCGAATAGCAAGCTCTGCTATTGCTGGTTCTTTTTTTTACCAACTATAAATGTGAATACTCTGTGATTTATGTTATCTTTGTAAACCATGTTGTTGTTTGGTAAATAAATTTAATTTAATTTAATTTAATAATGATAATTGTTAATCTTTTTATGACAGGGTTCTTGAGGAAGTGAATTTTGAGGCTCAGTTTCGGGAGCTGCCGGAGTACCATCCCGAGGAACACACGGAGCGTGAGAGGAACGTGATTCCCCTCACACCGGAAGCCATCGTGAGCAGTTACAGGAGGAAACGCAAGGGTTCAACAAGTAAGAATCTATTATATACAGTCAAACCTGTCTATAAAGACCACCCAAGGAAGCCTGAAAGGGTGGCCTTTATTGACAGGGTCATTTACATGTAAACTGCTTCTTCACGGAGCGTGAAATGAGTGTAATTCCCCTCACACCGGAAGCCATTGTGAGCAGTTACAGGAGAAAATGCAAGGTTTAAGATTCTGGTTTGTAAACCTGTCTTTATAGTGGGCACCTGTCTATAGTAACCAACTTGCCTATTATATTTATTTTTCTCAACTTATCCTGAAAAATTCAGCTTGCTTTGAAAAGTGTCCGGGTTTGCCCATATATGACTCTTGGACTATATGTGACCGGCTATAGCATTTTAAAGTCATACCTGTAAAGTGTCCAAATCCACGAAAATTACTTGGAGCTTCCTCGTTTCTCTTCTACCGTGTTGTTTAGCTTATGGTAAGAGAAGAATAAAATAGGGTTTGATTTTTTCAAATGTCCCTTTAGTATGAAGATAATTATCATTGAAAATCATTATTTCTAAAGCGTTAATCAACGCAATTGAAAAAAAAGTACAATTGTCTCAGCTGAGAACGTCCGCATGCAGCACCCGTGAGAACATTCTGGAGATTGAACTTTGAGCCGAGCGAGTTCAAATTCCATGAATTATGTACTACGTGTGTAAAAATACACGGGTGCGAATATCTCAAACGGATCATTCATTACTGCGACAATTCCATGACAAGCCATCAGTATTCGGTGATAAAATTTGAACTCAATATTCGTTTTTTTCACTAGGTAAACAGTGTTCGTTTTCTTTCAAACTTTCACAAATCTTTCAATTGTATTTTACAATGATATTGATGTAGGATTGAAGTCTCAAATGTCATTTTGTGCAATATCTGACACTTTACAGGCATCACTTTAAGTTCCCATAATGTGTGTAAAAGACTTATGATTGTAAAATTGAAACAATCATATCTTCGCCAATTATTGACCAATTTGTTAGAACAAAGCACAAAATGAAAGCTTGTGATGAGCCTTTCTTATGGTATGAAAATCTACATTTTGATTTTTACCGACAAGTGCAGGGTTTTGCTATAGCCAGTCACATGGAACATGTGTATTGAGGTCACCTGTCTACAGTGGTCACTTTTCTTGTTTCCCCTTTACAGATGGTCACTATACACAGGTTCGACTGTATATATCTAAGGTTGTTGTGTGTCTGTGGCACTGCAATTAATCATAGTATTCATATATCCATATAGATGCATTCAAAACCTGAACACATGTAGTGCATGCATGTACGCTGCACTACTAGCCTCATCAGTTGTATGTATTGTAAGAGGAATATATCTACAAAATTTGTTATATTTCTCATCCTTTGTAAATTTATCTACCTTTTCTTCTTCTTCAGGCAAGAGCGAGTGTGAATCCGACAATGATCCTACCTCCCCCTGTAAGTTGAAGTCTCCTCACAGACGGAGTTCCAGTAGCTGCTGCCAGCAGCTCTGAACCCAGTAGGCCTACACCAGGCAAGAGGGTTGTCGGGGACGACTCTGTCTTCAAGTTTAGCGACAAGCACACGGCAGAACCACTTAGTGGCAATATGAGAGGTTAGTGTTGAGATTTAATATGACTTGTTTTGATACCATAAAGCACATAGTCTTGGATTTTGTAAATCAGCTGGGCAATTATGAGGGTAAAACATAAATAAGAAAGTCACAGTCATAGCTTAGGAGACAAAGATGCAGGAAACGCAGTTTAAATGTTTTATTTATTTATTTATTATTATTTTTTTTTTGGGGGGGGGGGGGGAGGCGGCCTACTTTTCATGATCGCTTGCATGAAAATATTATTCTAAGACTTGTTTTGCATTGCATTTAAAGGAAATTTATAGGGGGTCTTTTTGGCATTGCACGGGCTAAATTGCTCTGAGCTCCTACATATTTGTGTGTAGCAAAGCAAAGGTGTTATTATCTTGTTTTCTTATTTTGTAGATGATCTTGAGGAGTATGAGGGGGAGCTTGATCGATCGTCATCGACATCGTCGCTGTCCACCCTGCGAAGGATCATGAATCAGAGACGGATACTGGTCATGGAGCTGTTCAAGACTCATGGTTACTTCTCATCAAGTAAGCCTTGATCTAGTAACTGTGTTGACGAAGGGTTTATATAATTATATTTTGGTGATTTTAAAGTGATCTAGTAACAAAGGCTTAAATTCACAAAGAAAATTTAAGTAAACCATGGTTCCGTGGTTACTAGTCAAAACATAATTTAGAAACAAGTAATGAATAGTTGTTCCTAAACTTTATTTACAACCACAGCAATGACAGCCTTACAGTCAAATCATCAGACATGTTCCTGTCCTTTTTAGCAAAACAAATCATTGTTTCCCTGCTGCAACAAATAGCATTTTAAAACAATGTATAATTACTTTTAAACTTTATTTACAGCCGTAGCAACAGCAGCCTTCCAGTCGAAGCACCAGGACATGTTCCTATCCCGGAGCTGTCTGCAGCTGAAGATCAGGGAGGTACGGCAGAAGATCATGCAACAACCTTGGGATGAGGAGGGCAAGGAAGGAGAGTCAAGTGCTTCAGGTAAGAATATGGTACCATTGGTGTGTTGATTGCACCATTAGTAAGATCAGGGTACCATGGCATTTATGTGGGTTATGTTAGGGGAAAGAGAAGAAGTCCAAAACTCGAGATCAGGGAGGTACGGCAAAAGATCATGCAGCAGCCATGGGATGAGGAGGGGAAGGAGGGGGAGTCGAGTGCATCGGGTGAGGACAGGGGCGTAGACACCGGGGGGGGGGGATGAGGGGGGTGCATCCCCCCCTCCCCCCACCTCACAAGGTGGGGGGGGATGACGTGTACAATCATCCCCCCCCCCAGGTTTTAGGAAAATATATTTTGTGTGTGTGTGTGTGTTTGAATGGTGTAGGTGTGTGTGTTTGTGTGTGTGAGTGGTAAACAATGTATGAGCTAAGACTTGTTAATTCTAACATTCAAAATCTAATTTATACATCAAAGTTTTTGCTGCGCGCTTCGCGCGCGAACAGATTATCTCAGTTTGTTATGTAACTTGTGTATCTGGGGTGAGTACTTTTTTTCTACCGGGCATGTAGTTCCCGTGCGCCTACATCGGCATTGCTCTGGCTGCTTGTGTGACGTGCACCAAATTGTACCATTTCAAGTTTATAAATGCAACAGCTTTTAACCGTTATCCCCCTCCCAAAACCTCCCCATATGGCTCTGCCCCAGCCCTCGGTCGCTTCGCTCAATCGGCACTCATTCGTGGCTTTAGGCTATGTTGTTGGATAATATAATGTGGCATATGGTTTATGTTTGACCTGTTATGTGTGTATGTTGGGGTAAACATATAGTGTGTCGATTATTTGTTTTCTTCGTGAAAAATATATTGAAAATATCTGGTCGATCAATTCATATCATGCTTACACAGATGCAGTCAATCCGAATTTCCTATCTAGGTATGCACCAGATTTCACAATTTCAAGTCCAAAAATGCAAAAGCTCCCTACCGTGGGAGGGGGAACACCCCCTCCCACTAAATCATAACACGCTTTCCTAGATACAGTCAATCTTACTCCGAATTTCCTATCTAGGTTTGCACCAGATTGCACAATTTCAAGTCCAAAAATGCAAAAGCTCCCTACGGTGGGAGGGGTGACACCCCCTCCCACACCCTCCCCCCACTCAGTCGCTTCGCTCCCTCGCATTATATCACTCTCACCGGCTCAAAGTTGGCAACGCTGTGCAGGCGCGGATCTACGGGGGAGGGGGGGGGGGGTTTAAGGGGTTTAAACCCCCCCCCCCCCCTTGGGCTGCCAAGTGAAAATGTGATGTGCATAGAAAAACGCCATCATGGGTTTAAACCCCCCCCCCCCCCCTTAGCAAAAAGACATCACTTACGGGGGGTCAAAATAGCCAAACAAAAATCGCCTCGCCGCTACGCGGCTCGTGGACGATGCTCCGCATCGTCATTGGTCAACACCCCCCTTAGCAAAAAGCTAGATCCGCCCCTGCTGTGAGTGTGGTTGGGCATGAGCCCCTGCACAAAAAATCGTGAGCCCCCTTAGGTCTTTGCCCAATTTTGCCCCAATTCCCTCGGTCTCGAAACATTTTGGCAGGTGGTCTCGGCCGGAGAAAAATGTCATCCCCCCCCCCCCCCCCAGGTGTAAGAACCTGTCTACGCCACTGGGTGAGGATATGGTAGCATCGGTGATTACTTGAACTAAAACACTAATTTGCCTTTCATTTCCCTAACGTGGTGTATTTCTGAATTCAAATAGATTCATATTACTATTTACTTTATTTACATTGTTCTTACCTCACAACCACAGGTTCACCATCCACCCCCAAGTCACCAGCCGCAAGCTACACCTCACATCGGTCAAGAGCGTGCCCCTGGGAGGCCCTAACTCAGGAGGCAAGATGACCCTAGCCTCTACTCCTCTGACAACCACCAACTCTGCACTCACTGCCAAGTTCACCCTCACCCCTCCTCCGCCCCCGTCCCCCATGGCCAAAGGGGGGTCACCCAACCCCCAGGGGTCTCCCACCATCACCAAGTTCCACTTCTCGCCCCACATGGCCCAGCAGGCGAAGCCGATGTCACCCCTGGTCAAGTTGACCGGGCAGCCACAGGTCCAACCGGGGTCACCAGCTCTTCACACCATTTCGGTAGCCTCGCCGGCGCTGCAACATCAGCAGCAGACCATCTTTGTGTATCCGGCCAGCCCAGGTGTGAGCCAGTTCCAGCAGGCTCCATCCGGTTCAGGTGTGAGCCAGTTTCAGCAGACTCTAACCAGTTCTGGAATGAGCCAGTTCCAGCCGGCTGTGATCGGTTCTAGTAATGCTCCAGCTGCACAGGGAAGGCCTCCGACCAGCGTGATGCAAGGAGTGGCACCCCCGGTTATATCCTCCGGAGGGGTTACACACCTATCAATACAGGGGCAACCTCCAACACCAAAGTGAATGGACTAGTGGAATGCAACGAGTGGCACCCCCGTTATATCCTCTGGAGGGGATGCACACCTATCAATGCAGGGGGTAACTCAGACGACAATAGATATGAGCAATCTAAAACAAAGATTCAAATGATTCATATCAGAATCAGCCATGATACAAACCAAAACAAGCCAAGATAAGGCTTGGGCATTGTAATGCATGTAGTATGTGAACAAGGAATGCTTTAACCTGCCATAGTAAATGTGGTGTCAGGGATGACAGCGTGATGCTGAATTATCATCGTTTAGTAAAATTCATTAAATAACATTGTATCAACCTACTAAATGATACAAAGTTTGATTTTGTGAAGGTTCTTGTAAGTATTACCCAATGTACACTGCTTGAACACGAACCTCAAAATAAAAATGAAATGAAATGTTAACCTGAAAAATTGGTATTCTTGATTATGTGTGTGAGTTGAAATTGAAATTGGCATGGAAGATGAGGAAATAGTAACTTAATTCTTGCAAGTGCTAGATGAAACCTGAGAACATGAAAATGTGTAAGTAAAATTGTAAATGAAGAGATTTGTACAATGTGATAGCCATGATGAGGTTTGTAGTTTACGCATCTTTCTATTTGCTTTTGTTTGCCTAGATGGCTAGAATTCTCGTTAGAGGGTTACATTTAACAGCCATTGATTTTCAGCTGATTAATTCAAGCACAATTGTTTTGTAATACAAATCTAACCCATTCACTGCTAAAATGATGTCAAACAACGCAATTTAACCCAAAGGTAAATTTAACCCACTGTTGAGAATTCAGGCCAAAGTTTTTAATTAATCATTCCATGGGGGTGTATCACAAAGATCGTAAGTTGATCTTAACTCTAAATTGGACTTTAAAATTATGGAAAGCTGTTAGTTTCCTTGAACAAAAAATGTAAAAGTTATTTTTAAAGGCTACAATTTTGATTCTAATCATATATCTTTTCTATCATCAAAGAGATTTCATGTCCTTGATAGAACATTTATGAAATGTCTAAAAAGCTTACATTTTTGCTTTTTAATATATTTTATTCCAAGGCTACAATGGCTTAACATACTTTTAAAGTCCAACTTAGAGTTAAGTTCAACTTAGGATCTTTGTGAAACACCCCCCATATCACGCTTGTGTAGTGAGTTGAGTGGTAGGTTAGACCAAGATATTGAATGATTCCATTATACATTATTGTACTCTAAAAATTTAAGTATTTGTGTTCAATCGGTTGGGAGTGTTATTTCTTTTATTTTATTAATGTATGATTGTAATTTATAAGATGAACTTATTGTTTTTCTTTTGTGAAATTCATTGCTATTTTTTGTGAAGAAATAGTTAAGTAAACAGTTGTTTGCATGTATTGGAATGAGTATTCTGCTACATTGTTTGCTTATCGATGCTTTGTGATGATATTTTCCTTGTTCAATTGTTGCTATTTTAGGGTAAAGAAATAGGCAAGAAAGAAGTTATTTGCATGTATTTGAATAAGTATTCTAAATGTTTAGCTTATTGATGCTTCTTAATGCGACAGGCTTTCAGAATAGTGTAACTTAATGCAACTAAACAGTAACTAAAGTAATGTGATATCTCGACATCATATCTTCCTTCGTGCTATTGCTATATCCAGCTTATTCGCTTTATTCATCAATGTTTTGTATGTGTTTTTTTTTAATTTGTACTTATTTTTTGAGTCTGTAAATCATAGATCATACTGTTCTATTTGTTATTTTCGATATCTTGACAATTATCATATTTGTATATTTTGACTAATTTTATGTTACGATCGCAGTTATAGCGTGAGCTTAAATATATGTGCATTTAATGTAAGTGCAAACATATGTGTAACTTGCTACAGGTTTAGCAAAGTAATACTACTGGACTGGAGGATACGATGCTTTGAACGTTTGGAACTCTTGCTTAAGACATACTACATGTGTATTGTAGAGGAAATACATTTTTGCTTTCATAACATAGCATCAAGTAGAGTCGGGATATTTGAGTTATCGTATGTGTGACTAAAACTCTGTGGCATATTATAGATAACTGTACTTGCTCACATGTATCAAAGAAATGTCAAATGAAATTATGTTGGAAATATATCCCATGAAAGTATTGAAATATAGAGTTTTTTTTTCGACTGATCACACGGCTCAGAATTAATACGTTTTCTAAATGGCCCACTCGGAGAAGGAAACCCAGGGCCCGTAACAAAAAGATTTACAAATAGTTGCACTACTACTACTGACCATAGGATTGATCAATCGATCATATAATAAATCGTAATTGTTCAAATTGTGTGGCCCATAACGGGAATGTAGATATGTATGGACTAACAAAAGGAAAAATATCATAACGACTCCAGTGTTGATTGCACAGTTGGTGCAAAACAAGTTTGCCATATTATTAGAGGCCGAGGGCCAATGAGCCAGTGTTAATTTTGAGCCGTGTGGAACTTAATATTGGTACTTAAATGGATTGACTAGAGTTATGATTATGCAGTGCTTTCAAAGCTTGTGTGGAGGATGCGAGTATGTAAGAGTGCGAGTTTTGTTGCAGTCGTGCAAGGTGTGTAGATAATAGAAATAAGAGGAGCTATTTTTGCTACATTTGTTATGAAGAAAGGGGATCTGTTGTGTACAGCTAGTGTATATATTCTTCATTCAAAGAACGTTTATAATTTGTACAGGCAAGGGGTCTGTCTGTGCGTAATGTATACAGTGTATGAACATAGGGCCATTTCACATGCAAAAGTTAATTCTCGTAAATTCTTCATGAATAAGTTCCGCGTGAGGCAAATTAGAAGCTACCTTCTAGCTTGGGTGCAGACAAATAACTCTCTAATCCTTTTTTTTTTCATTTAAATTGTTGCGAATAGAATTAATTTGAAACAATTCACATGAAATAACAGGTCAAATCAAAAATAGTTTGACATTAGCATTTAAAAATATGCAACTTCTGTGAATTGTGTAAAGCATATTGAGACAATATTGATGAACTAATTGAGATCTTGCCTGTACAGATATATCTAAGGAAAACATGTACAAAATATATAGCAAGGAACTATATTTTGCACATAAAATACTTTTGTTGGTAGATATACAATCTATTTGAAGGTGTTGTAAGTGTTGTCAAGACATTCAAAGGAGCTGATTTTCCTCAAAACTGGAAAATTGTTGTGTTAGAGTGAAGATGATTAAAGGAGTTAATATGATATATTTTGCATGTGAAATGGTCCTTGTCTCGAGAATGACTTTAAACCATGTTGATAATGGTGGCGTTGTACTCCAAAGTATTATGGTATGATACCTACGTTAAGAAATAGTGTGTGATAATTGTGCAGAGTTAACTAGAAAAGAGAAAACGTAAACCGCTAGAGATGGAATCAGTTTAATCAATGCAAACAATTATAAAACAATTTGATAACCAAATCGACTTTTATTATGCAATTTTTGTATCAAGTCATTGAAAACGATGTGATGTTGGCAGAACATGCATTTTCCATACACCTAAGCCCCTGTATCGTGGGGTTTGGTCATTAACTCCTTGAGTGCTAAGCTCATATTTTTGCGAGTTACAATACACACAAATGCCATAGAGCATTACAAACCCTGGCACTCAAAGTGTTAATGAGTTAAGTGGAAGGTCTTGGAAATCATATGGCGCATTCATTTGACGAAGATTCTTGATTACAAATCAGTTTATGTTGTTATGCTTTCTTCATATATTTATTATTTAATATGAACATACAATTTTGGCTAGTATGGGTACGCGATGTAAGGAAATAAAAACCAGACTAGGCCAATACCATGTTGTAATGAAAAACAAAGATATGTTTTGTAATGTATAGTTGTTAAAACTTTGTTTAAAAAGAAACTCTTTTTTAATATTTTTATTAACGCTTGAACCGCTTTTTAAGAAAATAGCTAGCAGGTAATAATGGTACTGTTGTGAGTAGGCAATAACATGCATTAAAGTGATCTGTTAACTTTATATGTTTTCCCAAAAAGTAATATTTCAGACTTCAATCATATACCAACTTCATTGTAAGATTCTTGAGAATGTTACAATATGTGAGATTCTGATATTTAAAAAAAAAAAATCATAATTGTTACCTTGTAAAAACAAAGAAAATGTCTGATTTTATCCTGAAAGCATCTATAAATGCTTTAAAGTTCGATCTAAGATATCTCTATAATTAAGGGGACATTAGCAAAATTAAGACCCGTTTCATATTTTTCTTACTATAGGCTAAACAACAAGGTATGAGAGAAGTGTGAAAGCTCCAAGTTATTTGTTGTTGAATCTAAGAAAGTTAATGAATCACTTTAAAATGTACCCTTTTCAGTGCTTTTGATAAGCAGAAGTGCCAATTATTATGAGACTTTGTTATGCTGCTTTACAATGTAAAAGTTGAAATATCACACATGTGCAGCTAAATAATATCTTTTTTTTTTTCGTTTTTGACTTAATTGTAACATGGTGGTTCTTTTGTTAATTTCTCGTGTTTTTTAATTATTTTGTTAAATATCCCACGTTCGGACATTTGAACAGGTATGATGTTTTGCATAGTGTTATATGCATGTTTTACTATTAGCTGGTGAATGGAATGCTAAATATGTCGCATATTTTTGTATGCAAACAAGTGCAATGAATATATATATTATATATATATTTATATCTATACATCAGTCAGAGAGTATATATTATAACCCTAGAATCATTGGAAGAGTTTAAATGCAAAAAATGAAGAAAATAAAAACACTTTTTTGTTGTTGTAATTTCTAAGATACGGTACCATCAAATTAAAATATTTACTTTTGGATGATATCTTCGTTTTTGCATATCAATGTTGATTTTTGATGATATGATTAGAACATATCATTTACTTCTTAATATTTTCATTGTTTGTAATAAGCAGGTGTAATCACAATTATCTTGGATTAGTTAAAATGGTTTTATCAATTTTTGCATTCATACCCTTTATTTATTGATGGGAGTAAATAGAATTAAGAGATCCCAGTCGATCCCTTGAGTTCTGATTATAGGCATCAGGACAATGGGCCCTTTCGAATTCAGTCATATTATAACCGGTCACCAGCAATACAATGTCCAGGATGATCCAGGACGCAATTTGGCCGATGACCGACTATATTATAAATTATATATATATATTATGAATTTCAAAGGGCCCATTGTCCTGATGCCTATAAGCAGAACTCAGGGGATTGACTGGATACTGAAAGGAAACAATTAAAATATCTCCGGGGACTAATAGCAACGAAACAAAAGGTCTGGGGATGCAAATACTTGTTACCGGTAGTCTTGGTGTTTTTAGGCCGGGCTCAAGTTGAGCCACTGATCAGAATTCGGACCAATGAATTATATCGTTTACTGCCAATTGAAAAATAAAGGAAACAAAAAGAAAATTGACTTTACTTTAGAAGATTAGAGGAGTTCTCTAGAGTTTCACAGTGTAGTCAGTGTGTAGGGTCATACTGTATGTTAACACTCATTTGTCGTAAAGAGTTTGGATCTTGGTATTAAATGCTTCTAGCTAGCATTAGATATTTTCCGAAATTGAAGAAGAAAAAGTAATAGTAATGCCTTTTATTTGCTTTGCTTATGATACGTACACTCTCCATTGCACATATTCAATTGTGGTAGGCTTTTAAAATGGTTATAATGTGATTATGCTGTTGGAAATAAGATCTCTATCTCTCTGTATCCCAACATATTTCCTATGTGAGATGGATTGTAGGAGGAAAATACAAACAAAACATCAATTTGAACAATTCAACTTGTCTTACATTATGTTTATTCTGTTTTCATGTTTGCCCTGAATTGCTGCTTATGCGTGTGAATGAGTTTATGGAAGTTCTTGGAAGTGTGTTGGTACTCTACTAAGCATGTGTGTGGCTCTCTTTGTGAAACAACACGGAAAAGAAACAAATAAATTGTTGAACAAAAGCGCCCTCAAAAGCGTCACATCACATCCTAGTAAACGCCACGTCTTATGTTATTTTAATTTGACTGAGAATGCTTGTTCTTTGCAGTGAAGGATGGGGTCTTTAGTCGAAATACAAAGTATGAAAAGTAAAAAAGACACGAACAAAATTCACCAAAAGCACGCGTGAGCCCCAAGTCAGCCTCGTGAACAATTTCACGTGGGCGATTTTTCTCTTTAAAAGTTAAAAACAGCCCTCGTGGAAAAATTATATTTTTGACCCATAACCATGCATCAATGGGCTTTACAGTCTGAGAAATGGTATAACCAGTTACTGGTAATTCAGGTCTTTTTATCCCGGAATAAAGTTGAGATACTGTTTAGATTTCGGGCCCATGTATTTGCAATTTGCATCTCAAGTCTTCTTTCCTCAAGGGTGAACTGAAGTTGCGGTGCGGAACACGCATAATAACGACCAAACAGTGATAAATCGTTGACGATTTGGTAAAGCTTCTGTTGAGAGGGCGCTGCGCACATTTTTTTTTGGGTGAGATAATGAAAAACAGAGTGTCAAATTCGAAAGAGCATACAATTTTAATGACAGAATAAACTTTATTTGATAAAAATCGGTTCAGAAATGGCTAAAATATCCATCATGACCAGTCAGGACCACTTTCGCTTTTCAACTATCGTGAAAATAGCGGTTTCCCACTTTTCTCCAATCAATGTCGCTAGATGGCGCATATATCGTGGCGATAGTGCCATGCGATACTATCGGTGATCGAAACAAAATATAATTTTGTACAGCCGTTTTTTACATATATGCAGCTTTGTGTACGCCATTCTCGCCTTCCGCGTGCTAAGTGTACCTTGCCGTTCTCTTATCATGCCGAGCTATACGCCTCTCTCACACGCTCCCTCATTTTTCTCTCGTTATTTCGCACCGTACCAGTTCGTATGGCATCAAACACTTGTCGCGTAAGTCTATGCGCGAATCAACCGTTTATTTGAAAAACGAACCCGCATAATCGAGCAAGATTTTCTTTAAATGTTCTGGCCAGATCATTTAGACAAACTACACACCATTAGTTTAATTATCAAGGATGCTACACATTTACTATTTAGATGATCTGTCCAGAACATTGGGCGAAAATAAATGTAATTTAATTGAATGTAGTCGTTGCACAAATATCCCCATTGCCACAACACGTGGAACCGAACATGACGCAATACTGCGTATCACGTGATAATCACGGAATAGCGCTTTTCCGCTATTTTGGCCGATTGTGGAAAAGCGAAAGAAGTCCTGACTGATGACCATTTATAATAATTTTGAACCAGCCGTTAAACTAATTTCAAAACTGCTTCCTCTTTATACAAATTTACAAAAGAGAGTTTTAAATAGAACTTGTTGACAACAAAACATCGCATGCACAATATTTCATTTAAAATGGTTGAAACCAATGAGGTTTTTGAGACCGCCCTCTTGAGTTTAAACGGCTCTTTTTTAATGTTTACAGGCTTTTTACTTAGTCATTTGTAATTTTGTATTTCTTTCGAGCATGGTGGAGTTATAACTGTTAGTTTGTAATGTACTGGTGCAGGTTTTGGTTCACCAAAAATGTACCCTCTTTACTAAAACCCCAGTATCCCTTTAACAAAAAGGTGAAATCTATTGAATACAAATTAGTCCTTGGGAGAAACATTATTGAGGGCGATCATTGATTACGTAATACATTTTCCCCTTTTCTGCATTAGAACTAATGTAATTTATCATATTAGTCATCCAACACACAGTTGATTTCGGTGTACTGAAAACAGTCCATCCTATCTCACGACTTGACAAAAACCAGTCGAGCTGAAATAAAAATCGGACATCCGGGTGATTCCTCTTCAATGTGACAACCAATAATATTATTTTAAAAATCATTTTTTATACCCTAGCCATGTTCCCCTTACCACTATTTTTGGTAGACACATGCACGCTAATCATGAATCAGTTATGTTATACATACCACATGAGTAGAGGCTGTCGCTCACACTCGGCGGAAATTTCGAACAGAAAACATTTCATGTCGTTCATGAAGTGCAAAATGGCCGTAAAGTGATAGTTGAGTTCTGGTAAAGAGAGCACAGTTTTACTAAATTTTAGTAACCAAAATCTTCACCATTACATTACAAACTAATAGTTATAACTCCACCATGCTCGAAAGGAACACAACATTACAAATGACTAAGTAAAAAGCCTGTTATCATTTTTAGAAATAATCGTTCAAACTCAAGAGGGCGTTCTCTAAATACTCATCGGTTTCAACCATTTAAAATAAAATATTGTGCATGTGATGTTTTGTTGAAATAGTGAATAGATAATCAACAACTATTTAAAAACCTTTCATGTAAATTTTTGAAAAGAGGAAGCATTTTTACACATTTTTTAACGGCTGGTTCAAAATTATCTAATAAATGTGTGGCCCCACAATTATTACAAATGGTTATGTTTATGGATATTTCAGCCTTTTCTGAACCGATTTTGATCAAATAAAGTTGTTTCTGTCATTAAAATTGTATGCTCTTTCGATTTTGACACTCAGTTTGTCATTATCTCACAAACAATTATTTTGTGTAGCGCCCTCTATACCAAAACTCAACTATCCCTTTGTTAAGCACGTTAAGTGATCGACTTCGCTAAAATTGTCACTAAATGTTCCTCGAGATATCTACTTTTCATGAAACCAAGTTTAGTCCCGATGAGAAGGGGTACTCTAATGATATTTTGGCGGAGGTGTGCCAAATATAGGAACTTAGAGGCGGCAATCGACTTTTTTTGGATGAAAATTAGACTGTTAGGAGCGGCGATCGGCCTTTTTAACTAACATATTCAACTATTGGATCTGCTTTGCCCCCCAAAAAATCGTGAATAATTGTGGATTATAGTGTAATGATTTAATGTTGATATTAGACTTGGAATTGCAAACGGTTGTTTGGTATAGAAAATGTTGATTATTACTGACCAAACTAATGCTGCAGATTATTGTGTATAGTGGAATTAATTTTGGATGGAAATAATGTTCAATACCTCAATGATCGTGGGTAGGTGGTGATGTAAAAATGAAATATACAAAGGGAATATTATATGAAGTTGATTTTGTTTATTTGTATGGAAATAGTATATTATATAAAGAATAAGGTATATGTAAATGGTATTCTGATTTCATTTATATTATACTGAACGAATGATTGATGTGAATTGATAATTATTCATAAACGTAATTTCTTTGTTAACAAAACAAACAAACAAACAAACAAAACAAGCATACATTTTACCTCGTTGTAGATAACCCCGGTGACCTTCTTTACGAAAGGGTACATAAAGTATTAGTTAATTAATATCCAAAATGAGCAGTGGAGTAGCAACTAGGGGGAGGGGGGGGGGGGGGGTTGCCCCTCAAATTGTGAACCTCTTACCGCACCCGAAATAAGGCGTTAATAATGTTCAATTTATTAAATAAAGGTATAATTGTACATAATTATATGAATTGCAATCATAATGCTCATTAATTAAACAGTATATACTTTAAATAGTTAAAGGGGTAGTTTAGTTTTGGTAAGGCTGAACTTTAGTAGCCAAAACCTGCACAGTTACATTATAAACTAATAGTAATAACTCCACCATGCTCGAAAGATATACAAAATTACAAACGACTAAGTAAAAAGCCTGTTATCATTCAAAAAGAGCCATTAAAACACAAGAGGGCGCTTTTCAAAAAGGCATTGGTTTCCACCATTTTTCATACAAAATTATGCATGTGATGTTTTATTGATATAATGATTAAATAGCGAGTTCATCAACAACTATTTTAAAAACGCTTTAAAAATTTTTTGAAAAAGTGCAAGCATTTTTTTATTTTTTCTAAAAATCATCTAATTATTTGGGCCCCAAATAATTATAAGATCAGATATATTTATTGATATTTCAGCCGTTTCTGGGTCGATTTTGACCAAATAAAGTTTATTCTGCCATTAAAATTGTATGTTCTCTCAAATTCGACACTCAGTTTTGCATTACCTCACAACAAAATTGTGATGTGCAGCGCCCTCTCTACCAAAACTAAACTACCCCTTTAAACATACCTTTACATTTATATACAAAAAACAAACATGAAATGTGACATTACAAAAAACATAGAAAAAGGGACCATTGTACGAGATTGATAATGACAACTATGTCTACAAATGAAAATATATAAATACATTATTAAAGGGGTAGTTTAGTTTTGGTAAGGCTGAACTTAAGTAGCTAAAACCTGTACAGTAACATTATAAACTAATAGTTATAACTCCACCATGCTCAATAGGTATACAAAATTACAAACGACTATTAAAAAGCCTGTTATCATTCAAAAAGAGCCATTCAAACACAAGAGGGCGCTTTTTTAAAAGGCATTGATTTCAACCATTTTTCATACAAAATTATGCATGTGATGTTTTATTGATATAATGATTGAATAGCGAGATCATCAACAACTATTTAAAAATCACTTTTGAAAATTTTGGAAAAAGTGCAAGCATTTAAAAAAAAAATTCTAAAAATCATCTAATTATTTGGGGCCCAAATAATTATAAGATCAGATATATTTATTGATATTTCAGCCGTTTCTGGGTCGATTTTGACCAAATAAAGTTTATTCTGCCATTAAAATTGCATGTTCTTTCAAATTCGACATTCAGTTTTTCATTACCTCACAAAAAAATTGTGATGTGCAGCGCCCTCTCTACCAAAACTAAACTTCCCCTTTAAAGACGCAACAAAAATAAGATTGCAAATTATAAGTATGCATCGTTTAAAATGGATATGAGATATCACCATTTACGATGGTTGCGATTACTAAGCGTAATTGAATTTGTTATCGACTACATAATATTCGCCCCTATTATACAAAAACATCATAATCTCTTTGTTCTCGCCCATGGCTTATATATTTAGGTTGGGAATCTATTTAATCATAAATATAATAATCATCATCATCAATTGCGTTGGTAAATAAAGGTTCGAGTAAACTAATTTGCACGATCATCGCGCGTTTTCTAACGGTTGATTGGTGATCATGAGTCACACAAGATCAAATACTGTTTGTATATTGCTTATCCTTATCATGATACACTTGAAATTGTACTACTGTTGTGTTCATTTTATTATTAGATACACCAGTGACTGAATCAAACATTTTCATCGATAGTTCAGATGAACAAGTACAAAAGAGCTGCGTGAAATGTAAAGCTAGAAGCAGTATTCGGCAGATCCTTTCACAAATCGGTAAGTGGATTTGATTGTATTTGTTTAAAGAACATGAAGAAGTTAAAGTCAGCATAGTGGTAGTGTATGATAGGACATTGCGAGTGACGTCCTTGTCTAGTGCTGTGTGTTGCAGATCACCTCTTGATGTCCAGGGGCATATATATACAAGCTTCGACATTTTAAGTAATTGGTGCACAAAATGTGTCTTTATACGTTAAAAATTCAAATCTAATGGATCCAAAGCGTACATTAGGTTGGTTTCCCGGGGGGGGGGGGGGGGGTACTCAGATTATAGTCGGACGGGGGTGTGCGGCTGAGACCTCCGAACCCATACCGACATCCAAGGGTCCTTTTGCTGTAAATAGGTACCTATGTCTAAGGATTTTTCTCTTAATGGACCCATTGTCTAAGGATTTTTTGTAAAAATGGACCCATGTCTGAGGATTTCGAACTTTAAATATTACATTTTTTTAGCTGTAATATAATACAATGGCCAATCATTTTGCATTTTTTTGATACAATTCTTTATTAGTGAACTGTACCATACTACAGGGACGGCGCCAGGGTATTTTCTTAGGGAGGGCGAAAGTGTTTACTTTGAGGGACCGAAGCGACCGAGTAGAGGGAGGGTGTGGGAGGGGGTGTCCCCCCCCCCCCCCCCCCCCCCCCCCTCCCACACCAGGGAGCTTTGGCAATTTTTACGCTAAAATGGAGCTATCTGGTGCATATCGGAGGTGAAATTCTCAAATTTTCAAATGATTGAAAAACAGTGAATAGTCTTCAATTATGTACGGTAATTTGCATAAATATGAATAATGTGAGCGAGCGGTCCGAGCTTGAAAATTTCAGCAATTTCACATCGGAAAATGCCATTTGTTCCAATATTATTGTATGGTATATTCGTTTTATTACTTATGATATGGCGTTATGAAGGGTAATAATATAAAAAACACCCGACGTTGTGAAATATTATGTCTGCGAGCGAGCGAAGCGAGCTTGAAAATTTTAGCAATTTCACAGCGGAAAATGGCCATTTGTTTCAATATTATTGTATGGGTAGCCTATATATATTCGTTTTTATTACTTATGATATGGCGTTATGAATGGTAATATATAAACACCCGACGTTGTAAAATACATGAGAGCGAGCGGAGCGAGCTTGAACATTTTAGCTATTTCACATCGGCAAATCCCAAAATCCCGGAGAAAATGACAAAGAAAATAGGGGAAAGGAATAAATGAAAAGAGGGACCCATGTCTAAGAGGTTTTTTTTTTAAATGAGATCCATGTCTAAGGATTTTTTAAATGAAAAGGGGACCCATGTCTAACGATCTTTCTTGAAAAAGTCACCATTCCCAGCGGCACATCCCCGTATACCCAATATACGTGAGTACCCCCCACCGCCCCCGAGGTTGGTTTGAAGCCTTGAACAGGTGGGTGCCCGGGTCCGCCATTGGTCTCCTGCTTAGGGGGGGGGGGGGGGGGGCAACGGGTATACATGGGCACCATGGTTGAGTGTTATTTATCCACTGGCAGCATATGTGTAGCAAGCTCACAGGGGAGTTGAGATGTTTCACCCTATCATTGTGTGGAATTGGTTTGAACGGAACAATAACGAACGACAGTAATTTGTGTTTGGCGATCACATATGAAATGTTGAGGATTTAAAGTGGAAACTTAAAGGAAGAATCAAGATATTAAAGGGATCTAGTAACTTTGTTGCCATGTGCGAAAAGTGTTGAATGGTTGGTAAAATGTGTAGTTTTGTGATTGTATATGTCCTATGAGTATTGTGTGAAGTAAAACACGTTAAATGGATGTTATATATTACCGATTAATGAGCCAAAATGCAAAGTGATGTTCTCTAACCCATTGCACTGAATTTGTACACAGTTATCCAGTGGATAGTTAAACAATCGAATAATTAAATCGTAAGTATCTTTTTAACGAAAGGGAAATTCTAAAACCTATTAAACCCTATTACAAAGTTGTGCCAAAAGAACAACATATTGTATCGTAAATATATTAAGAATCCAACTGAGTACTATGAGGATGTTTATATTTCTTGTAGAAATAAGGTCAATTCTGAATTACGTAGAAAGAAGAGAATTGTTTATTTTAATATTTTTAAGAATGCACAGAACAATATAAAAAATACATGGAAAATTATTAATAGATCATTCAATAAAAATAGGGAAAATGTGCAATATCGTATTCTACAACCCGATGGGCAATATTTATGTGATCAGCAAGCCATCGCTGATACTTTCAGTAAATTGTTTGGTAATTATAGGTTCTAAAACTGTAAATAATATTGTAAATTTTATAAAATTTATTCCCAATAATAAGTATTTAATAAGTTTTTAAAACCTGTAAAAAAATGTGATATCTTTTGCAAAAATATTTGAAAACTGATATTTAATCAATTAATGGAATATTTTATAATAAAAACAGCATTTTATACTCAAAACAATTTGGATTCAGGCAAGGCTATTCTAAATGTATGGCTTTAACGGATTTTGTCAATACTATAGCTCAAGCATTTGAACAAAAACACATATCGTTGTTGTTGTTCCTTAAAGTTTATTGGCGGTTCATTCAATTTGAATATTTTCGCTAAAAACTAAATATTATTTCATTCTTCTCATTAATTTTCTTTATTTTAATATTGTCATTATTATTATTATTTGTTTTTGTTTTTGGGTGCATAAACGTTTTCAAACCATCGATAAACAAAACCAAAATTAAAGACATCATCGGGCCATCCCGGCTCGGTACGTTGAGCAGGCTTCTCAACTGACGAATCAGTCTAGGCCCCCGATGCATGGAGATGCACTCTGGTCGCCTTCGTTCTATTTTGCACCTGCATCCGATTCCAAAAACAAAACAAAATTATATATCAAATCAAATCAACTCAAAAAACAAATTTGCAATTATTCAAGAACATACAAGATAGCAAACATTTTGGGGATTTGAAAGTGAAAGTGCAAAGTGCAGGATGTAATTTACTAATTATTTACATACAAGTGCAAAAGAAAGTTACACATTACTTTTGAGCAAAATTTATATGCTGATCAAACCAGCTTCAGAGACCTGCACAGATATCCTGTAAACAGTCTCTGTACCGGCTTGAGCATGCATATCATTTTACGAGAGCCAAACATTATATACAAAAACAATTTCAATACAAACTCTTAGTATTATATGGGTAATCTCCCGGTTCTTTTTTCATAATCAACAAGAGCTTGTTGGAGGGGTCGCTCTAAAGAATTTAATAAAGTCATGATTTTTCCTTCTTCATATAAACCTGTTTCAGCCATCAACATGGCCCTTTGAACTTGAACTATATACTCTGGGCACTGACACAAAAAATGTGTAATAGTTTCAAATATACCCTCACAATTAGGGCAATACCCAGTATCGTGTTTTTTCAATACACATACATTTACATTTAAACCAATGTTTCCCATTCTTAAACAGTGCAATATACTTTCATTTTTTCTATTATTTAATTTTCTTTTTTTTGCACATCTTTAAAACATGATTCAGTTCCTTCCCATCTTGTCTGCCATTTACTGTAACATACATTCGTTTCCTTATAATACAATTAATTTCATACCTTGCTACTTGTCAATTTCTATTTCTTTTTTCAAACCTCGTTTCGCTTCTATATCCACAATCTCATTACCATTTAGTCCACAATGACTGGGAATTCAAAAACACAAAAATCCCTTTATTCTTCAATTGTGAACACAAATTTAAAATATACAGGAAGTCCTCTTTGTGACTCTTTATGGCTTGTACAGAACTTAAAGAGTCGCTAAAAATAACTGCCCCAGTGTACAAAATACAGCCATTCTAAGGCGAGCACAATTGCTGCCATCTCTGCCCTATAAGAGGATGTATAATTTGAGAGTCTCTTAGATAATGAATAATCATAGTAAGGGACGAAGAAGGCGGTGGCCGAGAGTGCGCACTCTCCCGTTCTGGTGAATTCGATCCATCAGTATAATATATTTGCAAGTAATTTTTCCTTTTGTATTTATCATTTCTATTGTTGCTTGCCTTTGAAACAATTGATTGTCTCATTTACAAATATAATCATGTAATTCTTTTGATATTAAAGGAACATTCAAGTGCCAAAAGGTGATTCTAAACCAAATCATCTCCTCAACTTCAAAATCAAAGGTATTCATCAATTCCATTGATCTTTGTCCAAAAGATGTCCTAGAATTATTACCTCCATATATATGAAATTGCCAACAATCTTTAATATCCTGTTTCAAAGGATGATTTTTTACTCTTTCAATACGCTTTTTAAGTCTACAACATAACATTTCTCTTCGTAAGTCTAAGGGCATCACTCCTAATTCCACTTGTAGGTCTCTGAGAGATGTCCCCTTGCGTGCGCCGGCACATACATATAAACTTTGGTACTGAACTGAATTTAAAATATTTTTAATACTGAGTGCCGCTGAGTCATAAGCTTCACAAGCATAATGTATGGTTGATAAAATCAAAGATTTATACACCATCAAAAGTTCTTTAGCATCTCCACTCCATTTAGCATGTGCTAAACTTTTGACTACATCTAATTTACGTTTACACCGATTTGCAACATCTGCTATATGAGGCCGCCAAGTAAGGCGTTTATCAAAAATAACTCCAAGATACTTATGCTGTTTTTGAGGAAGCAGTTCATGTAAATATAATTTAATATCATCATTTGATTTAATTGAAAAGAGGACAGGAACTGTTTTCTCTAGCGACATTTTCAAACCCCATGACAAAAACCAAGAATCCAAGGTATTGATGCAATTTTGTATCAATTGCGTATTCATTTTTATATCATAACCAGATTTCTATATGTCACAGTCATCTGCGTAAACCAAATTATGAATGCCAGGGGGCGAAGGGATATCCTTCAACATCACGTTAAACAGTAAAGGACTACGAATGCTACCTTGAGGTAAGCCATTTTGGGGGTGCATAATTTGGGATTTGCTATCCCCTACTTGAACATGTTAAACCTGAAATGTACGATCCAACAAATAATTCCTTAGAAAAACGTGATTTTTCCTTTAAGGCCTATATTACTAAGCTTGACTATGAGTCCCTTCGTCCAAAGGGTATCGTAAGCTTTTTCCAAATCAATAAATACTGCTAGAGTTTTCATACCAACTCGTAAATGTCTTTGTATCTCATTTTCTAAATGCATAATGTTATCTATAGAGCCTCGACTTTTTCTAAAACCACTCTGATTATTATGTAATATTTCATTCTTTTCTATATACCATTCTAATCTTTCTTTTACCATACTCTCCATAATTTTCATAAAACAAGATAGCAAAGAAATGGGTCGGTAAGATGACGTCATAGTAGCATTCTTATTTAACTTCAATACAGGAATTAAAATGGCATGTTTACATTGTTCTGGTACGATATCAGTACTCCATATATTATTAAATAAATTCAACAAAACCTTCTTGGCCATTTGGGACATATTTTGATAAATTTCATAAGTTATGCCATCTTCACCAGGAGCCGATATTTTTTTCTCCTTCAAAGTCTTTTCTAACTCCAACATTGTGAATGGTTCATTTATTACCAAATCAAAAGTATTATTATAACTTTTCTCAACATCAATTTGCTTAAAAGCTTCAAGCACTTCTCTCTTCTTAGTCTTATGCCCACTAACTGAGTTTCCAACGGATGTAAAATACTCTCCAAACTCATTAGCTTAATCCTGGTCATTTACTATCCCCTGTTCTCCTTTATATATTACTGACATTTGTTTAAACCGAACCCTCGTTGACTTTCAAATTGGCAACATTTGGTATGTTTGTGAAGGAAATTTTTTTTTTCTAAGGATATTAACTTAATCCGCGATAAAAATGTTGAAATTTGACTTAAAATGTCTTCGAAAATGGGGCAAAAGTGAGCAGTCTCCGAGACTGAAATTCGCTCAACGATCGGCCTGAAAATCGTGACGTCATCGGTAGAACGGGCCCGGCCGATCAGCTGATCAAGCAAAGCAATGCGCGTGCATTATACGGCGTTGTGTATTGCTTTTTGATAATGTATGATCGAGCTGGACAGTTTTATTTCGAGGAAAATGGAGGAAAATACTCTCGAACTGAGTTTCGCAATGGATTTTCCGAAGAAGATGAAGAAGAGGACAGGAATGATTAATCAGACAGCGACAATGATGACGGGATTTGGGAGATTTTTGGCGCTAGCTCACTATTGTACCCGCACGGTGTCGGCACGCTACGCCGCTAGCTGCCCGTGACGCGCTCGTGAAGAGTACCATACAAAACACAAATGTAACGTACCCAAAATCAACTAAATCTTCGACCATTGCTCAAATTATGGTCATGATTTCAAAGAAGTTACACAGAACAGGTAAAAAAAGATAACTACTTTGAAATTATGACCATTATTTGAGCAATTTTCGAAGATTTAGTTGATTTTGGGTACGTTACATATGTGTTTCGTAGGATACTCTTCACGAGCACGGCACGGCCAGCTAGCGGGCCAGCGTGCCGACAACGGAGTGCGGGTTTCAATGCGCCCTTTCCCCCAGCATCTTCCCCGACAAACTGTGCATGGACATGGTGCAATTCGCTATACAATTGCCGCAGTCATACGCCAGATCGACAAATCTATCACTTTCATGGCCTCTTTGACATTATTATAGTTATATTTCACTGTCGGCTTAGAATGCCGACAGAGAAAAATACAATATAATGTCAAAGTCAAAGAGGGCATGAACGTGATAGATTTGTCGATCTACCATACGCCATGTACCTTTTCCCGACTTTGCGACTCGAATTCAACTTTGTCGATACTGGCGAACTCGCGATTTCCACCTCAAAACCATGCCTGAAATCTTCACTTCCTTCAGACATTTCCACCATTCTCCGATTTTGCAGATTTCAGGTCGAATCTAACAAGAAAAATGATATTGACAAGGTCGGCGTTCTATTGATTGAGCAGGGCAGCATAACTCGCGCTCGCTGGACTGGGGGATCGTTGGGGGAGGCAACGGGTACCGCTCTACCGTCGGCGGCCGTGGTTTGGGCCTATTCTACCTGTGACGTCATCAAATTTCTCTGCACCAAATCGCCGTCAAACGGCGAAAATCAGGGTTTAGAATAAGAGTTTACATTTGCTTTTAATTGTTTTCTGGGCGGTGTTAGGGCTTCAAAATTAACTTTTTCATGCTCAGTATGTTTTCAGCTTTCAGAAGAGGTACAATATGCATATTATAGGATCTTCATTGAGTTTTCAGTTTAACTTTCTTCCCTATATTACCATTTAACATTCAAATAAAATTTCATAATTCCGAAACAGATGTAAAACGATTCAATTTCATAGCATAATTTAACCAAAAGGTTCGTTTTGCCTGCCGTATAATAGTCCACTGGGCTTCTCTTTTCTTATCTTTATATAATTGAACGTTTTCTATTTCATCAATTTATTTTTTTCTTTAAATCCAGCTCCTAATCTTGGGAGCTGGATATACCGAGTTATATATGAGGAGCGATCTCGATGAAAATAAACTGAAAGATGCAGGAGACGAAATAGCGGAAGACATTCTTCTGTCGACCACGGGACTGCATTAAAACCTTTTCCTTTCTTACTACTTAATAACTCATTTAATATATCATATAAACATTCCATGAAGTTTGCATAAAATACATTTACATCATCATTATATAATGTTTCCATATTCATCCTTGCTTCACTCAATCTTTGAAAGGCTGTCCAATCCATTTTTGTAAAGGACCACCTAAAATATTGATTTTCTTTTTTGTCCTTTTCCATATTATTAACACTATATTGAATGCAGATTGGGAAGTGGTCACTTTCAAACTTGTCTGCAAAGACCGACAAAGTACACTTACTGGCTATCCCCGATGAGATCAAGGATAAGTCTAAACATGACGTTCTCCCCGAAATGGGGTCCAAACGTGTACCAGATCCATCATTTAAAATAACCAAATTCTGTTTCAACAAAACATCTTCTATTAATCGGCCATTTTTTTCTTCATTTTTTCACTCCCCCATAAACAATTATGGGAATTAAAATTTCCCACTATTAATAATTTATCTTTATTTTTTTACATGTTTAACCAAAGTATCAAAAATATCATTGGTTATATCATTACATGGGTTATAATAATTTACGACTGCTAAATGAGTATCTCCATATTAACTAATTGCATTTCTATGTCTGTTTCGATTTCCACATACTCCCCCCCCCCCCCCACCCCCCCCCCCCCACCCCCCCCCCCCCCCCCCGCGAAGTCTCGATTTCGAAAATTAAGGACTGGCCCCGGTCTCCGTCTTAAAAATGTCAAAAATTCTCGGTCTCGGATTAGAAAACATTTGCTACGGATAACCCCCCCCCCCCCCCCCCCCCCCCGCTAAGTCTCGATCTCGAAAATTTAGGACTGGCCCCGGTCGCGAATTTTGTTTTCCCAAACAGGTTTGCTATGGCACTAACGCATAAGGTATGCCCGTTTAATTGGAATCGGGCGACTTGAATGGAGGCAAATGCGCGCGTATTCAATTCGAGTTATAAACAGCCTTGTAGCTACTAAATCTGACTTATAGCCACAAAATCTGACCCATAGCCACTAAATCTGACCTATATCCACTAAATCTGACCTATAGCCACTAAATCTGACCTATAGCCACTAAATCTGACCTATAGCCACTAACATTAGGGTTAGGGTAAGGGTTAATGTTAGGGTATATATATAAAAATGAGACATTCGTTATTGTGAGTCATTTGACTCAGTAAAAGATGTGAGCCAGAAAACTCTCCGCAAGTGAGTCAGATGACTCAAAATTAATGTGTCACAATATCGAGCTGTGCTTCTGACTCATCATAAGCATAAAATGAGTCAAAACTTGAAGCTGTTGTGTGACTCATTTGTTTTTATTAAGGTGAGTCATTTGTGACTCATGAGGTCTAAAAGTGAGTCAGAATGGCAATGACTCACACAATATTGCGTTTAATGAGTCAAAGTACTCGGCATTATTTTTGTGTGATGTACTTTTACACTAACATTGGGCAATTTTCTAGATTTTTTTTTCTTCATTTCCGGTGTTGCAAAACGAGCGAGCGATGGTTGTTGTAAACAAAATACTGCACGCAAACTGATGTATACCGCGGCGATCGCGCATGCGCAATCGATTTAGCAGAGAATTCACTTCCTCGGCATACGTCATCGAACAAAGCGGCGAGATTAGGGTGAATTTGGGCCTGGTTTGGAGGGTGAATTTTTCTCATTTTCAACTTCGATCAAAAAATTTATTACAAAATAACCTCCACAATCATACCAAATTCGACTCAATTTATAATCAACGAAGAAATACTGTAAGTCGTGTTAGCAGTTGGCGCGTCAGAGACAAATGGTTTGGATGGTTGAGACCGACAAAAAGCGGACCTTTCTGAATTTGTCTGCCCTCCCTCCCCCCCCCCCCCCCCCCCCACCAAAAAAAAAAAGAAAGAAAGAGAGAATGGTGCACTTTGTATTGCTTTGGGCTATCTACTTATGGTCTATGAACCCTGCTGCATTATCAAGTTATCGAATGATGGACTTGAGATATTATTGGCATGTGATTTTTCTTACAATAATACTACACAAATGTGTTAATCATTAATGAATTGATAAGATATATATATATATATAGTAAATTGTGACAAAAACATTATTTATAGTGTGTGAATACATTTTGCGGCTACAGGCAGTCATGCTAATTTATGGCTTAGGTGTTATGATGTCTTATATTTGAAGATCCCCTTTTCCAATTTTAGAGTAAAGTAGGTTTTTTGTCAAACTGATATACAAATGCCTATGGGACTGTGAAAATGGAACGCTCCATATTTTAATTTTGGCTGTGTAATTAATTGTAAAAGTTGGTTTCTAGATAGCTACGTAGTTTAGCTATTTACTGATATCGTTAAAGTATATCAAATCAAAAGTATTATTATAACTTTCCTCAACATCAATTTGCTTAAAAGCTTCAAGCACTTCTCTCTTCTTAGTCTTATGCCCACTAACTGAGTTTCCAACGGATGTAAAATACTCTCCAAACTCATTAGCTTTATATATATATATATATAGTGTATGCAAATCCCCCCCCCCCCCTCCCCCCCCCCCCCCCCCCCCCGACGATCGCGTCGTCGCGTTCGCTTTTGGAATGCACCGTTACCGTAGATTGTCTGGGCATGTAAGACATCAATGCGATGTATGCCGCGCAAAGAACCTGGCTGTACCCAGCATGTCTATACGCAGTACTATAAACCAATGCGAAACAGATCCCGTCCCTCCCGTTATAGTGGACCATCAACATTGTCTGATATATCACGAAATATAAATGTAAAAAACTGCTTGTCCACTATCAAAGCAAGTGTAGTAAACACTAGTAAAACAGAATGATAACATTCTGTTATCATATGTTCACATATCATGTCCGTTCTTATCCCATTTGGTTTCCCCCGGCCACCCCCCCCCCCCCCCCCCCCATTTGTTTCTATTCAGTTTGTTTTACTCCCTCATCATACCATTCCCACCCAGCCATTTCCCCGTATACTCCATATATCGCCATTTTGTATTGTACATAATTTTGCCAGATGCACACTATATCCTTTTTGATTCACACTTGTGTCTCTTTGTACACATCCCCCCCCCCCCCCATCCCTCTCTACTTTGCACCCAAGCACTAATCTCCTCCCACTTGCCATCCATTGTATCTTTCTAAATTCCTCTTGAACACCTTCTTTGTTCTATATCCTGTTCTTTCATTGCTTATCTCATAGCTTTCCAGCTACCACTTGACTCATTCTCCCATCCCCAGTAGCCCTCATCAGCACTATTTCTTTTGTTCCTGTCCACTCTAGCCTGCTACTGCATTTACACCTCCTCCATTATATTCCCCCATCCTTTTGTTCTTGTTCACTCCAGCTTGTTGCTGGTCGCACTTTCCTCCTACCTGTGTATGTTTATACTTCTATGTTGAGTGTAGTTAGTGTCATTTGTACGCCTGAAGAAGAATCTGCCAGATTCGATAGCTCGCGGCTCCATTGATTTACATATCACGAAATATAGTTACAAAGGACCTTGCAACCGGTTGTGTACAATACATATACAAGGCAAAAAACGTCAGATCCATCGCCCAGCTAAAAATATACGCGAGAACTACCGTGATGGACAGCAACACATATGGCTCGTTAGATGGAGAATTTCCACGGACACGCCACCCCGTCCTCCTTTTATAATATAGATAAGTAAGATTGAAATGTATGGGTTTTTAATCCACCATACCTGTACTTGCATTTGCTATGTACTGGATGAAAACAAAATTGTTGTACAAAGTCAGTTGCACGCAGTGAGTGAGCGAATATCACTCTTATAATGATAATAATATACACTACAGTAAAAACTGTCTATAGCGACCACTCAAGGGACCGGCGAAATGTGGTCGCTTTAGACAGTTGGTCGAATTAAACAAGTTGGCGGCCATTTTGAATGTCTGGTTGAATAAATTGTGCCTATATGCACAAAATTGGCATCTGTACACGCCTGTGTCTATAGTTTTATTTAGTGTTTGTTGCATGCATAACCACGACAAAACTTGAAATGATATATTGGCACTATTTTTTGAATGATATTAAATGTTTGTATTATCTTTTGAAGTGAAATTAAAATGCAAAATGTGTCAATGTATAATTTATTTTCTCATCGTAAGACTTGAGAGAATCGCATGCGCATGTGTATAGCTTTCTATTATAGAATTCTGAAGTCAAGATGTATTGTTTTAATTTGTCGTAACAAGCGTATGGATTATCAATGAAAAGAGTGAGAAACATGGGAGAAGCACCCCGCCTCTGCGATCAAAATATTTGATAGATGTCAAAGTTGTGATGTTGAGTGAAGTTATTATTTTTGTAGCCAAATTTTGTAGCCAATTAACGGTGTCGGGGTCCAAGTTGTTTAAATATGGGTTTGGGTGGCCAGGTGGGCGAAGGATTAGGCACTCTTCAATGATGTGGGAGGCAGTCTGCTCTTGTGCTCCACATGTGCAAGCCGGGGAAGGTCTGAGTCCCCAGCGGTGCATGTTGCCGTTAAACCTGCCGACCCCTGTGCGGAGCCTAGCTGTTGAGGGGGACCCAGTCCTTTCGGGGTAGATCCGCGCCTGGTGGTAGTTTTGTGTTTGGGGTCACTGTGAATTTAGGGGGTCTGAGGGTCTGCTGCCAGCTGTCCTTCCATGCGGTGAGGGTGTTGTGGGTGCCTTCCCGCAAGGTGTCAGCATGGCGACTGAACGGTCTGCGTGAACGTAGGCGTTGGCGGCCCGGTTGTGTGTTCTGGGTGGTACGGTGTAGAGGGTGTGTACGGTCTTGGAGGGCCTTGTTGACTAGTTTTGGGGTATAGTGTTCTCTGCGGAGGGCGGGGATGCGATACCAGCGAGTACTGGTAAGATGTCAGTTGGTGTGGGTCTGAGGCATCCTGTGATGATCCTCATAGTCTTGTCTTGAGTGAAGTGATTCAGTTCGACGCATTTCTCTATTATCATCAGGTACTTAAGGGCACGTATAAGCTTTGTTTATGAGTGTGAGCCACTGAAGTTCATAGTCATTTCAAAGGTGTGTTAAATGCATTGGCATGGTCAGAATTGGAGACTTGTATGACCAGAGACGATCGAGTTGATGACCTGTTCGGGCATTAGTTTATACGTGCGTCGGGACCCAAATGGGGTGGTCCCTCGTCGTGTTGGGCAGGTGGTCGCATTACGCAGGTCGTTTAACACATGATTTTTCAGGGGAGGACCGGAGAGCAGTTGTTATGAGCAGGAGGTCGCTATAGACAGGTGGTCGCATTAGCAGGTTTTACTGTATTTGTATAGCGCATATCACTTTGCATTTTTGCTCATTACTCGGCTATTTATACATCCATTGAACGTGCAATTTTCACAAATTACTTAGCCTGGTCATATCAGGTCACAGAATGTTCATTTGTATCAACCATTTATCAAATTTGCACATATCAACAACATTTGATACTAAATCCCTCATGGAGATATTTCTAGATTAACAATTAACCAATTTTGCACATTTAACCATGCATCTTTTTTCTGGTGAAATACGGCATTTATGTGCGTTTTTCTTCTTCTTTCATGTCTGAAGGTGGGGGTAATTATTTCGAGAAAAAGATATTTAAAACTAATTATTGTTAATGGTATATAAACTATCATTATGTATCAATTAATACTAAAATAATGGTGACATGCTCTTAACCTTATTTATGTATCTATCAATCAACATAGATATGGACGGACGGTAAGATTGACTTTGTCACCGTAATCAAGGAGAAGACACATCTACACCATGGCGGAAGGGTATTCCCCGTCCAACAGGTACGTAATGAAAAGAAGAATACTAATAGTGCTTAAATATGAAGTTTCCATGTCTGATCTTAAATCCCGTTTTATCACTGGAGCAGATAAGCAAGGATGAGAATACATGTCAAGCGTAGTCAATCTCAGGCGTTTTAGATAAGTGTTACTGAGAATTGTGTGCATAATTCCTGCCACTTATGGGCCACGTTGCAGAAAGGGTTACACACGATAGTAAAGCTACAATTAATTTCCAGTCAGGGTTGTATTCTGGAAACAAGAAACAATTGATTGTTTCTTCGTAAATGAAAATATTATCCCGAGAATATGTTTGTATTTAGTTCTCAACGTTCCGATTTAGCTAAAAGTAGGTATTTTAGTGACGTATCGCTTGAGAATCGTTTTCAGAATTCACCCCAGTTCATTTATCTAAATGCGCATTATGGTTTAAATTACATGTTGTATGCAATTAATAGATAACATTACCATCGATTTCATTCTGATGATACCACTACTTTAACATTATCTTTGACACGGGCATGTTTATATTTCCACAATCATGAATTCGTACCCATAAAGGCGTTATTTTTATTTTGTTGCTTATGCTCTTGCTTGGTGTGTCCCCACCACATAATTTACTATTAATTAGTTTGATGTATACACCAACTTTTATTTTTGTACCCGTTTTTTGCCGTGAATGTACACATGAATTGTATTTTAAATTATGAAAATAAAATGAACTGAACTGAATTTTTGCTAGATCCATGATTTTTAAAGGTACATCAATACTGGCTGATAATACTTTATGAGGATAAGAATCTTTAAGATACATTATTTATTGTACAATTATCCGATTTCATTTGTTTGCACAATGGCTCTACCTCTATAAATGTCCAAAGTCCCATAATATGTACACATTTGTTGCCTCATTAAAACAATTACAGGACTACAGAAGCTACAGGGGTCATCCTTTCAGATAAAAGCATCCTGGAACTAGGCAAAGGTGTCCCTCACAACAAGTACCGGGATCTGGGTGTCAACCTTGGGGTCAGCTTGACCGAGGTCGAGAACATCCTTCAAAAGCACAAACAGGACACCACACAAGCTGCGACGGAGATTTTGATGACGTGGAAAACTGAACATGGCGGTGGACTAGAGCAGGCTCATAAACTCCGGGATGTCTTAATGCTCACAAGACTAATGTCTTTGGCTAAAAATATTTCGTTCTCTGCTCTCCAAGGTATGCACATGATAAGGGAAAATAAAATACAAAGAAAAACAGATCATATGTCATTTCTCTACATTTGATCAAGATTTTCTTCCTCTACTGATTTTCTTCCTCTTCTGCTTTTCGTTCTTATTCTTCTTCACCGTTCTTCTTATTCTTCTTCTTATTCTTCTTCTTCTTCTTTTTCTTTTTCTTCTTCTTCTGATCTATTTTCCGTACAATAATTACTTTCAACACAGTTGGTGTACTTTTTGGGTAGAGATATGGCTACCTAAAATAGTCATCTTCGCGTGTATTAAAACATAATCTCGTTGTAAGCATAATTAATAACTCACAAAGTAGTGGAGAATAATTAATGTAACAAAATAATAGTATTATAGTATTAAAGGGATAGTTGAGTATTGGTCAAACTTAACTTTAGTAACCAAAACCTGCACGATTACGGTACAAACTAATAGTTATTACCACCATGCTCGAAAAGTATACACAATTACAAACCACAAAATAAAACCCCTGTTATCATTCAAAAAGAGCCGTTACAACTCGAAGTGTCAAATTAACTCTAGAGAACGCCAGCGCGAAGAACTAGCGTTCTAGGTCCTAATACGGGACTGTACAGTGCGCGGTAATAGTACGTGTAGTATGTACATGTATTGCAAGCCCCGTTTGTTCGCCTTTCGTTTCGGAGTCGCGCTAACACACGGAGACAAGTCTATGAGGCGCATATATCACTGCTTTTTTGCGGAATGGAGGGGAAAATCTTAATCTTAATCCACCCGATAGTTGGATCACATATTGGAGAGTGAATCGCTGGTAAGTACCGTATCATATGTATAGTATTAAGCACAATTAGCGTGCACAAAAATATTTAGTTTCAGTTCTCTATCAGGAGGACCTAGATCGCTAGCGACTCGCGCTAGCGTTCTCTAAAAAGTGATACCCGGGCGTCAACCACTTTTATATGATATTTTGAAAGCAAATTTCACAACAATGAGAGCATTTTAATGGAAATTATTTGTATTTCCCATGCAGGCCGTGATACAGTACAGCATAAATCGAATATTGTAATCAAATACAATAATAGGAAACCGATATATTATTAAGATAATGACCATCAGGTGCAGGATTTATTATCTAACCCTATCAAGCTCAAGCTATTTTAGCATTCCCAGGCCCAAGGGGGCTTATAGGGCCACCGCCTCTAATTTCTTTATCATTCAATTAATCAGTTTCATATTTGGCACATGTGTCAAGCAGGCCAAGCTCTATATGTTGCAATCATAACCATTTGTTAAAGTCACCATAATTATGAGGACGCTATTTACGATAATATGATGCAAAAACATGTTTAAAATGTCAGAATATAGAAGTTTTTGAGCTGTGTTCGCCAAATAGACTGTTATCAAGTAGCACATTTAACTTTTTAACATAATTATGTAATATTACATAATCTGGAACATAGATTATGACATTTCTGTGGAATTTGATGGGTTTTAGAGGTCCGCAAAATCATTGTGGAGGTGACCTTCACACGACTTATCAGATTCGTTACAGTACATGATATGTATGTATGCAATTTCTTAAATTTTTACCCTACAAACTTGAACCAAATTGATTTTTTTGTTCATATCAACATGTTTGTACACATCATGAAAACCCCCATTTGCAGATTTGAATCACAAAAATATTATAGGAATAGATCAAAATTGTTTTTGATGTAATTATTATTATATTCATTGTTTTACGCAATTTGGTCTTTAAAAACAAAGAAAAACAAAAGAATGATTGAGGAAATTAGTTTCAGTTCATAACAACCTGTTACCAATGCTTCTCATAAAATTTGACCAGAAGAAGCCCCCCCCCCCCCCCCCCACACTTGGGCTTGATAGTGTTAAATCATTCGGAAATGTGTACAATAAGATCAGTTCATTTAAAGGGTACCACCACCCAAAAATAATATTCTTATAAATGAAAGGAAACATCTTTAGTATTCCATTCCATGGGTCTGAATTGCGAATACTAATGTGTGCAGAGCGAACGAATTGCCCGGGATTATATTGTCTCCAAACGTACGCGTGAATAGCATTGGCGCACTCGCAAATGTTGGCCCGTATGGAACCAGGAAAAAGTAGCGGTTCCGTAAGTGGTGACAATTAATTGCTTTGTATATGATTTGCACAACCCTTTGCAAAATGCTGGGTTTTTATTTGATATCACAAAACGGTACCAAAACATATAATTATGTTTTGTTCTTTTCCTGGTGGTCCCCTTTAAAGTCATACAATTAGATCAAGGAACTGTAATATACAATGTAGATATGCAGAATATACACAAATTCTCTAGTTTTAAGATTATACCTTCTGTGCACCAAATACCGTTACAGTTACAGCATCGCCTCAGGAAGGAGAAAGCCCCGATAAATCCAATAAACTACCTACCAAACAGGATAAGACACTGAAGACAAACATCCCTCAGATGAAGCCTGGTGATGACTTACTTCCCAAAGATGACAAAGTATGCAGCTTATCTGACTATACATTTGTTATGCCTTGTATGCATTATATTTGGCGTTTTTATTTTTATCAAATTATTTCTCTTCCTTGCCGTTCTCATATCTTTCATCGGTAAGTTCTTGGTGTTTATTTTGTTTAAAGGGGTAGTTTAGTTTTGGTAGAGAGGGCGCTGCACATCACAATTTTTTTGTGAGGTAATGAAAAACTGAGTGTCGAATTTGAGAGAACATGCAATTTTAATGGCAGAATAAACTTTATTTGGTCAAAATCGACCCAGAAACGGCTGAAATATCAATAAATATATCTGATCTTATAATTATTTGGGGCCCAAATAATTAGATGATTTTTTCAAAAAATAAAAAAAATGCTTGAACTTTTTTACAAATTTTCAAAAGCGTTTTTTAATTAGTTGTTGATGATCTCTCTATTAAATCATTATTTCAATAAAATATCACATGCATAATTTTGTATGAAAAATTGTTGAAACCAATGCCTCTTAAGAAAGCGCCCTCTTGTGTTTTAATGGCTCTTTTTGAATGATAACGGGCTTTTTACTTAGTCATTTGTAATTTTGTATACCTTTTGAGCATGGTGGAGTTATAACTATTAGTTTATAATGTTACTGTCCAGGTTTGGTTACTAAAGTTCAGCCTTACCAAAACTAAACTACCCCTTTAATATATTGTACATACTGTGGGTCCCAGTGGCATACCGAGGATATTTTAAAAAGGGGAGCGGGGGTGGGGGGTGTAGGTCACGAAAACAGGACAGATGGTCATGTGACTTCGTAAGCGTAGGTCTGATTTTAGAAAATGTTGTTTTAAAAGATGCGAATGATACCCCCCCCCCCCCCAAAAAAAAAATTTAAAATAAATAAATTTAAAAAATTAAAAAAAATTAAATTAAATTAAAAAATAAAATACTACTACTACTACTACTACTACTACTACTACTACTACTACTACTACTACTACTACTAATAATAATAATAATAATAATAATAATAATAATAAATAAATGAATAAATAGTAATAATAAACTTTAAAAAAAATATAAAAAAATAAATAAATAAATATATAGATAATGATAATAATAATTAATAAATAAATAAAAAGATTACACAAAATAATAAAACTAATGAATAATAATAATTAATTAATCAATCAATCAATCAATAAAATAACAAATAAAGAATAAACAGTAAAAATAACAATTGTAAAAGTCAACAGGCAGCGGGCGTCATCTTTACATCTTCCGGAGCGATACAAGAAATCGCGGAGGAGGGGGGGGGGGGGGGTGGGCATGATGGCTCCCCCGGCCTTTTACGGTCATGATCACCTGATCACTGGCACTGCGGGACGCTTTATATTCGATCCCCGTGTATACTTAATTGTGCATGTATTTCATTTTGTCTCGTTAATGCAGGAATCAACGGCCTTAGCTGCGATAAGAAAAGACGCTGGTAAAGAGGCGAAAGTCAGCAGTGAATCAGCAACCTTCTACGATACCAGTATACATTTAAAGAAAGGCGTCCAACGCCCCGGTGCACCCGGAAAGCCTGACATCATCGACACATTGCATGATTCTGTCAAGATCAAGTGGGCAGCTTCACAGGTTGGTAGTGAATGCGTGCGTGGTTATTTAGTTAAATACAGAGAAATAACATTAAACCAGGATGGTAAATGGTGTGAATATATAACACCGAACGCAATCACTAATGCAACCATAGCCAATCTCAGGCCCTGTATCGCTTATGAGTTTGCGGTTGCAGCAATATGCGAAAATATGGATACTAAATTCAGCGTAATGAGCGCCGTTACAATGGCTAAAACTCTATCATCGAGCCCTCCTGAAAAGCCAGAAATCCTCAATACATCTCATGATTCCTTCATGCTCACATGGGCTGCACCAAGTATTGGTATTGAACGCGTGCAGGAGTATCGAGTGAAATACAGAAAAGTAACATCAAACCATGATTGTGAATGGTCTGAATACAATACACCAAGTACTACGACCAATGCAACCATACGAAGTCTGACTTCAAACATCATATATGAGTTCTTCGTAGCAGCGATATGCGAGTATACAGATCCCAAATGTATTGCTGTGAGTGAAGTTATCACTGCTAAAACCCTTTCATCGAGTCCCCCTGGAAAGCCAGAAATCGTCAAGATATTACATGACTCTGTCATACTCAAATGGTCTGCACCACAAGTTGGTCTTACATGCGTGCAAGCCTACCTTGTGAAATATAGAGAAATATCAAACCAGGATGGTAAATGGTCTGAATGCGTAACACCAGACACAACCACCAAAGCAACCATATCCAACCTGAGACATAACACTGCACATGAGTTCTCAGTTGCAGCGTCATGGGAACATGGGAATTCAGAGTTAAGTGACAAAAGCAACGTTGCTAAAACTCTCCCGTGCAGCCCTCCAGGCAAGCCAACAATCCTCAATACATCTCATGATTCCTTCATGCTCACATGGGCTGCACCAAGTATTTGTATTGAACGCGTGCAGGAGTATCGAGTGAAATACAGAAAAGTAACATCAAACCATGATTGTGAATGGTCTGAATACAATACACCAAGTACTACGACCAATGCAACCATACGAAGTCTGACTCCAAACATCACATATGAGTTCTTCGTAGCTGCGATATGCGAGTATGCAGATACCAAATGTATTGCTGTGAGTGAAGTTATCACTGCTAAAACCCTTTCATCGTGTCCCCCTGGAAAGCCAGAAATCGTCAAGATATTACATGACTCTGTCATACTCAAATGGTCTGCACCCCAAGTTGGTCTTACATGCGTGCAAGCCTACCTTGTGAAATATAGAGAAATATCAAACCAGGATGGTGAATGGTCTGAATGCGTAACACCAGACACAACCACCAAAGCAACCATATCCAACCTGAGACATAACACTGCACATGAGTTCTCAGTTGCAGCGTCATGGGAACATGGGAATTCAGAGCTAAGTGACAAAAGCAACGTTGCTAAAACTCTCCCGTGCAGCCCTCCAGGCAAGCCAACAATCCTCAATACATCTCATGATTCCTTCATGCTCACATGGGCTGCACCAAGTATTGGTATTGAACGCGTGCAGGAGTATCGAGTGAAATACAGAAAAGTAACATCAAACCATGATTGTGAATGGTCTGAATACAATACACCAAGTACTACGACCAATGCAACCATACGAAGTCTGACTCCAAACATCACATATGAGTTCTTCGTAGCAGCGATATGCGAGTATGCATATACCAAATGTATTGCTGTGAGTGAAGTTATCACTGCTAAAACCCTTTCATCAGGTCCCCCTGGAAAGCCAGAAATCGTCAAGATATTACATGACTCTGTCATACTCAAATGGTCTGCACCACAAGTTGGTCTTACATGCGTGCAAGCCTACCTTGTGAAATATAGAGAAATATCAAACCAGGATGGTGTATGGTCTGAATGCGTAACACCAGACACAACCACCAAAGCAACCATATCCAACCTGAGACATAACACTGTACATGAGTTCTCAGTTGCAGCGTCATGGGAACATGGGAATTCAGAGTTAAGTGACAAAAGCAACGTTGCTAAAACTCTCCCGTGCAGCCCTCCAGGCAAGCCAACAATCCTCAATACATCTCATGACTCTGTCATACTCAAATGGTCTGCACCACAAGTTGGTCTTACATGCGTGCAAGCCTACCTTGTGAAATATAGAGAAATATCAAACCAGGATGGTGTATGGTCTGAATGCGAAACACCAGACACAACCACCAAAGCAACCATATCCAACCTGAGACATAACACTGTACATGAGTTCTCAGTTGCAGCGTCATGGGAACATGGGAATTCAGAGTTAAGTGACAAAAGCAACGTTGCTAAAACTCTCCCGTGCAGCCCTCCAGGCAAGCCAACAATCCTCAATACATCTCATGACTCTGTCATACTCAAATGGTCTGCACCACAAGTTGGTCTTACATGCGTGCAAGCCTACCTTGTGAAATATAGAGAAATATCAAACCAGGATGGTAAATGGTCTGAATGCGTAACACCAGACACAACCACCAAAGCAACCATATCCAACCTGAGACATAACACTGCACATGAGTTCTCAGTTGCAGCGTCATGGGAACATGGGAATTCAGAGTTAAGTGACAAAAGCAACGTTGCTAAAACTCTCCCGTGCAGCCCTCCAGGCAAGCCAACAATTCTCAAGACATCTCATAATTCTATAACACTCGAATGGGCTGTTCCACAAGTTGGTAATGAACGCGTGCAAACGTATTTAGTACAATACAGAAAATCAATATCAATTCCGAATCGTAAATGGACCGAATACAGAAGTACCACGGCGATGGTGACCATACGAAATCTGAGACATAACAGCTCGTATGAGTTCTCAGTGGTAGCGATATGCAAAAATGGGAATTCCGATTGCAGTGAAATAAGCGAAGTTGCTAAAACCCTTTCTTCGAGGGATGAGGGATATGGTGATATCTTGGATATCTTTGGTCTTCGGAAGTATTATCCATCCCAGATTACCATGCTCCATGCGATCACAATTAGAAAATGCACCGATGAAATACATGACCTGCCATGGAAAATTATTCAGAAGCTCCTCATGATCGACTTCTATGCACGAGATCACCCGGTAACGGATTGGAATCAGTCATGTCATGTTGCTGAGCAAGAGCACAATTTGGAAGATATGGATATTGATGCCTTCCTTGAAGGGTCACACACCTACGATGACGGAGAACGAGGCAAACGTAAGGTCAGCACGTTAGACATCATTGTGGTCATATTTGGCTGCTGTGATAACTTCCTCAAACAAGTGCTGGCCCAGAAACTGTTTGTTTGCAAGCTGGCTATTCCTTTTCTGTACCCATTGGGGTCGCCAGGCAGTGTTGCGATGTCACTTTGGGCACTCAGGACGATCATCGTTGATTGGTATAACAAGTATAACGAGCCATCCGAGACACCAGTCACAGACAAGCCTTTCCCAATCGTGACATTTGTCCGACTGGGCAGGCCACCATTCTCCAAGTCCAAACTGATGAATGATGTGCTCTGTGATCAAGCTCATGACACCTTCCTGAACCACGAGTGCATCAATGGCACAGTGGAGAGAAGAGTGACAGAAGGTCTAGTGGAATGCTCCTGGTTCATCCCAGCAGTAACAGAGAGCAAGGTCATGCCACGCACAACCATGCTTCTCAATCTGAGAGGAGATGCATCTTCACATCAGAAACAAATGCGTATTCTGAGCAAGATGTCATCTGCGGTAGTGGTCATTGCCAGTGCTAAAGACCTTGCAAGTGAACCCTTCACTGAGGCGTGCAAACAAATTTCCAAAGCGGCCAAACAAGTTATTCTCCTGTTGATTGAGCGGCAATAGCAAACAGCAAATGGCGGCGGAAAGCCAAGCCTGCATCCAGGCAGTTGGAAAAGATGTTCTGACTGGAATCAAGCCCATTTTATCCACCAAGCAAGGTGCTCAGATGAATGCTAGTGAAATGAGGACTGAGGTACGCAAAAAACTGTCGGAAGTTCTCACTGAATGTGATGAAATCACCATGGAAGAGTGTGCCTCCGTGGCAGAAAAAGAAGGAGTCACAATAGATGAATATGAGACACCATGTGTACGTGGTAAATCATTTGCAGAAAAGATAATACATCACATGGAAGGGAAGGAAATCACAGATTGCAAGGGCATGTTACTTCCACTGCAAGGCACAGAATGGGTGGAATACAGCAAATTGCTGAAAAAGCAACATAGGGCGAGTGCAAAGGCCGGATTGTCATCTGCTTACCAAGCTGATCAATTGAAGCAGGAGATGGATCGACTGCGCAAAAGGCAGGTGGAAATCTGTAGTCACTTGACACCTTTCATCAAGGATTTCATGACAATCCTGGACGGCAACACCGAACAAGTGTCAGTCTACTTCCTGCACTGGATGACACTGCTCCTTGACAGGAGGTCACGACTAACCTTACCAGCTCTGCGCAGACAATACAATGCTCAATGGACACAGTTCCAACGCGCAAAGAATGACATTGGGAGGACTTTACAAGAACATGACGCGGAAATGGAGCGTCTAAAAGTAAGAGTTGATCAAGCAGAACATGTCATTTATGCTGCTTCACTTGGACTGGAAAATCTCTTCCGAGAATTGGGACAAATGTACGAGGCAATGCACGAAAGCAGTGAGATATCAAAGGAAACCAGACGTAGAGTGGAGTATCTCCCAGAGCTCGTTGCCAGGCTTATGGTAAAAGGCACACCTCTGGAGCTTGTTGATGGAGATGTGGCCAATGTCCCTACCACATGGATAAGAGCTGTGCTAGCCAAGCTTGCAGATATTGTCGGAAAGGACAAAAGGCTCTTTGTTCTGTCTGTTCTGGGCATTCAGAGTTCTGGGAAGTCAACACTCCTGAACACCATGTTTGGGCTGCAGTTTGCTGTCAGTGCTGGCAGATGTACTAAGGGAGCATACATGCAACTTGTCCCGGTGGATAGAAGTGCAAATCTGCCGTTTGATTATATTGTGGTAATTGACACAGAGGGTCTTCGTGCAGAAGAGTTGGCACAGGACAATCATGACCGCGATAATGAGCTTGCTACCCTTGTGATTGGTCTTGGAGATGTCACGATGATGAACATCAAAGGTGAAAACCATTCTGAAATGAAAGACATCTTGCAGATTGCCGTTCATGCATTTCTGAGGATGAACATAGTGAGCAAACACATACAAAACCACAGGACATCAGTCTTTGTTCACCAGAACGTACCAGCTGCCAACGCCAAAGTAATGGTAATGCATGGCTGCCAGAAATTGCAAGAGAGCCTAGATGCCATGGCCAAAGAAGCAGCGGGCAGTGAGAATATAGCAGACATCAACAGTTTCTCGCAGATCATCGAATTCGATGTCAATAAGCATGTCTGGTACTTCTCTGACCTCTGGCATGGTGACCCTCCTATGGCTCCAGCTAATCCTGGCTACAGTGCAAAAGTGAATTCCGTAAAGCTGAGCTTGCTGGAATGTATCGCAAAACCACAAACAACGTTTCTGACTACATCAGACTTGTCAGTGCGGCTGGAAGACTTGTGGAAAGGAATCCTTGCTGACGACTTTGTCTTCAGCTTTCGAAACAGTCTCGAAATGAAGGCCTACAACAGCTTGGAAAACACTTACTATGCACTTGAGTGGAGGCTGCACAGCTCAGTCATGATTTGGTTGCAGAAGACTGCAGGAATCAAGATCAATAAGTCTGAACATGTGGAAGATCTGGAACTATGTTCACAGCAATTGCTTCTTGATTTGAACCATCTGATCACACAAAAAGCCGAGGAAATCAAGATTGCTCTCAATGAGTATTTTGAAAATAGCAACCTGCCTAACATACTGATTCAGTGGCAGCAGACAAAGATGAATGCCCTGAGCTTTGCGGCCGACCAGAAATACAATGAAGGCAAGTCAGAACTGCTTTCTATCAAAGAGGCACGTCGCATTGAGCTCTTGCAGACACAGAAGTGGGCAAAACATGAGACCTACATCATGAAAAAGGCAGTGGAACTGGCCGAAAAGCTGAAAGGTATTGAACTGACGGATGGACAGCTGGGAGACAAGTTTGATGCCATGTGGGTGCCAATGGTAAACGAGCTCGCATCCAAAGTTACAGTCGGTGAGACTAAAATGGATGTGCTGATGGAACATGTCCTCTCAGAGAGGTTTCATGCTCATGGCAAGATCCTGCGGGATGAGCTAAAGCGCCAGCCTCTACACTACCCGCCACAGTACGAATCGCTGTTGGGAAGTACTCGACTGGATTTTGTGACTGGGGATGACTTGAGCTTGAAAACAAACTGGTTTAAGAAACAAGCCCAAAAGCCAAGTTCTACTTTCAAAGAAGCATTATGGGATGAACAGGGACAAGACCCTGAGTTATTAGCCCGAAATAAGATATTGTTGATCACAAACACAGTGCTGGAAGACGTCAGTGTGTACCTGAAGGATGTATGCAGCCAGGACGTGAAGTTCCAGAAAGCGCATGCCAAGAAAGTTATCTGGATCATTACAGAGAGAATGGATGATCACAATGAACGCAATTCAAAGGATTCACACTTCACCATACTTCCACGATATGTAGTGAAACTGGCAGCTCACATCAGCCGGTACTGTGTACAAGTATTTTCCTTGATGCAGGATGAATATGAGAAGAAACATGGAGTGGTTGCGAAGTTGGAAGCATACAAGAAATCAGCGTTGAGCCTGTTCAAAAACATGGTGAAACAAAGCACATAAGAGGTGATTGCTGCAGATCTGTTCAGTGACCAGTGCAAGCTGTTAACGAGGCAATCCCAATGAAAGTGATGGACTCCAGATATGGCGTGCTTACCAAAAGCCATATACAAAGGATCACCAGGTGCATTGCAGAGAGCTTCGAACATGCTACCAGTGAGGTTGATCAGTTGAGTGGTGTTGATGTGAGGATCCAGCATTGGATACAAACCTTCTGCCAGAAGGTGGAGAAAGAAATAGCCATACCAACCAGTTCTCTCAAGCATATGGCATGCCGAAATGTAGCCGACTTTGGCAATCTATGTAGGTTGATCCTCAACCAACTTGACGCCATCGAACGGAGCGTGGTCGAAGAGTTCAGCAGACACACATAATCATCTGTCCGGTGGAATGGAACCACACCATATCAGCAGATACTCGACAAGCTTTGGGGCTGTCCTGAACAGTGCCCCTTCTGTAATGAACCCTGTGCTGACACGACGATCGACCACTATCGGAAGCTAGGGAAAACCCACACATGTGTGCACCACAGACCATCCGGTATCGCAGGAAGTCGATGGGACAGTGACGGTAACGTTGATGGTGTCAGTGTACGCAAAGGCCACCTATATACAGAGGGGTGCAATTATTACGTTCAGCGGAAAGCGGTCAGCTTCGATTGCAGGTATTGCAATTTCAAATGCCGAGACCATGGCGCATGTTCCACCACCGGCTCTAACTGTGTATCACATCCGAATCTGGAATACAAGAAGTACCTACAGGAATGGGACATCTCTCCCGATCCCACCAACAGTGTCTCCCAGTACTGGCAGTGGTTCATGGCAAACTACCAACACCAGCTCAAGGAAATGTACGGAGCTCAGCTTCCAGACATCCCCGTTTCATGGCGCTCGATCACGAAGCAGATGGCATTGGACGACCTACGCAGATACCACCACTAGAAAGTGGGGGTAAAGTCCCCATGAGCTGGAGCATTTGCATGGAGTTGTAAGAACAATCTTTCGACGTGTAGTTCTACATGTAGATACGAGGGGCCCGCAGGCTGGGTACAGACACTCTGACACAATGATCGCACTGTGTACAGGCACTCGGGACTCAATGTCACAATGTGGCTCACGTACCGTATACAGACACTCTGACTCCACTTTCTTCTAAATTGTAACACTACTTACCCACTACTCACCATGCCTATGAGAACCCCGAAAGGGAAACTTGTCAGTGCTCCAAAAAACATCAACTACGCAAAAGTAGTGATCTTCATAATATTAGGCATACTAGTCTGCGTTTGAAGATAGGGCCAAGTCTGTCATGCTTTATGAACATGATGTTTTACAATATCAGTAGAGGAGCTTACCTTAGATAATTGTATAATTCAAAGTCAAGAAGACATTGAGCACAGTCCTGTAGGGCTCATTTGGTTAGTGACTGCAATCTGTTTGTAGTGTATTTCAACATGTACATGTAGTGTATTTCAACATGTACATATATTCATGTAACGGTACCATAGGGGAGGGGTTGCCTTAACTAGTCGGTCATCCAGGTTACTTGTTCATTGACTGCAACCTTTTAAATGTTGGTCTTTAGTTGAGCATGCTGTTAGTGTACTATATAATGCATGCTGTTAGTGTCCTGGGAGGTCATGCACAAGTCAGGTCCTCAACTTGACTCAGTTCATTGAAGATGGCTTTGAGAGGAATCAACCTACCGGCGTAGTGTTTGTAGACCTTACGGCTGCCTATGACACAGTGAACCATCGATTACTCCTCAATAAGCTGTACAGGATGACAAGTGACATCCATCTGACCAAACTCATCCAATTGCTACTAGGAAACAGACGTTTCTTTGTGGAGCTGAACGGAAAGCGCAGCAGGTGGGGGATACAGAATAATGGACTCTCACAGGGCAGTGTTCTCGCTCCAGTCCTGTTCAACATCTACACGAATGACCAACCTGTCTCTCCAGGCACAAGGAGCTTCATCTATGCTGACGATCTCGGCATTGCCACCCAGAACAGCGATACCAATGAGATAGAGAGCACCCTAACATCAGCCCTAGACAACCTGACAGTATACTACAGAGACAACCAGCTGAAAGCAAACCCTACCAAGACCCAGGTATGCTTATTACATCTACGCAACCGCGAGGCTGGGAAGAAACTATCACTCACATGGAATGGTACCCCCCTCGACCACTGCGATCATCCAGTGTACCTTGGCGTTACCCTGGATCGAACACTTTCATTCAAGCAGCATATCGGAAAGGTGAGGGGGAAAGTGAGGACCAGGAACAACCTCCTCCGGAAACTGACAAACTCCTCTTGGGGTGCCAGTGCATCTACACTACGGGCAACAGCTCTTGCACTTTGTTATTCTACTGCGGAGTATGCGTGCCCAGTCTGGGATAGATCCTCGCACTCGAAGAAACTTGACCCAATTTTCAACGATAGCTGCAGAGCAATCTCTGGTTGTCTAAAGTCGACAAATGTAAGCAGCCTATATGTCCTGTCCGGGATTGCTCCACCCGATTTACGCCGGTCAGTAACCAGTAGCGTGGAGCGTCTAAGACAAAGTCAGGATAGCCGCCATCCATGTTATGACATCCAACCATCCCAGAAACGGCTCAAATCGAGGAAAAGCTTCCTACACTCTGTCCAACCGCTGACCGAATCCCCACAGGTGGCTTTGGGAGGAGAGGCGCAGCAGTAACCGCCACCATGACAAGTTACCTCTCCCTACTAAGGAGCAGTTACCCCATGACACAAGCAAGACTGGAAGACATGGAAGTCCCTCAACCGACTTCGCACAGGGATGGGTCGATGCAAAGTCAACATGAAAAAGTGGGGATACACAGATGATGACAACATTAACTGCGACTGTGGCACATCACAAACCATGCAACACCTCCTTCAGTGTCCTAACCTTGAGGAACAGTGTAGTCAAGAAGATCTGGTGGTTGCGAATGAGACAGCCCTGCGATGTGCACAGTCATGGCCAAATATTTAATATTCTAGACTAGTAGTGTAGCGTAGTGTAGAGTAGTGTAGATGTAGGATACGAAAGAAAAGAAGTGTACTATATTATGCATTCATGTAACGGTACAGTAGGGGTAGTGGGGCTTACCTTAACTGGTCGGTCCTCGAAGTTACTTGATCATCCATTGCAAACTTTATTTGGTCTTTAATATTTGAATTCATGTAATTGTGCAGACTTACCTTTCAAACTGGTCGGTCCTCTCAGTTACTTGTTCATAGGCTGCAACCATTATTTGGTCTTCATTTGTACATTCGATAGTGTATTATTATATGCTTTCATGTAACGGTACTGCAACCTTTATGCGGTCTTATTGGAACAGTATGTGGTGTACTACATGTATATAGTGCATTCTTGTAACGGTACAGTAGGGGATGGGGCTTATCTTCACTGATCGGCCCTTCAAGTTACTTGTTAATAGATTGCTACCTTTATTTGGTCTTTATGAGTACATCCTGTAGTGTACTATATAATTATGCATTCGTGTAACGGTACACTAGGGGTGGGGCTTACCTTAACTGGTCGGTCCTCTACGTTACTTGTTCATTGCTGCAACCTTTAAGGTTTATTATTTGTCTGTATTATTTTGAACGTTCTGTAGTGTAATATATATAAATATGCATTCATGTTACAGTGCAGTAGGCGGTCGGTCTTCTAAGTTACTTGTTCATTGGCTGCAACCTTTATTGGGTCTTTATCATTTCGAACAGTATGAAGTGTACTATGTAATTATGCATTCTTGTAACGGTAAAGTAGGGGATGGGGCTTACCTTAACTGGTCGGTCCTCTAAGTTGTTATACAAGAAAGAGCATATTATAAGAATTTGTATTAAACATATATATATAATAGCGTTATGTCATTAATGATAATGCAGCGGACTGTGGCATAATATTGGCAACATGGTTATTCAAACTGATAACTCTAAAACACTGTCAACACTCGTCTATCGTTAATGATAACGATTGTGTTGTTAGTAAATCATTGAAACGATATGTGTTATCCTCCGCACCGAAGATATGAACTTCCAGTATAGAGGCGATAATATTGTTGCGGCAATAATATTGTTGGCTATACTTATGTTGAACGAAGACTTGCCACGCATTAAGTCATAGATGAGTGTGGTCTGGAAGCTTTTCCAATACTGTAATTTCTTTAGTGTCTGGAAATCAATATGTATGCAAAATATTCACTCTTATTAACAGTATGCTGTAAGTGTACTATATATGCATTAATGCAACGGCACATTAGAGGTAGCGGGGCTTACCTTAACTGGTCGGTCCTTCAAGTTACTTGTTCATTGACTGCAACTTTATTTGGTCTTTAGTTGAGTATGCTGTAAGTGTACTATATATGTATTAATGCAACGGCACATTAGAGGTAGTGGGGCTTACCTTAACTGGTCGGTCCTCTCAGTTACTTGTTCATCGACTGCAACCTTTATCCGTTCTTATTGGAACATTATGTGGTGTACTACATGTATATAGTGTATTCTTGTAACGGTACAGTAGGGGATGGGGCTTATCTTCACTGATCGGCCCTTCAAGTTACTTGTTAATAGATTGCAACCTTAATTTGGTCTTTATGAGTACATCCTGTAATGTATTATATAATTATGCATAAATTCATGTAATGGTACACTAGGGGGTGGGGCTTACCTTAACTGATCGGTCCTCTACGTTACTTGTTCATTGCTGCAACCTTTAAGGTTTATTATTTGTCTGTATTATTTTGAACGTTCTGTAGTGTAATATATATAAATATGCATTCATGTTACAGTGCAGTAGGCGGTCGGTCTTCTAAGTTACTTGTTCATTGGCTGCAACCTTTATTGGGTCTTTATCATTTCGAACAGTATGAAGTGTACTATGTAATTATGCATTCTTGTAACGGTAAAGTAGGGGGTGGGGCTTACCTTAACTGGTCGGTCCGCTAAGTTGTTATACAAGAAAGAGCATATTATAACAATTTGTATTAAAAATATATATAATAGCGTTATGTCATTAATGATAATGCAGCGGACTGTGGCATAATATTGGCAACATGGTTATTCACACTGATAACTCTAAAACACTGTCAACACTCGTCTATCGTCTATCGTTAATGATAACGATTGTGTTGTTAGTAAATCATTGACACGATATGTGTTATCCTCCGCACCGAAGAGATGAACTTCCAGTATAGAGGCGATAATATTGTTGCAGCAATAATATTGTTGGCTATAATTATGTTGAACGAAGACTTGCCACGCATTAAGTCATAGATGAGTGTGGTCTGGAAGTTTTTCCAATACTGTAATTTATTTAGTGTCTGGAAATCAATCTGTATGCAAACTATTCACTCTTATTAACTGGAGTAGTGCTTTCCTTTAAATGAATTAGTTGGTACATAACTGTACAGAAAGGTAGGCTTACCTTAACTGGTTGGTCATCTAATAATTTCCCCAGCAAACACACAACGTTGTGGCAAGGTTACAGTTGAAATGCACGTTCCTCCATCATCTATAACGTGGCAACAGCATTGTCTCAATGCCATTACGTTTCACCCAAGTTAGAAAATATCCGCTTCTCAGGCCTGAGGAGAGGTTGAGAGATTCGTGCCTCTAGTAGAATTTTATCACCGTTTACACCGTTCTTATCGGTTTACTGCGTGTAACCGGAGGAGATTATCTCTATAATACCACTAGGTCTCGGGGGCAGTTAACAGGGCATGGAATGTTGACGAAAGCTATTAAAATGGTTGAGTTGATTTCCACCCTGGTGGAGATCACGGCTAACTTAGTGAAGCGTAATGTCTGTGTTTGCTCGGTTCTTACCAGTCGTGTGAGACTCAATGTTAAACATGCAGGTTAAATGCATGTTATTTAAACACGATTATTTAATGAACATCCAATCATATCCCGCATGAAATTGTCCAGTTTCCTACACGTAGGCCATGGTCGTGTATCCCATTTCTGACTATGCTTTTTGTACTGTCAGATTCATGAACCAACACACTAAAATATAGACATGTACTGTAACCTGCCCGATTCATATAATTCTATAAATCTGATTAGTTTCCACAAGCATGTCAGCATAAACTTCATAAATATTTAAGTCGAATAGCATTTTGAAACCAATTGAAATCAAATTTCGCTATCATATTTTCATCATAATCTAGAAATGTGTGTATTTACAGGAAGCAAGGCAATAAAAGGGACTGTTTCTCAGAGTTTTAAGAAGTGGTTTTAAGAAAGTGTTTGTCAATGGGGTAGAACCGCCATTTAATTTAGCTGACTTTAGCTCTTCATACACTGTAAACAAATATTCTTTCAGTTTGTAAGTATTACTTATTTTTTGCAATTAGAATTTAAGCAAAAACACATTTTTATCCTGCGTACTCGCTAAATTTATGTTCTACAAACTTAAACATAACAACTCAATAAATTCATTTACAAATGACATTACAAGAATAAGTAGAAAAATAAACTAGATACATTTAAGTAATTTGAACAAAAGCAAATACAAACTAGATGTTGAATTCGTCACGTTTGACGAATTAAGGTTATACATATTGAAATTTCCATGTGATGATATTGACTTTTCAAAGCGTAATATGATGATGTCATGACATTTACTTGGCATTAATGAATGACACAAAATAGGGTAACAATATTAATTCATAACAAAAGGGGAGGGGGTAGCTCTTTAATTGACCGAAATGACTGTAAAATGGCTCTGTACCTGACGTCTTATTTCGACCATATCACACCTTTCCTTTGGCCGATTTTGACCCGGTTTTCAGTATGTTAAAGCTGAGTTTCCGCTACACTGTCGCGTTTTTCGAGTTTATTTCACGATTTGAGCACGGGAAGAGGTCGTAATTGAAGGTTGAACTTTTGTTTTACTTTATCGTGCACTATGGAGACTTTACAAAATCTTATTTTCCATTGTTAGGTATGTATAAATATGTGCAACTCATACTCTTTCAGAATATGAAAAAATATTTGGATATATCCATGTATCAAAGAAGTTATGACCGATAAGCGAAGGGCATGTTTGACCAGATTTAGCCAATTTTCACACTCGTGCGCGATTTCAACTTTAACCGTCAATTCGATGACTTTATAACATTTACTCGGCATAAATGAGGTATGAATTCGTATCTACAACTCATAATCTATCCGAATATCAAATAAAACTGGGTGTTTGTGGACTTTTTAAAAAGTTATGGCCGAATACAAAAAGGATGTTTTTACCATATTTTGCCAATTTGCGTGCGCGCGGACAGATTTTTAAATTATCCGCCGATAGATGGCGCTATTCTCCACTCCAAATCATGGTCGTAATTGAAGGTTGAACTTTTCTTTTACTTTATCGTGCACTATGGAGACTTTACAAAATCGGATTGGCCATTGTTAGATATGTAAAAATATGTGCAACTCATACTCTTTTAGAATATGTAAAAATATTTGGATATATCCATGTATCAAAGAAGTTGTGACCGTTAAGAGAAGGGCATGTTTGACCAGATTTAGCCAATGTTCACACTCGTGCGCGATTTCAACTTTAACCGTCAATTCGATGACTTTATAACATTTACTCGGCAAAAGTGAGGTATGAATTCGCATTTACAACTCATACTCTATCCGAATATTAAAAGAAAATTGGGTGTTTGTGGACTTTTTAAAAAGTTATGGCCGAATACAAAAAGGATGTTTTTACCATGTTTTGCCATTTTGTGTGTGCGCGTAATTTTGACTTTGACGCGCGCGTACTCCGTTATTATGAGTCAATAATGACTCAAAATAGCTGCATTCAGACGATGAAAGCCAATCTTGTGGTTATCTTGTGGTTATCTTGTGGTTTGCAATTCTTAAGAATATCTTGTGGTTAGCGCTCGTTTGAACACGCAAAACTCGTGGTTATCTTGTGGTTTCCAAACCACGAGATTGCGCGCACTGCAAAATATGCGCAATCTCGTGGTTATCTTGTGGTTTGCAAACCACAAGATAACCACAAGATACTTGTAAGATTTTGCGCAGAATGAGCGCGCGATAAGCGCGCGACTGCGCGCAGTCTATTTTTGTTACCGTCTGAACACAATCAGATTCGAGACTCGTGGTTTGGGTTGACCTTATGACCGAGATATGCTTCCGGTGTGAAAACAAGTCAAGTGAGCGCGCGTGACCTCAAATGAGAAAGGCGCGCACATTACTTCCGGTTTTAATTCTTAAGAATTGAAACTCTCGAGAATTGGCATCGTTTGAACACACATTTTGAAGTTCTTAAGAATTGCAATTCTTAAGAATTGCAATTCTTAAGAACTTGGCTTTCATCGTGTGAATACGGCTATTGATAGGGTGTGCTGAGGGATGTATAAGAATTGCAAAACATGTAAAAAAAATACATTTTTCTTATTCATTCGCGTTACGCGCGCAAATACGCGCGCGCCGACGCGCACGCGCGGATTTTTTTGAAACGCTTAAAATTGTCTGAAACATATAGTAAATTACTCGGGTTGGGGTTTTGAACATTTTAAATTTTTTTTCTCACTTGACGGACGCGTACGCGCGCGTCTCTGAGTGTAAGCGCACGCGCATGAGCTTAAAAGATGACGATTGAACTGATTGATATTGATGCGAAATTTGAAGTGAAATTAATGATGCATGACTGAGTTATGATGATTATTGAAATTTGACAAAATGGCGTCCTGATGACGTCATAGTAATGTGACGTCACTGAAAAGTTTCGCTGCACTAAGTTAGACCATGATCTATCATCATGTGAATATTCATGATAATTGATTCATCTGATCGTGAGATATGCGACGCACAAAATTAGGAAGAATAAATAAAAATAATAAAAAAAATAAAAAAAATAAAAATCTTGACGAAATCAATAGGTTATACATATGTATATGTATAACCTAATAATTAAGTAATTTCTACTTGTTACTATTTTGAGTAACAATGATATAAGAATAGTGTAGATTTTAGTTAACTTTACTTCATGAATCAGGTTTGAAAGATATCGAAGATTTACAATTTGTAACTAATAATCTAATATGTACATTAAAACGGCTTTATGATTGTAAGTGAAATTAAAAAGTACGATGAATAATTCATTTTCTGGAAATAAAATCTTTTCAAGTTGTTTGTCGGTTCTCTTTGGGTCTTTTTACGAACATTCATTTTTCTTCTGACTTGCCCTTTTCAATTCCTCTTTTCTATCCCTTTCCCTATTCTCGCACATTATGTTTCTATATGTAACCTTACACCACAAAACGACCAATAAGTCGGGGAAAATTATTTTGCTGATTTTCATATTACATTAAAATAGAGGTCATTACCTTTAAGATGGTATATAATTTGTAATATTTGGACTAAGCAAACCATTTCAAAATGAATGCCAAAGATATTGAATATGGCTGATGCATTTTAAAAATAAGGTGAGAAACTGGCCGCTTAAAAGATCTCTGTCTATTCATGGGCTGTAATAAGATCACATTTATTAAATGAAAATTTAATATTTAAACATGATTTCTGATGATCAAAATTTCCCAAAACGTAGATTAAGATATGCTTATTCAGGAAATACCAAATTACTATTTTAGCTAATAAAAGAGAAATTACCACAGCGACATAACGGTCGTTTTGTGGTGTAAGGTCACATATGATGTGTTTTCTTGTTTGTTTGTTTGTTTGTTTGTTTTTTTGTTTGTTTTATTTAGTTTGTTCACAGTTGATTGATATTGCTTGTTCATGTGAAAGTATGACATGCTACAAATATACAATATATAAAGTATATAAATGTATGTATTTAAAAAAAAGTGTCTCATATTCATTATACATTTGTTATATAAATATATATATTTTTGTTGTAATCGTAGTATTGCCTAATCATTTCAGGGGCCTTTCAAATCACAAGCCTTGCTTCCAAGATTGGCCCCTCCACATTTTCGTCGAAATGTCTGTATCCTATGTTAAACAACCAATTTGTTACATATATTGTTTGAAATATTGATCCCATTATGCTGTTCACTGTTTGTTTTGAAAATGTGGAAATAAAATACGAATAAAAAAACAAAAACATACAAATATACAGTGGCGAAGCTAGGGGGGGGGGGGGCACGTGCCCCCAATAATTTGACAAAAACAATAGGACACATAATTTTGTATTGAATATATACTGTAAATACGTGAAGTCTGCCCCCAATCAGTCCCTACGGCTGTGCCGTTGCGCACACTTGTAGAAAATAATGTTACTTGGGAAGAATGACAAAATAGTATCCTATAACTAAAAGCATGATCATACCATGTTCGATAACAACGAATTCCAGAAAAACAAGTGCCTTTCGGTCAGTCACTGACAGTTAAAGGAGAAGTTTGAACAAGCTTTTAGGCAAATTGGGTTAAACCTAAGTTCGAATGATTGAGCAGATTTTAATAACCCAATCAAGAGTTATGAGTTTAAAATTGTGTATGCTGCCCTGTTAATGAATGAAATGAAATGAAATGGATTTATTGTCAATAATAATCAGTTCAATATTTACAATTTACAAAAGTTCTATTACAGATTAATGAAACATCTTGAATTAACAATACAGTAAAAACGAATTGACAAAAGGGGCTAACAAAATAGCTCAGTGCTAATCGAGGTTAGTCCCAAAAATAGTGAATTAAACAAACAAAACACATTTACACTATATACATACATTGAATTTGTATAAATTAAAAAAGATAATTTATATTACAAACTTACATACGGTATACAATATTTATAATAATAACAGATGGGCAGATGAATAAATAAATGTTTATTTATTTATTAATAAATATACAGGGAAGTCGAATCGGGAAATATATAGAGTGCGCCCTTAATCATTAATGAGTCTGAGCATGTAAGTCACATTCTGACGCTGATCCATTCTATCAAAAGATTCCTTCATTGTTGACACTTGCGTACTGCGTGGGGGGGGGGGGGCTTGGGGGCTCCTGCCCACACCCCCCGCCCCCCCCCCCCCCCCCAACAAAAATGAAATCGTCGCTTATATCTAATTCGATACAAGTAATTGAAAAAATTGTATTTATTTAGACAAGATTACTCAGATTACAGCACTATAAGTGCCTAACCTCATTCTTGATATTTCCTGGTAAGAGAATAAATTGTAAAATATATGTCATCATTAAAGGTAATGTTGAGTATTGGTAATTTCAAAAGTGCCCCCCCCCCCCCAAAAAAAAAAATAATTGTAACGGATTTGATTGATTTCAATTCCATATGAAAGGTCATCGAAAAAAACATGGGAAATAATAATTTCCATTAAAATGCTCTCATTGTTGTGAAATTTGCTTTCAAAATATTATAGAAAAGTGGTTGACGCCCGGATATCACTTTTGAGAGAACGCTAGTGCGAGTCGCGCCTAGCGATCTAGGTCCTCCTGATAGAGAACTAAAACTAAATATTTTTGTGCACGCTAATTGTGCTTAAAACTATACATATGATACGGTACCTACTAGCAATTCACTCTCCAATATGTGATCCAACTATCGGGTGGATGAAGATTATGATTTTCCCTCCATTCCGCAAAAAATCAGTGATTATGCGCCTCATGGACTCGTCTCCGTGTGTTAGCGCGACTCCGAAACGAAAGGCGAACGAACGGGGCTTGCAATACATGTACATACTACACGTACTATTACCAATGATTACCGCGCACTGCACTACAGTCCCGTATTGGGACCTAGAACGCTAGTTCTTCGCGCTGGCGTTCTCTAGAGTTAATTTGACACTTCGAGTTGTAACGGCTCTTTTTGAATGATAACAGGGGTTTTACTTTGTGGTTTGTAATTGTGTATACTTTTCGAGCATGGTGAAGTAATAACTATTAGTTTGTACCGTAATCGTGCAGGTTTTGGTTACTAAAGTTAAACAAAAAACTAATAATATCGTAGAGTTTGAATTGATACCGGCCGTACAGTAGCATGTGAAAATGTTAGTATATTATAATAGTTTACATATATTGATCACACAAATGTTGGAAAGTTTCCTGATTCCAATTAAGTGCATTTATTAGATCTAATGTTCAATGAGATTCATGACAATTCACGTCAGAAAACATGAATTAAATTGCAATACGAAATCCGCACACATAACTACATGTACATAATTGAATTAAGAAGCCTTGTATGAATTATATTGCTTACCCTTTTAAGAACGATGATTCATTAAAATTCTTGATATTCATTCAATTTTAAGCATTTACAATACACTCCGAACAGATAAGTATTACACAAGTATCATATCGACTTTTGTATAACACCCTACAAAATCATCGAAACGTGATTGGTTGAACTCAAGTCACATGATATTCAATATAAATAGTCTATTGAACGATCTCAGAGGCCGACAGTGTTTATAGCTAGGGTATCTATCACACGGTGCGTTCATGATCAGTGACGTGGCACATACCAGTTAATATTGTTCTACTACGTAATAATACAACGACGTACTAAAATAATAAAAAAATAAAATCTTTGTATGTTCATCCAAAAGCATCCATTTTCCACTCACAATTCACCTATTGTTATTCGCATTAATAATGTGTGTTTTTGATTTCTGAAGTGACTCATTTAAGTCAATAGTAAATAATAAAGTAAATGATCTATGATATATTTTAATTATACCGTACTGCTTCGCTCGTTTTTGGTCAGTTCTGTATAGAAAGAGGTATGTAATGCACGAGTCACAGTATCTATTACAAATCATCCAAATACAAAACTTGGGACTATTGTAGGAATATTACTTTTCTAATTGTGTTACCCTTATTGTTGGATTTTATTTGAATAACATTTAATATGAACCTGAAGCGGTCCTCGGGGCAGAGCGCGGAAGTCTAACTATTATTAGCGTCAATCCTCCAAAGTAATCATGGTAACCACGAACGCTGCATATCCGATAAAGGTTCTGTGATGTTTTGGCACATCTATTATGAAGATAGTTCATGGTTGTAAGTGACTATTCATCTTTTACTTATAATGCATGACAAACATATACGGTTTTCAAATTCGATCGTTACCGTCTACCAACACAGTATTTACATCATGGAAGGCTTTGATAAGTGGTGCTATTGAGACAGAATAGTTTTCTATATTTATAATGAACGATGATATGCAATTTTGCTCATGATCATAAGTGATATCTTGTCGAGCAACGACGGAAATTTGAAGCGATTTGAGAGTTGTATCTGTCGATAGGCTATGGTGAGCATGAGAGGGAACAGTTTGACGGCCGTATAGAAATATGAGTGAAAGTAAAGTAAATTTACGTATCTTCCTCGCTGTTGTCATAATTAACAACACCAGCATAACACCACCGATAACTAGAACAACAAACACTGACACTGTCATGACGGTTTCTCATTTATATGTTTAACTCATTGATGTCCTTCATGAAGGGGGTGAGATCACTTTATTGCAGCACGGATGGCGATTTTGCCGAGTTTGCGCTCATCGATGCATTCGTTCAGGAGCTGACGAGACGCACTGCCGGAACTATTATTCCACTCAAGGAGGACTTCATCCACACGATCGGCTTCACATCCAAGATCGAGGAAGAATTGCCTGAAGGCTTCTTGAGAAATACGTCCAGCTATTTCCTCTTTTCCGTCCTCCGAGATTTCGTCTGTAGACAGTGAGATTAAGCTGAAAAGGAACATTTATAGAACTTAGTCATGTTCATGTCGTCATTGTTCCGGATAAATTGCATGATCTGTTATTGAGCTCTTTACCTACACATTGCATAAGAAAACAGTGAGAGAGCCAAAAGCCACATATTGGCACTTCCGGACGGGGGGGGGGGGGGGGGTGGGAGGAGGGGGAGGGGGCGGAAGAAACTGGTTTTCGACCTAATGACATACCAGGAGGGGGATTTTAAAGATGTACACTCAGCAAAAAAAGAAAGTGAACACTTTTTCAAGTTCATATTTTTCATATAAGATTTTATAGAAAACAAATAAATTATATATCAAATTAAAGGATATTTAATTGTTTTTCAACCTGGTAGGTGAATACAAAGTGAAACTTTATGCATGAGTGAACACATTCAATTGTCTGTTCCAAGGTGCAAAAGTAAAAATTGCAAAATTGCGCAAAAGATTTAAAAAGTCCTATTGTACAGAAAAGTTCGGCAAAACACGATAGAGATTTGCATGGTTCATTGCACTTGAAGCCAGAGGTCAAGGTGCTCGCCATGTGTCAACACAAACCATAAGAAATCGACTCCATGCTCAATGAATCAAATCAAGAAAAGCAGCAAAAACCCGCTTTCACACTTGCACACAGAAAAGCAAGATTAGTGGGCAAGGAACCATGTGAGATGGGCAAGGAACCATGTGAGATGGACAAGGGTTCAATGGCGCCGAGTACTCTTGACAGATGAGTCCCGTTTCTGTCTGCAAAAAAGCGACGGCAAAATTCATGTTTGGAGGAGGAGGAGGAATGAGCACTTCAAGGATGCTTGTGTCAAGGAAGTGCAGCAAGGACACAGAGGGAGTATCATGGTATGAGACAACACGGTTGAGGACCGTACAGAGATGGTCATCCTCAACGGCAACTTGAATGCAAAACTGTACATCAGTGACATCCTCCAACCCGCTGTAGTGCCATACGTGGAGAGGAATCCGAAAACCATCTTCAAGGACGATACCGCACATCCTCATCCCGCTCGAGTTGTCCATCAGTTTTTGGAAGAGCACAACATCGAGCGAATGGATCCCTGCTCAGCCTGCTAGCCCCATACGAACCCTATCTAAGCCATATGGGACCAACTAGGAAAGGCCGTAGATGGGCGCATTCGGCCTGGTGACACCCTTGAAGACCTGGGTCGGTATACCTGACCGCGAGGAGTGGAGAAACCTATCACAGGAGAGAGTACACAGAGTGATATCCAACATGCGCCGTTTAACAGTCATAGTGGCCCAACAAGATATTGACTTTAACGAAAGAAAGAAAGAAACACTGCAAAGAAAAAAGAACCTGACTCTAAACAAACAACGATTACTCTTTTTAATAATTTTCTTTTCAAGTGCAGTGAACCATGCAAACCTTTATCATGTTTTGTTGAACTTTTCTGTGCAATATGAATGTTTATATTTTTGTGCAATTTTGCAGTTTTTATTTTTGTACCTTGGAACAGACAAATTAATGTGTTCACTCATGCGTAAAGTTTCAATTTGTATTCACCCACCAAGTCGAAAGCCAATTAAATATCCTTTAATTTGATATATAATTTGTTTATTTTTCATAAAATCTTATATGAAAAATATTAACTTGAAAAAGTGTTCACTTTCTTTTTTTGCTGAGTGTATATAGGAATACAAAATTTAGTCATTTTATTACAGTTAAAGAAGTTTTATTCTGCGAACATTGAATACGCTTTGATAGGCCTGGGCCTTAATTGAGGTCTAGGGCCGGAACCCTCGGAAGCTTCTTCGATTTCGGATGTGTGATAAAATTGTATTGAATACAAAATATATTCGTAGCATATTTGCCTTTTCGCTTCCGCGGTCGAGACCAATCAAAAGTGGATTCTAGACCGCTAAATAGTGGACCTTTCTTCATACATTTTTATTTTGTCTTTCCCACTCTTCCAAGGGAACAGGAGATAACTCGTCAGCACTTGTGTATATTATTGCACATGGGTCGGACAGTGTGGGTCACGATATTTGTTCGTGGCCCGTAGTTTTTTTTTTTATTAATTTTGTTTTAAATTTATTTCCGAACTCAGCCACAGGCTGGTTTTCGTAGGGGTCCTTACAATAAAAATACATAACACAATTAAGTCGCTTTACATTACAGTAATACATCTTAATACAGTTCCTACGCTATCTACATTGAACATTTCAGAACAAAACAAAAATAACAGAAAGGCAAATGGAGTAGAGCCTACCCCGCCCCCCCCCCCCCCCCCCCCCCCCCCACAGAAACAACAACTGTCACATAATATTTATTCAATCTGTAAGAGGCCAGGTAAAACTCAAATAAATGAACAACTCAAATAATTACATTTAAATCTGTCTTTATTAACCTAGGAGACTTATCCAAAGGTTAAATCAATTTAAACAAGGTTGACATATAATATCATTTATATCAAAGCATACAAATTGCTTTCACTATCTTAATGGGCCCAAAATACTGACTGCAGTGAATTAAATACAACTACAATATATATTCCTAGCTTATACCGGTTTTATAATACTCGCGTATATAGTTTATCAACATAATGTCCTTCGCTATATATGAGTGTGTATTTCACGGAATCAATGGCTATATCAACTGCGTAGCGTCCAGATATAAATACGAAATACAATCGGCAAAGCGTTCAAAGTAATCAAATAGTTATTATCCAGCGTCGCGAGAGTTCTGGTAATCGGTTCGCGCGGTTAAACGACGACGAGACGTTGAGGTGACCCGATGACTAGGTGACCGGTTGATGAGGGCTATTTAAGGCGCTATTTAAGGAGCAAAACAACATAAAGTGTTCAATAAGAATAATACCTATTTAACGAATATAGTACATAGCCACTTGGCAACGGGAATGGATAGAGCTACCCCTTTACTAGCAATGCCGCCGTCAGTAGCAGGGCTACTACTGACTTGACCTGAGCAATGCTAGATAATTTAATGTAACCGGCATCTCGCAAGTGTTACAACAATATCCAAATACACTCTATCCATACCAGTGTCATACGTGTGGCAATCGATCATATCAATGAAACAGTTAGTAAATAATCAATAATCATACTTTAAAGATAAAGAAATACTATTCGACACAGTCGTATCTAATGTGTGCTTATTCAAAAATAGTATCATAAAGACCACATAATACACCATGGCCAAAGCCAATCATTTATAATTACCCCTAACTTATATGCTACTTTCGTATACCAATTAAACTACCATGTAATCATTATACACTTTATATAATCATCCTATCAGCAACGGATCATCACATCTTGCATCTATATTGATCAAACATATATATGAATAAACAATCAAGCTCTCCCAATATGCATACTAATGTGTATGCACCATCATTATCACTATATGAACACTATACCACAATATATTATTATGAAAGGCATATACTAAATCTGCATCACTAACACTAGAGCAAGCCTAAGTTTATTTAACTGGATGTTGATTAAGCAACCATCAAAAGACTGTATATAATACTGATTATGTTTATATTCATCAAATCATAAAACAAGTGACATTAAATAGAGTATTTCTCACCTATTTAAGGAGCCAGTACCAATCGCACAGCTTCTCTCTACCATGTGCAAAAAGGGAAAAGGGTACATTCAGCACCGTGTCCAACCCAACACACTCAATATTATATCACTTGCATTGCATGGAAAAACATTAACTTACTGGACATACGCATTGGTCAGCCAAGGCTGCCAGGGGTCAAATTCCAAGACCCCAAACTACAGAGTGTGGGGCACAACATAGGGGTAAAAAATAGGGTATCCGCATAATACTCTTTCTATCAAATGAGTAGGTTATTACACTCTCCCACTTTAAAATATCCACCGCCCCGGTGGAAGAAAATATTATAACCCCAAAATGCATTCCCTGCCTCAGTGAAAGTTCAAAACATCTATGTCGATTCCCTTAAATTATCCCTTCTTAATCGAAGCGTGAGCATGTTCCATAGGTTAGAAGGCGAGATCGAAATCGAGTGTAAGTACGCTGATGGGCTACCAGGGCGGTCGTATGTCAATCTAGCCGGCATCCGTCCATGGCGCGTGGATCTCCTCGTCCTTGGACCATTTTCAACGATGGGATCGTCTCCTTCCGTGAGTTCAATATTTGTTGGAGCGGTATCAGAGGAAGGTATGGATGGGGAAACAGTTGGGATCTCATCACCGGGACATGACTCTTCGTCCGGGTCAGGAGTTGGGTTGAAAGGTCCAGCCGTTGCTTCAGGTTGAGTGGTTACTATTTCCACAGGGCATTTCATCTGACCACTCTGGTCAGTCGAGGTTGGGGGTGCTCGGGTCAAGGTAAATGGTACCTCAACGTCTGGTACAGGCAGGAGTGGTTGGTCCTCTCGGGTTGTATGTTGGTGTTCAACTTCAATGGCCGAGTCTGCATGAGTACGCTGAAGTCTCGGTGCTCTATCAGGGTCTGGTCTTGGTGAAGGGATAACATCTCCATCCGGTTCGGCTAAGGTGGGGGTTTCTGCTTCAGCTGGCAGCTGAGGGGATTCGTGCAGGGTTTCTGCTTCAGATGGCAGCTGAGGGGATTCGTGCAGGGTTCCTGCTTCAGCTGACAGCTGAGGGGATTCTTGCAGGATTTCTGCTTCAGCTGGCAGCTGAGGGGATTCTTGCAGAGAGGTTGAGGGCTGACTGAAATCCAGCCTGGCAGCAGGCGATCCTGGAATGAATTCGGCAGCATCAGGTTGAAGCATCACACGGGATGGCGGATGAGGTGAGGTGTCTGGATGCTCCATCATGTCAGTCTGCAGGTTCTCTTCAGTACGAGATCTTGGACGATCAGTCCTCCCTTCCGCGCCTGAATGATCTACAAATTCCAGATGTAGATCGACCATATCGCTGTCATCTTCATTGTTTGGGTGCGATACCTTATCCTTCTCATTGGCTTTGTTCTGCTCCGTGCAGTCAGCTAGTCGCCCCTTTGATGTATTAACATCAGTCTCAAAGTTCTCTTTGGGCATCGAGAAGCCAATTGGCAGAGGAAGTTCCTATGCAGTGTCTTTACTTTTCCTGTCCCAAATTCTGGCTTCACACGGTAGACGGGAGTATCAGGATCCTTCTGATCGACTACAAGGTATGGTTCTGAGCCCCATCTATCTGCTAGCTTGTGTGGACCTTTAAGACCTACATTTCTCAGAAGTACACGGTCCCCAGGATGAAGCTGCCCATCCTTTACTCTCTGGTCGTAGTACTTCTTGTTCGTAGCTGCAGATTTTTCAGAAGCGAGCTGAGCAGCTCGATATGCTCTTTGAAGGCTCGCACGTAGCTTAGAAACATACTTCACATGGTCGATAGCAGAACAGCCATCGGGACTGGTTCCCATTGTGATGTCTACCGGGAGCCTAGCTTCTCTGCCGAACATCAGCAAATATGGGGAGTATCCAGTACTTGCGTTTTTCGTAGAATTATACGCATGGACGAGGGAGGCGACGTGTTGGCTCCATGAGGCTTTTTCTTCTTGAGGGAGCGTGCCTAACATGTTGAGGAGAGTCCTGTTAAATCTTTCAGGTTGTGGGTCGCCCTGCGGGTGATAGGGTGTGGTCCTACTCTTCGATATCCCAAGCAGCTTTGATAGTTCCTTGATTACCTTGCTCTCAAATTCTCGCCCTTGGTCTGAATGCAGGCGTTCTGGCAGGCCGTAGTGCACGAAGTACTTTTCCCAAAGCAAGCGTGCCACCGTCCTTGCTGTCTGGTCCTTTGAAGGGATGGCCTGCGCATAACGGGTGAAATGGTCCGTTATGACAAGGATTGTCTTAAATCCTCCCTTGTCCATTTCGAGGCTCAGGAAATCGATGCATACGAGCTGCATCGGACGGGAGGTGGAAATGCTGTGAAGTGGTGCATTCCGGGTAGGTAGGGTTTTCCTAGCGACACACCTTGCACACTTATTTACCCAAGCTTCAACATCCTTACCCATTCGTGGCCAGTAGAAACGTGCACGTACCAATTCCAAGGTCGTGTCTATTCCGAGGTGGCCATGACTGTCGTGTAGGCTAGTCAGTGCACGTGAACGATGATCTTTTGGGAGAACCAATTGAAGCCTTTTCTCCCCTTCAGGAGTCATCGCAGACCGGTACAGCACTCCTCCTTTTAGAACGAGCTTGTCCCTCTCCCGCAACAGTAGTTTCCCATCTGGGCTGGTTACTGTCCTTGGTCTGTGCCTCCGGTTCTGCTCGACCCATCCAACTGCAGCACATATGTCGGGGTCCTGTTTCTGGGCATCTCGCCACTCAACCTTTGGGCTGAACTGGGTAACCTTCGGGTACTCATAGTCATCAGGGATGCTGGACGTCTGGAGAGTAAGGGAATGCACGATGGGCGTGTCATCGTCGTCGAGCCTGTCACATATGGCTCCGACCATCTCTCTTGTGAGTGTTGGGTCAGGATTCTTAACCAGCCTTGACTCTAGCCCGTGTACTCGCCGTTGTTCCTCTTCGCAATTACTACTCTGGATGATTGGGTTAGGCGGTCGTCTCGATAGTGCATCTGCATCTGTGTTGGTGCTACCAGGTTTGTAGTGGATGATGAAGTCGAAGTTGGCCAGCGCGCCAGCCAGCGATGTCCTAGAAAGCAAACAGGGTGGATGCACGCAATGGCGAAGCAATGATGTTGTTAAAGGCATGAATGGCATGAGGAAGTGAACATTTTAAGTGCGGAAATAACATCCCTTTTACTTTCACCTGATTAAGGCCCAGTCACATATGACCGGATACTGTAAACGGATGCCTGACGGAGAGTATAATTTCCAATCCGTTCGTCTTCGTTCGTATGCGTTAAATTATTGTCCGTTCCTTGTCAGACGATGTAGGTTGTTGTATCCGGCGGAATGTTGTGTGCGTGAAGCAATGGAGACGACTTTACAACCGGATAACTTGATTTCGCAAATGTTATATTCGTCAGGAATCCGTTATGCTATCCGATGATATGTGACCGGAACTTTAGCAATACAATACAATCTAAATCAAAATGTCCAGCTACCAGAAAAGATGATGTGTATGTGGTAATTACTTTATTTTCCGTATTTTGACGTTTTTTTTACCGTATTTCCACAAGCATAATGTTTAGGGTTAGGGGTACCTGGGGCAGTGTTGCGAGTGGTGGTCGTGGTGCACACGGGGGGGGGGGGGGGGGGGCTCATGTATAATGTAAGACGGGTATTTGCCGCTTAAAAGAGCCCTGTTTCACACACCTTGATCGCAGCTCTAAAGATACCCGATT